>JAHREE010000265.1:2762426-2777004 GCA_033628505.1 Tringa tobata | reverse complement strand
TTTTTTTTTTTTTTTTTTGGGGGGGGGGGGGGGGTTGGTGGCTTCTTTTTTTTTGTTTGTTTTGTGGTGGGAATTGTAAGAGAAGCCAATTCTTCTATATGTTGTCAAGCTGCACAAAAATAGACTTTCAAGGAAGTGTATTTTATGTGAATCAGAAGCTGCAGTGTTTGTGTACTACTGTAAATTGCAGAAGTAATCTTTGAACTGCCTTCAGAGGTCCTAAGTGGTGTGGGTCAGAGAAGCAGACATGGCGTGTATAGGGAGGTTTTTGCCTACTGTGGAGAGGGCAAGACAACGTCTGAAAGTACCTAGAAAACATTTCAGACACAGATGTATTGTCAAATTGGAACAGAACCTGTCATTTTGGTTGGAAGCTTGCTTTATTTAAAATGACAATTTATATTTTGAGCTTTAGCCTTGTGCAATTTCAAATGGCAAAGTTATCAGTTCCTTGAAAAGTGCTGTTTATAATAGTAATACCAACAGACCTTTAACTACAGTGGGACTGCTGAGCTATGCAGTAATAACATTACAACGTGTAGGACTGTCAGACTTAATGCCACTAAACTGTGTCTGGATGGTACAGGCAATGATGGATGAGTGTCCTCGTTGGCAGTAACGGGTCTCCTTAGTCCATAAGACTGCGAGCCCCTAAAATAACTGCAGGCAGACAAATGGGGACGTTCACTGAGCTGCACCACAGGACCCTGCTTTTCAGGGATCTGACAGCTTGTCAAAACTAAAAACAATTACAGAAATACAATGCTGAAATATAGAAGAGCTGGTATACCTTGTGCCCTATTGCAGCTAGCAAAAACCCTGCAGGATTCAGGGATGCGGTAGAGGGTTTTTTTCAGCCTTGAATTTCCTGGCCTTGTAGGAAGATCTTTGAGGAGGCCACAAAGCACCTCTGTTCTGCTGACCAAAGCATCGGGACGGCTGCATCTTGCTTTCAGAAGTGACTGAATGCTGAAGTTTGCTGCGCAGAGCAGAGATGTTTTAAGTATCTTGTGGGAAAACAAAACCCAGAGTTTAAATCTCATGCCTATCTCACTTGTCAGTTAATAAGAGGATGTAACTTCAGTGCAAAGTGAGTGGGGACCTCTGTGTATCAGGTGCAGGGGAGCTGCCACACATTTCGTTGATGGAGGCTGTCCAGTGTTTTAGCAGCACGTAATGAATTGCTTAACCATGTGAGTAGCAACCTCAGCTAGAGGTGATCGTTTCAGGGAAGAGTTGATGTGTTTCAAAAATTGCATCATAGAAAGCGGTAAATATTTCCTAACGACCCTACTTTTGTGCAGGATTTACAAGAACATCTTTAATAGTAACAGATTTGAACAATATTAATACTTTTAAATGTTTTTTCCTAATTTGTCCTGCTTATTATCTGGAAAAATTCCTTAACACCTTATTTTCTTTCTTTCATTTTATTAGAGACAGGATTAGCCACTGTTGAGGAGGTCTGCAAAAAAGTATGTGTCCAGGAAAATTATTTCATATACAAATACAGTATTGCCTTTCTCTCCATCCTCAATACACCTATATACATTCTATACATACACTTGTATATTAAAAGGAAAATCATTAAAATAAAAAGATGAACCAGGTTTTGTGGTCATACTGGACCTATTGAAGAAGACCTTGTATGTCTGTTTTTATGTGAGCCATGTACCAGCCTTGTCTTGCACTTCTAAATCCAATAGGAAGTACAAGTAGAAAGAGCAGTACACTTTTTTGTCCTGTTGCCTGGACAAATGAAAGGTCTACATGGCCATCTTCAGAATGTAGGAGAAATCATCTTTACAAAGATAGTTTTATTTCACCTTTGCATTATGTACGTGAGAAACATATACCTGGTATTTGGTTACTCATTACTCCATGTTTTTAAATGTATAAATCTCAAATCCATCTCAAATTCCATAGCAGTACCATTTGGGAATCCAGCAGGTTTCAGCCTGTTTCCTTTTAAAAATTCCCTGTGTTCCCTGAGATGTTCTGAGTCACTGTTGAGATTCTTTTAATACTGATCTGTATGTAAACCATGTTCCCAGTAGTAAGCTATGCTTGTCATAGTCTTTTTAGAACTTAATCTTGCCCTAGAAGAACTAATGAACCAAAACAGAGTAACTGACCCTACTGATGCCATTCAGCTACAAAGGAACTGGTGTTTTGCATTTTGCAGGCATGGAGGTTGCATCTAGTGTCAGCCTTTGCGTTTAGTTTGTTACTCTTTATTGGTAATTCCTTGTTGGCAGGATGAAATATCTGTGCTTTAGGAATTTGACGCTCTATGGCTTATATGTTAATGATGTTATTAAACCTGTCTCACTTTCATCTGCATCTGGCAATTCCTGTTTCTGCTACATATTAGGAAAACTTTCTTTATTTATTGTTATTAATTTTTAATGTTCTCTGCACTGTGTGCTGGATAATGTTATGAACTGTTTCTGAAACTAAACTGGTTTGTCATCTAAAGAATTACTTACAGGGATGCTTCAGTGAGTACCCTGCTGCTTGCTCATGGGCTCATGATCTGGTACTGCATCCAAGCCCCTCTCACCTGCAATCCACGCTGTACCTTGGAGCTGTACAGAGTGGTGTGATGCACCACGCTGTTGTATGTGCAGCTCTGCATCGCTGGTGTGCTCTAGTCAGTCTGATATAGAGAAGAGGAGAAACACTTAATAGTTTAAAAGCTCAGATGTGGGGAGTTAAGGTAAAGCAGGTAAAATACACTAAATGCAGGTCATGGCAGAGTTGGATTCAGAAAGGAGTTTGTGTGTAAGGGAAAATGAGGTCCATGTTTGCACGGAAATTCATTTGATGGAAAACTACTGGCCTTTTAGGAGAGCCTTTGGGTAATTTCTCTTTTGCAGTTTTCTTCAGTGTATAAACATATCACAAAGATGTTTAGTGTGCATGCCTTCCTATAGGTTGAAGAAATTCTGTAGTCTGCTCAGAGCATGCTGCTTCTGTTTTTTAATTTGTATTTCAAAGGCTGTAATCTTTAAAACTGGGGAATGTACTGATTTCTGCATTCATTAGAGTACTCTCAGGTCCAAATCTGGTGTCACCTTTTTTGCATCAATGTGTTATTTTTTCTATTTAATTTTGACACAATTAAGTGACTGAGAGGCCACATTAAAATCCCTCTCTTTTCCATGTTCCCCCAAAAATAAAATAATTAGCTGTTGTATATTTTTCCTAGTGTATAGAGCCCTCTTTATTCCATTATTAATGTATAATTATGGGAGTAAAAGGGCACAGCCAGTGAATATTTGTTGTAGATTAAAATAGATTGAGAAAATACTTTTTTTGATGTGTTCAAACAGAAGAACTTCCTCTAAGAAGACTTCCCTCCAAGTCTTAGAGCCTGAGCTTTGCCAGAAGTCTCAAGACCGTGGCTGGGAATTGCATATAAGACACAGTTTCCACAAGTCTGGATTCTTTGTTTTAGTAAACAAATCTGCATCAGTAAGGACCTCCAAATGAGTGCTCAGAGATCCATGACTCTGCTAATGCTTTGTGAAAATGAAGTAGACTGTTCTAAATAGAATACAGGTGTTCATCCAGAGTGGTGTCAAACTCGGTTATTGAGGCATAATGGGTTTCCCAATGTAAATGGCAGTGGCACAGGGAACACACTTCCCATTTTAAATACAGACAGCATGTAAAGCCCCGTGCTTGCAAATCAATTAAGCTGGCTATTGTGGTTGAGAGTTTCCAGGGCCAAAGTCCACCAGTGCGATAACTGTCATGTCTTTGTTAATAAATATCGAATGCTTTCTGTGTAATCCTGAAAAATTATTCAGTTCACAAATGGAAATTTGCATTTGCATCAGATGCAACCAGGATGAACCATGATTAATCCAGTGAAAAGGAAAGTATGGTTTTGTAGCCTACATTCCTCATATTAGTAAGGATCTCTTGCCTGAGGAGGAGATGCAGGATGAGTCTTGAAGTAAGGCCAAAAAAAAGGAATATGTAGGGTGCATAAACATTTCATAATAGACCACACAGATGACAGCAGTAAAATAGGATCAATTATTCATGTTCCAGGCACAGAGAACAGTGCAAGTGTATTTCCAACACATACAGACAAAAGTGTGCCTAATAACAAGCCAAAAATACCTAAAATTTTTTGCCAGCAGTCCTTATCAACACCATGGATGTGACTGACCATTCAATAGGAAGTTAATTTCTCAATATATGACTATGTCTCTTCACTTTCTGGGCAAATATCTTAGGAGCAACATGATAAAGATCTTTTTAAGGCCACCTTCACCTCAGAGTGGGGGATTACAATAGGATATAATTCTACTTCTCTCCTCTGTAAAAGACAAAGAATATGAAATTTTTGAGACACCCCTACACTTTTAACGTGCTTCTGCTCAAAATATACCACTGCCTCCATCTCTGCAGGTGTCAAATTCTCTCTATATTTTAAATTGGCTCTAAAATAATTTCAGAAATTACATCCTTCTAAGCCTTCTTCCTCATATGTCCTCAGCTCCTAGCTCAGGAACTTGAAATGGCAGAGAGATGGGTAAAAGGTGTTGAAAACTTTTCTTTTGAATGCTTTCCAATGTATATTATGCCTAATTTTGACTCAGTGAAATTTAATAGTAAGTTTATTGGTAGCTGTAAAAGAAATCACATGAGTTAAAAACAACAAACATTGACCATTTGGAATCTATAATGTCTAGTAGACCTAGGGTTCAGTACCTCTAAGCCAAAAGGCTGCTGCTGTCCTGTGCATTGAAAAATGCTTTAATAATTATCTGTACTGTAATTCAGGGTTGGCTTTTTCCCCTCTTCTTGCCTTTGGAGTTGAGCAAAGCATCAAATGCAAGGAAAAAATGGTCAACTTTAATGGCTTCAGAGAGGGCAAAACTACTGTGATTCTTAACTACTTCCTGGGGGGGAAAAAATCATGCTGATAAAGTAAACTTGAAGTTCCTTTCTACCTGTCTTCCTCTGAGCTCTATTTTTTCCTCTCTTACTTTAGGTTAGACTGAATTTGGATGTGATTAAGAATGTGTTAAAGTTAATTGCATAGAATTGCATAGAATGCATATGGTTCATAAATATACACTTAGCACTTCAAACCACATGACTGCCAGGTTCATTTGCCATATGTCTGCTGTTGCATTTTTGAGGTTCTATTCTCCCCATTGAATTTTTCCCCTTTACTCTGTTTTGGTGACCTCAGCAGACTAATTATTATGCTGCTAAAATTAGCTTATCTTTGATCAGCTGGAGGGGATGATAGAGAAGTGATTCAAATGTAAATTTGACAAGGTAGGATTTGTTTTCAGAAACTGAATTTTATTCTTTGGATAAATTGTTTCATTCATATACTGCAGAGTAAGTGCTGATAAAAGGAAGTTAAAAGTTGGTTTATTCAGGCAGATAAGACATTATCTAAAGGCATAAAAATTGACAAAATAGAACAAATACAGATGTTGCAGTATAATTAGAAAGCAAAAACTGTAAAAAATGAAGGTAATAAGTGGAGTTTATACAAATAAATACATTTTTTATTATAATTATGCAGCCTTGGAG
Organism: Tringa tobata; assembly: GCA_033628505.1. Lineage (NCBI taxonomy): Eukaryota > Metazoa > Chordata > Aves > Charadriiformes > Scolopacidae > Tringa > Tringa tobata. The sequence continues at coordinate 2,771,436 of JAHREE010000265.1, read as the reverse complement.
GTATTTTAATGCTCTTTTTGGGGGAATAAAAATGACTAGTTAATATGCTAGAGGTTAAATCTATGGAAAAGTTTCACTTAGTTCTATATAAAATAAATATGGGTTGTGTGTGTCTCTGTGGGGCCTGGCCAGCTTTGTGATGCTCTGTATCTGATGGTGGGAAGCATGAAAGTCTTAATTTATAGTCTGCTTTTTAAACTTAAAGGGTTTTCTGTGCACTATATATCTTTTTATGGTACAGAATACCTTGGAGGAGTATCTGTGGCTCCGCAGTTCACTTCTGGATGTTTAATAAGAACAAACAATAAAATGTATTTAGTTATATGAAACAGAGGAACAGAAATTCCTGAGAGGGTCAAGTTCTGATACATTTAGTCAGCTGAAGTTGCAGGAAATAAGTAGCAATGAAATACGAGTGAAAATATTCTGGCTAAACAAATGTACAGATCATTTCAGTCTCTAACTTTCTTTGGGCTGTAAAGAGAGCTTCAAATCCCTAAAGATCTTAGATTTCAGATGAAAATGGATTAGGAAGGTGCAGTTGTTATGAATAGCTATTATGTAAAAATCAGCATCATCTTCCAGTCATTTCTCTGAAAAAACATTCATACTTAGTCCTTGTGCTGTTGGAAACTTTTTCTAGGTGATAAACACTGCCCTGGGTAGTCCCAAGAGGCCGACAAGCAGAGACCCCCTCTCACACTACAAAAAGCAGCGTTCCAGCTGAAATCCCTGTGCAGCCCCAGGCCAGGGCAGCAAATGGGGTCTCTACTGTCTGGCATTTACACACACCCAGTTTGGTTACAGAAATATGCACTAAATGCTTTCTCCTCAAGAATATTTGATCATTGCTTATTTTATAGCCAATATTTATAGCTTAATAGACTTTCATGTGCCTATAATAACTCACCTGGGTTCAGAAATATTTAATGTGATGGTCAGGAAGTGAACATCTATGCAAAAATTAGCAGACGTAGACTGTAGAGTAATGGAATTGTGTTTATCCAGAAAACAAGAACTGTGAAAAGTAATAAGGTTTGTGATAAAGTTTGTGATCTCTGAACAGGGGCAAATAAAGCATTTGAAAATATTTCACAAAAAGCAAAGAAGATTGAAAAGTAGTTGGTAACTCTGAAATGGTGGTAATGAACGTTGAATGATTTACATACTGTGGGACAAGAGACTGATGGGATGACATGGATGTGGCCAGGACACTCAGGATGTGGAACACCTGAACTAATATCCTTGCTTCATATTTCTTGACTAGTAGTTCCCATCCTGAACTTGTAATTGATTTCTGACAAAAGCTTTTTTCCCAAGGATGAAAAGCTGCTGTAATAAAGTTCTGGGTTTACCAATTAGTATTTTGTAATTGAGGAAAAAGTATTTGATTGCATCAGCTCTGGTACAAACACAGGGAAATCTTTCAGGGAAGAAAACCCCACAGACAAAAGTCTTTCAGCAGTCAGTCCAAGTAGGAAACTGTAGATCCGAATAAGTCTCAAAATTCCAAAGAAGTTGTCATGTGAGGCTTTTGAGTATTTTACTGTTAGCTTTTTGTCCTGCCCTGTGTTACCTGGGTAATTTGAGGCCTTTATTCTCTATGGATTCTAGTCAAGAATTTTCATTAAATTTGACTCAAAGCCTTCATGCAGATGAGTATGAACGAATAATTTTAACTTTAAAATTCTGTGAAAAATCAAGTGTAAACACTACAAAAACAAAGTAGCACGTGCATACAGAAAGCCAGAACTAAAATCTCTCTTACCCTATGTGATAAATTACTCTTATGTAGTGCTGCTGGAAGGAGTGAAGAAATGAGAGCCTTTTAAATTATATTTTTATGTGGTCTGTTCAAAGATGAAATTGCTGATGAGTGTCAGTCCTCAATAAGTAATGAAATATGTGTTTTCCTTAATGTCTGCAATGTCTCCTCCCTAGTAAAAATTATTCTGATTCCAAAAATATGTTTTGCTATATTTGTGTTGAGCAACATACGTTCATTTGTCCTTGGTGATGCCATGATCTTTAGGAATGTTTTGGAAGATACATCTCAAGCCTTCTGTCTTGCAGCAGTGGGTCCAAATTTCAATGTGGTTGCAGGGCTCTGTGCAAGGGCCCAAGCACTGCTACACAGGCAGGATTTAATGACGATGTCACCTGTAAAAATATATTTATTTATTTTTAATCTGTGAAGGTGTTGCTGCAAGGAAGCCAAAAGCAAGCACCCTCATAAACTTTGATTTTTGATTTCTAGGTTGGAGAGGAAGGCAGAATATCTAAGTGGGGATGGAAAAAAAAAAATGTGCTGCAGAAAAAATTAATTCTCTAATTCCACATCAAAGCATGGAAAGAGAAGGCTGTTGCTTCACCTCCTGGCTGACATGTGGCCCTGCTGGCAAGGCAGCCCATTGCCAGGGGAGCCAGGCCACCTACCTGGGAGGCTGGAGGGGAATTGGTTCAGGAGTGAGATTCCTGACGCTGCTTCCTGTAATTTGTCTGTAGATAATTGTTTTGCTCAAATCATCATGACGGGTAGAGATGAATGGAAAATGTAAAGGAGATAAATTTGACAGATCTGTTGTTGCCGATTTCACACAATTGAACTTGAGCACCATTGGGTCTCCATTGCTGTTGTTTCACATGAGATGAATATGGACAGTCAGGTGAAACAGGAGGTACTCAAAGTTATGCTGAGGGTTAATCTTTGACAATCTAAAGAAATTTCCTGAGCTGACCCTCATCTGGGCTTTTGGAAATGAAGGGCCCAACGCTTTCTCCATTTGTAATTAAACATGCTGGCAGCTCTCCAGCGAGCACTCTGTCAGCAGGAATATTTAGCAGCACAGAGGATATAATTTCAATACACTGACCCAAGCTGTTGCCAGATGGAGTAGAGGACTGTTTAGTGAAAGTAAATCTACAAGTGTTTTTCTGAGCGCAGGAAACTACTTCTGATATTGGGTAGGAGTCTGATACAGGGGTAAGGAAAGAAACATGGGTTTCTTCATTCTTTTGAGGGCTTTTCTACCCTTTTGTTTTCCTTTGTCTTGTTCTTTTTCATCTTAGCTTGAAAAAGAGACTACAAAGCTTCTCTTAAACTGTATGATCTTTTGTTTTGTGCCAAACTATGAAGTGGCATACAGCAGAACTGCTTGCTCTTACCAGCAGCTGGAAGGCCCACTCTGATCATGGGAAAAAGGAGGAAGAGTTAGGGAAAACTGCAGGTCTCCACAGCTGTTGGAAATTCTGCCTGGCACTGGTTCCAGTAACACTGCTGGGGAAGGGGAACTGCTGGACTGGTGCAAGCAGTCCGCAGCTGCCCTTGTTTCTTGCTCTCCATTTCACGGCAGGGTTCACCATGGTCCTCGTTGTGGTGTGCTGGTTCATGGTCATGGAAGTGCAAAGGTAGTTTATGAATCAACTTTTCAATTCCATTCCCCAGTAAATGAGCCTCATGCAGTGTTTGTTATGTTGACAGCTGACATTTGGCTTTGATTATTTATGTTTCCTAATATTTTGGAGCCTGGATTTGATGGTGTAGGTTTTAAAAGTAATGAAGACTTCAAAATAATGAGGCCTCAGCATTTGGCTGCGAAAGCTGTGGTGAGATGAGGGGGGAGGGAGGTCTGTACAAACTGCAGTGTGTGGATGGTAGTAAGCTGTATGAGAGGTTTCCTTAAGAAATTGGCTTTTTGTTGCTAAAACTAAAATAACTTTAGACAGTTCTTGGTTGCAGAAAGACTGCTACATTTCTGTTTGCGGTAATTATTTGTTTAATCTAATTAAAGTAATCATCCATTCAAGAATTTCTTTGAGATTTCTAAGGATTTTTCTGGTTTGGGGAGAGGTTTTCCTCGTCCAGTTTTTAAAAAAATACTTGTACATAACTACCATACAGCAACCGTTTTTAAAGTTGCAAGTCAAAGAACACAGTATACGTTACCTTCTTACCGCAAGTTTCATCTGTGCATTTGTACTTGTGTAAGAGCACCAGCCCTAGATCTGGTTTCTGCTAAGCGCCGTCTCCTTGCAATAATGAATGTCTTGCTGTAAGAGGATTTCAGCTGGACGGATGTATCTTCATGTCTTGCAGCAGGATTTACTGGTTTATAAGACTGATAGCGGATTACTGTGTTCTTGGTTGGAATGTGGCACACACTGCCCATCCAAGTGCATGCGGGAAGGGAGTTTGGACCTATACAAATGTAGAGATTCTTATACTAGAAACAAAACCAGTTAATTCAGTTCAACTGTATATTTAACTACTATACTCAAACTAGCATATACTGCATGTCTGAAATAACAGATCTCCTACGGTCATCTGAAGCTGGCTGAATCCTATTATGCAGGACCATAACTTCAGTATCGCTGTTAATTAGGTGTTTTAGTTGAAACTCTTAGCAGTTGCTTATAGTTAAGTTTCTGAAAATGCAACTATGCAAGTGGCTTTCCAGTATACCTTGCAGGGAAAAATCTTTTTTTGGCAAGGTGAAAACTCCACTCTGTAATTCCTACATATAGTTTTATGAACGAAGCCATCTGTTTGCTAGTGGTGGTTTTTAGAAGGTGTTAAGGCAATTACTACAGTTGCCCAAGATAGTGGAGAAACTCTGCCTGGAAGGCTTTGAATGCCCATCAGAGCAGTTCTGGGTCGTGCCTGGGGCTCTGCCCCATCCTGTAGAACACGGTAGTCAATGCAGCTGAGTAAAGAGCGGTGATTGCGCTTTCTGGGACCTCCGTTGTCCCTTGAAAATGCACATACTGACTAGCAGAGTGTGAAGGGGATAGTCTTGCATCATTTAATAAGAAATGAATTCCTGTCTATAAATTCTTTTAACCACCATAGAGAATTATAACCCTATTAGTGGTACAGAAAGCAAATATTCATAAAACTCTATAGAAACAGGCTCATTCGCTAAATCCTTTGGGTATTTCATGTGTTGGCTAATGTAATATATTTCATTACTATCAAATCCTGTTGCCTGAATTTTTGTATTATGATTGTTTTATTACTTTTAGCTTGGTAGAATCATCCTAGTTGGGATTGAGCGCTATAGGATGTAGCTTCTGTTTAGCAGCCTCCTCAGTGTTTCGTTCACACCTTTTATTGTTATATCTCAACCTCACTTTGGCTATTCATGTTCATTGTTGAACACAGATTTCCTGGAACAGCTGCTGTTTGATTTAACACTCAGCATTTCAGCAAAATGGTGATGTCCTGCTGGAAAATAAAGCACAAGGGGCATAAAAAAGATTAGAAGAGATACAGAGTTTTCGGTTTCAGCAGCAGACTTTCAACTTCTGTAAATGCCTACCTTCATATTCCCTATCACATACATCTGGGGTTTTTTGTTATTGTTGGATATGTTTTTGGTACCCACTTGCTACTCTTAGATGGGAAGAAGTTGGCACTGGAGTTGAATGTTGGAGTTGAGTGTTATCCTTTTGTTTTTGCTTCATAAAGACTTCTTCTAATGCCTTTAAAATTCTTATACTTTTGCAAATGTGCATGTCTGAAGCACTGCTGCAAATTAATTTCCTTATCTAGTTCTTTTTTATTTGCTCCTGAAAGCTATTGGGGAATAGAATCAAATGTATACAGTGTGCGCCAAATGGGATTGCCTCTTTCTTTAAGGTCTAGTTATTGTAGACATTTTCTCTTGCTGTGCAGAAAAATAATGTTAACAGCTGCTTAATCTAGTTAGAAAAGCATCTTGCTGTGTATTAAAAATGACTTCTACTTATCTTTTCTAGTGGTATAATTTGTAAAATCACATTTATAAAACTGAAACAGCCTAAATGTAACCTTGTTCATTCTTTTTATGTGGTTAGCATACAGAGGGTGAATATTTCAAAGGTCTTTGACAATTAAAATAGACACCTAGGAAATATCAGCCTTTTTAGGCACTATAGTACTCCTAGAAATCTTGCCCAAAGGGTTTATAGAGGTGCTAGATTATTTCAATTTAAAAAAAAATAAAAATCATTCTGCTTCTTTTCAAATGGTATTCGCTATTTCTGGAAACTATTAAATGTTCAGATTGAGGACCCACCCTTTATAAATTAATGCAGCACAGAAGAGTAATTAAATTTGGTAATCTCATTAAAGCCTTTAATGGAATTGATCATTTCAAAGAGTTTTTCTGGTTACTGGGATTTCTTAACAAAGGAGTCACTATTGGATTATTACTGCTCTTTTCAAGTTGCAGTTTGTTTTCAGCTAGTATGGAAGAGTCTTTCCAGGACCTTGATTTATTTCTGTTGAGGACAGGACCAATGTGCAACTCCCGAAGGAGATGAGAAGCCCAGCTCTAGTGCTCTCCTCCAGACTGATAGCCCCTAGTTCCGAAATTTTTTTCTAAACCTGGTAACAAAGTTAGATCTAACATTCATTTTGAAAATGATTGTTCATTAAAACAAAAAGTTAAAGAGCGGTCAATTTTGACTTTGTAAGTATATTTAGCAACATGCTCTCCAAATCAAGTAAGTTGCTCAAACCTCCCTGATATGATTCTTCAGTAAAGAACACTTCCAAGGTTTCAGCAGTATATAGATACAGGGAAATAAATAAAATCCTTATTAGCATTTTGTTTCATTTATGAACTGTTAAAGTTGTAGTGTTGCAATATCATAAAATGGTAGTGTTTCTATAAAACTGCTTTGTGGGGCTGTAATTATTTCCACAGAACTTTGCTCCTTATTTACAATTGAAAACAAAACAATGTAAAAAAGGCAAGAATAATCATACTGAGCAATTATATTTGTTATAGCAGTAAGTTCTACAGTGTGGATGTGTATATTTACATTTTGTGTGTATGTATATTTAAACCTTCTGCTTTGTTTTGATGGGAGCTGTTACTTCTGTCCCTCTTCTCCATGCAATATGTGACTTTTCCTCAATCATCTCTTTTCCGAACTGAGAAATGCCGCTAAATGATTTCTTTCTGCACATCATTCTGTACCTTGGATTAATGTTATCTGCTCAGAGATTATCTGCTTCAGTGTTAAAGGTGGAAAGTGATGCTAAACTTGAAGGAAGCAAGGACACGTTATACATCATTGCTTTATGAGTTAGAAGTAAGATTTGTGGACGTGTGGCCAATTTTTCATACCATACATTTTTGGTTAATCTCATAAGAACTAGGACTATACAGTAAGATTGCTTTCTGCATAGTAGGACAGTAGACCAGGTTAATATAATAGCAAAGCTGAGAGAACCACTGTTTCCATGTCTAGAACAGGCATCTCCATGCCTAGAACAATATATTTTCAAACTGTAGATAATACTTTGTCTCTTGCCATGCTGTCAACACATCCCCATCACTTGCCTCCATTCTCATCCCAGCCAACACGTTGGGGCAGGAGCCAGCACTCTGCAGGCAGCAACGTCAGTAGAGACACAAACTAAAGTTTGTCCCAGCCTCTCTTGGGAGAGCTGATATAATGATGTACTCAGTGTAATTACAGTACTTTTCAGAAATATTTACTGTTCTAATAGAGAAATGTACTGTGAAAACTTTTACTGACATAAAATAGTAATTAATGTCAGCCTAAAAGTTTTCATCTGTTCCTTACATTTAAAATGCATCTCCAGAAATAAATGTTGTGAGATTGCTTCAGACCTCTGTGAATGTTTGCTGTTATAGATACCATTTATTTTACTTTCACTGCTGCAAGATTTATTTTAAGAAAGATGTGTGAAGTGATTGATAGACCTCATTTCAGAAACACTTGCAGAGGACTCGGGCAGCTGATTTGCGGGTACCGACTTCCAGGCTTCTTTGCAAAACAACTGAGTGAGGAAGACCAAAGCAGTAAGGACAGAAGGTTCTTGCAGGTTTTTGGCCGCTTCTGTGCTGTGACTGCCTATCCTCTCAAGCGTTATCAGATGCCAGTATAAATCATAACTTTTATGTTCAGTGACTGCGGGCAAAGGAGAAAGCTCCTGCCCTTTTGAGATAGTTTAGTGTGCAAAGCAAAGGAGCAGCCGTGGGCGCTCGTTTGCCTCCCATTAAAACACGCAATCCCAGAAATGTATCTGCCACTCATCGCGGTGATACCTGCAGTGCTGCTACAGGAAGAGCTGATGCCTGTGTCCCTTCCTTATGTAAGAGTCACTGCAGTCAGTGATAGAAAGGGAGAAGGATGCCTCCTTGACGCTCCATCACATGAGTATTGGAGGGCTCTCACTGAAATTCCACAAGTAAATCCACAGTGTTTGATCTGAGCACTTCCTTCTACAGAAAAGGTCAGTTTTAATTTCAGGGACATCTGCTTAATCACTCCCTTATTATCTGAAAATTCTTGGTAAACTATTTTCAATATCGTCACCATGATTAAAGCTCTAGTAAAAGACTCTAGGAGCTACTAGACTGACATTAAAATTAATCTTAGCTTTGCTGATTATCAGTGATTCCTATGAATGTAGAATATATTAGGTTTTGTGTTAATCTCCTCTTTTATCAAGCAATACCATGTACTAAATTGGAAAAGGAAAATAATCTTGATGTGACAACAAATGAAGCAAAAAAGGAAACAGATTCCTGCAAGGTTCCCTCTTCCAGCTGATTTTCATGTGAGTCTGGTGACTTCAGAAGGATGAAAGGTGGAAAGAAAGACAGTCCAGGGGTGAGAATTAGGATGAAGTCTCTTATTCTTTGACCCCCAACTATGCTCAAAGAACAGGATTTCTATGTGCCCAAGGAAATACAGGATTCCATCACTAATTCCTTTAAGTGAATCAATTTTTAACATTTCTGGCTCCAGACCATTTGTATTGAAACAGCTGCGCTTACCTGAGGAATGCTGTTCAGTATAACTGCAGTTTATCTGCTTATAATAGAATATCCTTACATTTAAAGCATTCAAAATATTACTCAATATTACTCTCAGTCAAATAAAGACTGAAGTCTTTGATTTGAAAGGATTACCAAGGTAAAGGTCTGCCAACTAAAGACTGGGTGCTTTGGAAATCAGATAATGGGCTTCATTAAGTTTTCTGAGAGGG
>JAHREE010000265.1:2708018-2748043 GCA_033628505.1 Tringa tobata | reverse complement strand
CTGTAATTTCAGCCTAAGGGACGACATACGCTGCTACAATTGAATGACTGCCTCCTCCATTTTTGCATTTGTGGCAAATTCAATCACTCTGTGCGCTGAAATGCCCTGGAAGGTGAAGCTTTGCTGTGGGGATGTCTGTGTGAAGATTTGCCTGATTTGGTCTCCTTTTTCTGGTTACCTAAGCTGTAAAGCCTGAACTTAAATGACTTGCCTCAAACTACCTAACAATCCTATTGTGGAGCAAATAACTTAAATTGATATATCCAAAGTTAGCATCCTCCCATTCACTGTCAATACACTGATTAGAAGCTCTCTAAGGCAATAGGTTAGTACTTTAACTCTTCCTGAACTCAACAGGACGTGTTTTGAGTGTGACAGCTTCCAGCAAGGTGCCTCTTATCAGGCAATTTGCAGTTGAGCTGCAGAGCAGAGGAGCAGTGTGAGAGCTGCAGCTGCGCCGCTTCCAGGCAGCTCCACGCCAAGTGCTGCTGGGCATTCACCTCTCCAGCTCTGAGCTCTTGCAGGCTGAGGGCAGTAATTGGGAGATATTTTGTTCTTCTTGTTGGTTCTCCATATCCTTTTCTACATACTGAAAAGTACTGATTTACGTGGAAAAAATACCCCTTACCTTGGCAGAAGGTAACTTCCCTATCAGCAATTCTTTTTTTCTCTCTCTTTAATTTTGTTCTTTGAATCCGGTTTCTGATAACATTGTCTTATCTTTATATTAAGAGAACTCATAATCTTACCACAATGCCTGTGCCCAATTCAAAACTATCAGTTTTTTACAGGTGCTTTTCTTTCATTTCTGATGTTACTGTTAACACACTTTTATTAAGCAAGCTATAGAGCTCATATCAGGCTATTTCACAATAGGTATTCCTAATCTTCTCCGTAAAACTCACTCTGTGCATGTGCATCTTCTGGTAATTCAAACTTGCTTTCCTCTTCCAACTGTCTACTTTTTAAATTATCGTAATTTTGATTCAAATCTACCTGGTTATCTGTTGACACAAACAGCTTTATTATGGTTTCTTACTGTCTCTGCTGGATCTCATATTTAGTAATGTGTTTTACTTCTACTTTATTTACTTTTGACCTTGTTGATCAAAAAATCTAGTTTTCAGAGCTTGTTGCTTAAATGATTTAATGCTTAATTTTACATTACAGTATTTGTAACCAGATGCTCTTATGTTCTAATTTAGTTGTAGGGAATACCTCAAAATTCCCTTCGAAGCCAATCAATATTTGCTAAGTAATAAATACATCTGTCGGCACAGTTGTAAATGAATCTTCCCTCTTCTGAAGGTTTCCAGGATTCTACTATGCAGTTTTCTACTTACTTTCAAGTACAAAGAAAATTCCTGTGCCTTTTAAGACACAGGAGTTTTAGCTCTATGACTTCCCAATCCCCATTAAGTATCTTTCAGAGGTAACTGCTGCATAATAGCTGAAATATCTACATTATCTGCAACGTCTATACTTTATACAGATATGCTGACCTAAAAAAAAAAAAAAACAGAAAGGGATCTCACCTGGACAAAATATAGATAAGTAGGAAGCCTTCTGAGGACATTCTGGAATATACCTTTCTGTTCCTCATTCCCAGAGCAGCCTGTTTTTGCTTATTGTATTTATTTATGGACTTATGTATGTATATATTAGTAAAATTGACTGAAAGTGTTAATTGGTGTACATGTTTTTATATAGGTAGGTGCAAGTCATCTCCTATACTACAGTACAGAAAAGGAGGGTAAAACAACCTATCCTGAAGGTTGTTTTAGTAAAGACTTCGGGGGGTTTTTTAATGTGAATTCTCCCTGGTGCCATCAAATCACAAAATATGATTTCCTCGCTGTTATCCCAATGGGAGTTTCAACAAGAAACTCAGGGGTCTGATGTCAGTGTAACTCTGGGGCTATATTGTAAATTCACTGGTTCAGAACTGTTTTTCTTAGCTCCAGCCCCACAGCTGTGTTAAGGTGCAGGTGCACATACAAGATGTACACAAGCATTCAGAGTCCTTGTAAAAGGCTCAGCTTTTCTGAAGAGTGCAGGCTGGATGCCCTGGCATAGCCCAATTCCTGGGAATTCGTGTCTGAGGACTGATATCACTGCCTTTTGTCGTGAGCATCGAGTACAGCAAGAGGCAAGAGAGCACACAGTGACTAGGAGCCTTCTGGCCCTACTTTTGCATTGTGTCTCCATCTTCTACCTCCACTCCCAGAGAGGCAAATGTGACCTTGGGATCTCAGTAGTAAGTGTTCCCCTTCCCTAGATGTGCCCTAACTAGGTATTTGCCTTATTATGGATGTATTAGGCTAACAAAAAACCTCTCTCATATTTGCGAACATGCAGATATGTTGGGGGATCTGGAGGAGGGACCTGGAGAAATACACATTCTACTTAACATCTTGTAGTGATAAACGCTTCCCACTCACCATTTTAGGCATCTGTAGGCTTCAGCTGATTCCCAAGTGCTCGTTTGCATGCCATTAGACATTCATTAGACATGGTTCCTTGTGTTTCTTTTCATATGTTGTCAATTCATGTAAATTAGTATGGGTAACAGAATGCCAATAGATCAGAAAGTCTTACCCTAAAAAAGCCTCAAGTTGGGTGCTCTAATGTGACACAGAGTTTCCCAGGGCTTAAAAAAGAATCTTTAAATTTATGATCCTATTTTAGTACATAAACAGTTGTATGGTTATATATTGTATTTTAGAAGCTACAACAATGGTAGAATGGGAGAGGTTGTGGTTGCTCTCTATAAGTGTACCAAACAGAAGGTAGAAACGTTATTTGAGTTAAAGAGCAGCGTTGGTATCAGAACTGGAATAAACTTTCCATGAATAAATTTAATTTGGTAATGAGAAGGTTGCTAAATACTGGACTGGTGAGGTTCTGGAGCAACTTTCCAATTAAAGTAGTGGGGACAAGAAACTAAATTACTTTTAAGATGAAACTTGCTCATTTATGAAGAGGTTGTATTATGTGGTTGCCTTTGATAGTGGGGAATTGCATTTGATGACCCAGGAGGTCCCTTCCAGTCTAACTTCCTATGAATATGCAATCATTATGAAAATAAATAAAGCTTCTGGTGTGCTTCACTGGGTGCAAAATCATTTCTGTAACAACCCTAGGAACCTAGCTGGAAATAATTAGTAGAATTACCAGTTATAATCTAAAGACACAGAAAGCTGAAGTGAATGAAGGAATGATGTGGAGAGGATTTGAGTGGCAAAATTGTGCATGATGCACTTCCTTGAAATGGTAATTGCTATTAAAGCAATTTGCTTTATATCTTTTGCTTGCATTTACAACAGAACTTATTGTATGGAACCATGTATTCCCTCTTCTGTTGTATTATATCCGTGTGCACGTTTAGCTATCCATCCCGTGCTTCTGTGCTCTTCATTTAAATGTTTGGCAATAGAAATTGCTGGCATTTACTGAATATCCAGAATTAACTTATCCAAGATTTCCTTCTCTTCTAAGAAAGCGTACACTCCTTGCTCTTGTAGTAGTCAGTGGTTCCCAAGTGACCTTCTGATCTTCAACTCTGGTCTTTCAGATGGCTGCCTGACTTGTGCTTCTGCTGATAGAATATGTATCTTCCAGGGGTTACTGAAGCTGCTGGCTCTATTTCTGAGCAGATCAGACCAAACAAAGCAACACTGCTGGAAATCCAAATATGCTCTGTAAAGCATCATCAAAATACTAACAATAAATCACAGGACTCTATGCTGTGCTACAAATTCTGTGATTCACTCTGTCAAAAAGGAACTATTAGGCTTCCAACTTGGGATAAAATAATCACAGGAAAATAGGTGGATCTGTCAAGTTGTTAAAAGATAATGCTGAAATATGCAGCAATCTGCTCAGCAATAAGGCTGTCAAAGATGGTAAATATTAGTGTAGAAAATGGGAAAATAGACTTTTTTTTTTACATTAGTGCTTGTGAAAATAACTTGTATTTGACTTTGCATTTTAATATATGCATCTTTAACCCACACTGGAAGGTTAGACGTGCCCCGCTCTGCTCCCTCCTCCCCCCCCAAAAAAAGCAGAAGCAGCTATTATATTAAAAAAAAAAACCACAAAACACAAAAACCCTCAGAACCAACCACCCTAAATCCCTGCTGTATGACCTTGTAAAACAGAAGTACAAAGAAATGGTTTGTATTAAAAACAAACAAAAAAAATTGTCAGGCAAATCCAGTTTTAGTTTAAACAAATCTTTAAGGTTCATTTACAGTACAAAATCCTAATCCTTTGGAGACCTGACAAGAAGGAACAAAAAGTTTCAGCTTCCTGCAAAATTACAAAGTCACCTTTTCCCTTATCAATTGCTGTAAGTGTCCCCAGTACACTTAGTGACCTAAAAGATGGTTAAAATACACTTGCAATGACTTACAATGGCAAAACGATCACTGGTCACACCAGCTTAGGACAATTCATACTGAAACTGAGTACACCATGCAAACACAAACCCCATATTTTCAGTTTTCTAGTATCTTGAGGGCATCCGCTTGAAAAACAACGTCACTGGTTCTGTGATTGCTGCTAATTGATCAGTCTCACAAATGCAAAGGAAAAGTAATGGGGCAGCATCAGTGTTAGTTGGTGCCTATTAGAAAAGCATGAAGAATTCTGCAAGTGCTATAGAGTGCGAGAAGATGTTTTCAATCCACTGTAGATGTTCACATTCCTCACCATTTTAGACCTATGGCTTAAACAGAAAGAAATTCTTTGTCCTTTTTAACTTCTAAAAGATCATTAAAAAGTGATGCACTTAGCTACGCTGTGCTTTACTGTCAGTGTTCAGCACAGAAGAAATGCAAGGCTGTAAGATATGATGTAGGCGTAGCTGGTCGTGCTTCCTAGAGTTAAGGTTACCTTGTGTGTCCATTTTGTAAGATTTGTTTCTGCTGAGTTGAGCTTTGTCAAGCTGAAGTATGCTTGGCTGCTGCTATGGGATGAATTTGAGACTTTGTCAGCAGAAATAATTGAGCTTTTTCTTGGAAGGAGACTACGTTCTTAATTGCTGGCTGAAAAGCTCTCATGCTTTCATATTTCAGAGCAGACATTTTGTCTAGAGGGTTGCTCTGTTCCTGGGGTGAGTCTTTTTTGTTCTTCTCATAAGAATCCAGCTAAATCTAGTCATGTTACTGAGTTTGCTTTTATTTGCCTATGCTTCCTTAGAGGCTGAGTGGGCTTCTAAGTGAGATGTCCTCACTTTTTCTGTACCTGCCCTAGCTCGGGAATAGGTTTGGACCAGCAGCTGCTTTGTGGTACCAGCAAGGTACCACGCTTAGAGTGGGTAAGTGCTCTGCTGCTGCAGCGCTTCTGCTGTGGCACTGAGGTAGGATAGTCCCAAAGACTAAATGGAGCAGGGACTGAAGCTCAAGGCAGATGCTTTGGTTTGGCAGAGGGAAATAAGGAAGCTGAAATAAAGAGTAGTCAGGTGAGGACAGGAGTGACACGGAATTAGCAGAGGAAGACTGTGGGCAAAGGAGTGCGTATGATTCTAATCAAGCAAGTTCCACAAGGGCTGGTGTGGGCAGTGGGTGCTTGAGGTAGCAGCGACTGAGATCAGACAAGTATTTAGAATTGCTGTCTGTGGGAGTTGTCCATGAGATGATGTTCTTGTGGCAGAAAAAAAGAATGCATCCATATAAGCATGCATGCACGCATAGCATTGTGATGCATCTGTTCAAAGAAGCAGAATTAAGTGTAGCTGGACTTGACTTTGCAACCGGAATGACCTTTTACAACAGTGTTTTGCATGCAAGAGAGGTATGTAAGCTTAGTTTCAGCTGGATTTCTGGGTGGTTCAGCGCGGACGGTTTAAACAGTGCTCTTTCATCTCCCTTATCCTGGGATTCCTGCTAATCTCCGGTGAGCCTCCAGTCAGCCTCCAGCCTTTCTACCAGCAGCAGTGTGATCCAAGCTACGTATCTCTCTTGTAACTATGTTTTATGTGGAAGATGTGGCTGTAATACCAGCTCCTGAATTTCTTTCTGTGTATTTGTGGCAAACAGCTCAGCTGGTGTATAGCATTCTTACTCTGCAGCAGATGTCCACCTTCTACATATGCTGCTGACAGCTTAACAACTAAAGTAGTCTAAAGATAATTAAATATTAAGTCTTGAATAGGCTCTAGTATCCTATCAGCAATTGAACTACCATAATATATTTGCCTGCGTTTACAGCTGTGTGCTAAGCCAGATGCATTTCGTTGTTTTGATCCTTTTCATGCTATTTTTTTCATATAATACAGCTTCTTGTGTAAGCCAATGTATTAAGTAACAGCTCTGCGTGTTTTCCATCTGCCTTTGCCATAAGAACAAGGTACATACAATAAATGCATCACTATTCTTTAAACAAGAGAGTGTATGAAATAAATTGTTTTCTTTGAGAAGGGAAAGAAATGGCAACCAAAAGCATAAAGGCAGGTTGCATGATGGGGCATTAGATATATAATACCAGCTAAAGTCTTGTCTGTTGTCTGTCATTTTTCTTTTTTTTTTCCTTTACCTTTTTGCCTTAAGGGACAGAACCCAGATCTGCTGGTTCTTTGCCCAGTCCACTAGGCAGCAGTGTCCAATAGTGTGTATTCATTATGCATTATAAATTGAAAAGTTACTCTAATTAGATGATGCTATGTTGGATGCTTTGGATCCTGCTGCTTTGGATTAGATGTCTTCCAGTGTAAACAAAACCCCATCAGACTTGAAAAGTGTGTCAGATCAAGAGACATTGTGGTGCATGATGGCATAACCCAGTGGAATTGGTTCTAAAATGGTGCCTTTTGGTTGGGGAAGGGAACACTGGGCTGCAGCCTGTGCTTTGAAAAGGTCCCTGTATTGGGAGGGTGTAAAAATCCAGTGTTTGGCAATGCTGTGTTTTTTATTTCAGGGCATATTGTAGGTGCTGCATTTACACAAGGGAACCCCATGTCTTTCATGTGCTTTACTTGTCAGTGTTACATGAAAATTTGAGTGAAATACACTTTCAAAAGTCCATTTGCAGAGCAATGAAATGAAACCATCTTAATCTAACAGTATGTAAAAGTGTACAAATTTGGCAGTGACATATGGATGTATAATTGTACAGCTTATGCACTGCATTAATGAGGTATAAAACTTGTCTCGGGAATGCAGCTATGCCGTGACTTTCATTCCACAAATCCATCAGAACAGCATATCAATGAAAGTATGTTTATTCTTTCCATGGTGTTTGGAAGACATTTGTTAAGCGTTAGCACTGGTTGTCATACAGCTCAGCGTCACTGTAAGGCCTGAGAGGGCTGAATTTGCCCCACTTGGACTTACTCGCATTGAACTCGCAGAAGTCAGACTCCAGGCTGAAGGACCATCTCAATGTAGGGGGCTTCGGTGTGGGCTTTAGTATCTCTCTGTTTCTGGTTTGGAAGGGATTTGCAGGGGGCATTGGAACAGGACACACAGTGCACCGCCGCAGGGAAGCAGAGGCAGAAACAGAAAAGCTCCTTCTGGTCCTGTGGATCACATATCAATTAGTGGTTGAAGTACATTAGTGGCAGAATTCCAGCTTTGTTTCATAGCAAAGGAATCTGTTTTGTACTCTCTGAGCCTATACCTCAAGGCAAAAAGACTGCAAGTACAAGTGACTGGGGTGTTTGCTTCAGAAGTACACAAAACAGAGGAAGACTTAGAGAGAAACTCATAAAGGAGGATGTGGAATGAAAAGTAAAGATCATCAAACTGGGATCAGATTTTCTTATAAAGATATGTTGATGTGACAATAAGGAATTGAAAAAACTACTACTATTATATTGGACTTTCTGGGAGATCTGTGCAGGAGGAGAGCTCTGGCATGAGGAGAGTCTGAGTTTCATAGAATCATAGAATTGTCCAGGCCAGAAGGGACCTCCAAAGGTCATCTAATCCGACCTCCCCGCAGTCAGCAGGGACACCCCCAACTAGACCAGGTTGCCCAGGGCCTTGTCGAGCCTCACCTTGAATATCTCCAGGGAAGGGGCCTCAACCACCTCCCTGGGCAACCTGTTCCAGTGCTCCTCCACCCTTATAGTAAAGAACTTGTTCCTAATATCCAATCTAAATCTGCTCTTCTCCAACTTAAAGCCACTGCCCCTTGTCCTGTCACTACAGGCCTTTGTAAAGTTTGCGCCCCCAGGTTCTGGTCTGGGAGTGTCTGGGCAACTGGACATTGGAATCAGAGAAGAGGCTTGTCCCAAGCAGCGTGTGTACCCAGAGTTATATTGCAGCAAAATCTCTCCATCTTTGAAACACCCACTTCACCTTCATAAAAGCATTTATCAACATAGTTAACATTATGGATGTTTTCCTTTACCAGATCTAAGGAACACGGGGAACAGATCTTTTTGTAGGAAACATTTAGGGTTCTCAAAGTATATTTTTTGCATATGCTTGACAAAATCTAGAATGAATTCAACTCCCTGTACAAAAGACAGGCTATTTTACGCTGACAATGCAAAAAGCCAAGCACAGTTTGGAAAGGAGGTCATTCTGAGTGTTGGTTATAATGAGAACCCTTTAGCTTAATTCTAACCAATCAGATGAAAACAATCATTACATTTCTTACAGCTCTAATAAAGTACAAGAAATATGAAACATGATAAGCCAATATTTAAGATTCAAATTCATAATACAACAAATCTCTAAAGTCCTCTATTGTCCCCAAAGGGTGAATGAGAAAGAGGTAAGTCCATCATGACCATGAAATTCACATACTTCAGGTATCAGCCAAGGTAGTTTTCAATCCCTCCTCACCTAATAAAAAAGAAAAACTGATACATACTGTTTAAAATAAGAGTGTGTGACTAAGTGAAATGGTTTAGTAGTTGAGTTTCCTGATGTGCATATCTTAGCAGCATGCTGTGCTCCTCCAGGCTGGGGACACCAAAGATGGGAGAGACATTTAGAGTCCAGACAGCTTAAATGGAAGTGCTCTCTGCTGTTTCCTTGCTGGGTCTTCCCATACATATTTGCAAGTGTTGGGCTGAGGGCCTAATGAGACTGAAATTTGGGAAGGGAAGGAAAGGAAAGGAGGAAAGTTGAGTTTAGCATGTGAATTGGTGAGAACCTGTATCTGATTCTAAAATGAAAAATGTTATTTCTTTTTGGAGACTGATGATTAGTTTTGGGGAAATGGGAAGCAGAGTGGCAAATACCCCAATGCTTTCAACACTGACTTTGTGGCAAAAGGATGTGAAACATCTTGATTTTAATTCAATACTAAGGATGCTGAGGAGTGTATATCATCCTTACCAGCGTGAAAGCAAGAAAAGAAGAAAGGGGAAAAAAAGGGAGACAGTATTGATCCTATGATGGGCCATAGGATGTCTGATCAATGTACCAAAACTTGTCATAATTCTTATTTTGGTGTCAGTTATGAAATGTACATTTGATAATGGTTTACCTGAATGCAATGGAATGCCTTTCCAAAGCTGATCAGGGTTTCATTTATGCACTTTATCAGCATGAAGTAGGTAATCTGAGCCTTTTCATCTCTGGGTACTCATCTGTGCTGAAGAGAGATCTGTTAATTAGAGCCTTCTCTCAATATGGATTTTCTTTCTTTCTGTGTGTATGTGAGTGGAATCAGTCTTTTAACAAAGCAACCAAGTAAGTCTATATTAAGTGCTCTGTGGCAGCGCTGGATTTGCAGACACAGAATGCAAACCTGTTGCTTTTTGTGTTGGGGAGGAAGGCTCTGTCTATTTTGTGGATGAGAGAATTGACTGAGAATGGCAGGGGTCCAATATCAGTCAGCATGTGGTTGTACATAAAGCCTGTATCAAATGCACAGGCACCTCAGTAATGAATTACAGTTGCATTCTTTTCAGATAGTTAGGTCATGGTAAGCTAGCAATAGTATTAATTCTTGCTAGCTTAAAACTTATTTTATTAACTATGGTAAACAATATATATGGATAATGTAATAAAAATATAACCTATATAAACATAAGAACAACCTTTTTTACTGTCAAGGTAATCAAACACTGGAACAGGTTGCCTGGACAGATTCTCCATGCACAGAGTTATTCCAGTCTCATTGGACACAGTTCTGAGCAGCCTGCTATGGTTGGCCCAGCTCTGAGCAAGGAGGTTGGACTAGATGATCTCCACAGGTCCCTTCCAGCCTTATCCTTTCTGCGATTTTATATTTGTAGCACACTTACTTTAGTTCTAGTAGACTGAGGCTTTCCATGCCAATTTTCACCCTGAAGCACATTTTTATGACAAAGTTTCAAGTCCTGGTAAGAGTTTTATAGTGGAAGTGCTGACAAAACCTTCCCTACAACAGTACAAATGTGCTGTTAATATATATAGAGAGAACATGGAATAAGGTCTAGAGTTAGGGATTGACCTATAACTCATGCATGACAAAGCATTAGGAGTGCTTATAATTAGCAATTTTCAGTAACAGTCTCCTATGATTTTCTATGTCATATAGCTCTTTAATATCTGCTTTAATTGCCTCCTAAAATAATAGAATATCTATTTCATAATGTATTTGATCTAATTTTCTTATGCTTTCAAAAATTATTATCAGAAGGACCAGCTGAGCCTACTTTTATTTGTTTTTATTTGTTGATACCATTTTTCTTTTATTTTTAGATTTGTCAGGTTTCTTACCTATTTTATTTTTGTGATTCTAGGATTGCATTTTATTGTTTGTACAGTGATGCATTTTCCTTTTGGAGAGATTGTCCTTTATGTACAGTATCTGTTATTCCATACTATAAGGCAGCTTAATTTTTAAACTTAGTCACGCAGCTTTTATTTTTTTCTCCTTAGCGTCATACTGGGTGAGAGTTGGAAGCAGGAGACTATTTCAGAGACGTATGTTCAAACCTGGTGAACATTCCTTCCTTCCCCTCCCACTTGGTATCTGCTGCTGTGTTTGAAGAATAAGAGGGGAAAGAGGATGTTGCTCTTCTATACTTCATCTTGGAGGTGGTTTCATTTCTGCACCAAGAACAGTGATTTGATGTTGACTGTTACTGAATGGACCTAATTCTGCAACTTGCAGTCTCATTGATTTTATCAGCAGTTGGGACCACTCACAACTTTGAAGCTAAATTATGCAAAGCTTGTTGGGAACCTTTCAGGAGGAGGAAAGGTATTGTAATGAATCTAACCTAGTTACTCCTTTTAACTCACCGGGAGGAGAGTGGTCTGAACAGGGAGTTGGAAAGGGACTGAAAGGAAGGGAAAAGGCTCCTCCATTTAGGAATGCAGAAACAAACGTCCTTCCTGTAGAAGTCTGAGAACTTAGTCTTCAAAGAAGGGACAAACATCTTCCAGTAAAAACAAGGTTAACCTGCTTGTGATTTTTTTTTTTTTCTTTTCTTCTTTGAAGTAGAAGAACCTATTGAGTTAGAGGAGTCTAGAAAAAAGTTAAAGGTGGTGGTGGTTAGGAAGATAGGTAACTAGGGAAGACATTTTCTTACTGTTTTGTAATTAGGAAAAAGAGGACTTGACTTGAGGCCTTGGCTTGAGGCTGTAGCTGTAATGCTGGTGGCCCCTGTGCTTAGGGCACAGTTGCATGGACTGCTCAGTTTGCCACACACAGGCAGTAAGGAGTTGGAAGAACAAACCTGTTTCTATCTGAGCTGGTCTGTTACCAGGAATCTGGTAAAATCTGTGCCCATCAATCCAAAAATAATTTTCTGGTTATAAGGTTTCTTAGAAGTGTAGTCCTTGATGTTTTATTGTCATTAATGGTCCACTTCCCATTTTCATGGGAGGAAGCTATTACCCCAATTTCCTGCATAAAAGGCTTTTTTCCAATTATTCATACTTAGACCTAGTGCTGTTTTACTTTTGCTGTGCAGGTTGGCTTAAGCAGCACTCTGGCAAGGAAGCAGATTTATATCTCTGTGCTTGTGTATGTGTGTATATATATATCTCATATCTGTTCTCACCGTGAAATATATTTTTTAAATGACAGACAAAACATGCACTTATCTCTTTAATTTTTTATTTAAAGTATCTGTATATTTGCAATCGGTGTTTAAATATTTTCTATTTGTGTTGAGTTCCCTTTGGTTGCTATCAGTGTTGAATAATTTATTTTATCAGAAAATCAATCTATTTGGTTTGATTTTTAAAATTATATACTTGTATCTTTCAGTAGTTTCTGACAAGAAACCTCACTATGTATTTTTTTTTAATTGCAGGTTAAAAAAATGGAAAAGTGATTTTATAGCTATCTTATGCTTTAATTGTGTGTGATCTGTCAAATATGGTGTATTAAAAATAAACAAAAGAGCTTCAGGAGACAAATTATGGATAAGATTCTGGTGGTAACTGCTAAATTAATCTCAAGATACATCTGCTTTATGGTGAGGTTTGTAGCCAACAGTAATACCACTCCCACTACCTTGTGTTTCATTGGCTGAGGCAGTAAGTGGGGAAATTCTGATAAAAGCCAAGATTTATATTTTTTTTTGCCTCCTGATTGGTAGGGCACAACTTCATCTTTTATATTATTTGCACCTATCTGTGCCTAAATTTTAGTGCCAGATATTATAACAATCTGTTATATTTGTTCAGGAATATTTATCGGTTTATTAAACGGAACTGCACTTACTAGATGAAATTTTAAAGAATGCTCTACAAGACCCCAGAAGCTTCACCATGTGAATGCAGTGCTCTACAGCAGGGCAGAGCTGCAGAATGGAAACTATTTAGACAACACTGATCCCCTCCAACCTCTCGGATTTTCTGTGGTGCTTCTCAGCAATGACTAAGCATTTACTGCTCTCCAGATTATCTGAGTACTTATAAGCGTATCTGATAAATTACTCATTATATAAATGCATGAAAATTTGCGGTATCCCTGCAAATGACAAGAATATCAGAAGTGGCAAATAATTTGTTGGGTATGGTTGTTAACTGGACCTGAAGTCAGTATGAGCCGATAAGCAGAGCAGTTTCTTGTCTCTAACAGTGAAATGCTGACTTTAAACCTCATCAGGCTTCAGGCTTTCTTCCTACAATGCTCTGTAAAACCTAATTGTTAACTGTTCTGTGGGACCTCTGGCAGCTGTGTCAGTCGGACATTGAGCTGAGTTTTCTTTCTTTCTCCATTAATAGCTTAACTCTGTATGGTTGTGGAGAAGATGGGCTGAAAAATTCAGTTTGCTGGATTGCTGACATGCATAAAACAGAGCATGTGTGAGTGTTCTTGGGAGCAATGAGCCCTGTGGCTGCCGTGGGGACTGCTGCTGGACTGGCATCGCTCACATTGGGTCTATTCCCACAGTGGCTCCCAAGCATTCACAGATTTCTCTGGTCCCAGTTACAGTTCCTGTCT
This sequence comes from Tringa tobata, assembly GCA_033628505.1. Lineage (NCBI taxonomy): Eukaryota > Metazoa > Chordata > Aves > Charadriiformes > Scolopacidae > Tringa > Tringa tobata. The sequence goes on along the minus strand of JAHREE010000265.1, from coordinate 2,734,690 downwards.
CACTTCCCGTGGGGTGTGTGGGTGTGGATGCTGAGTGGGAAGATTTTGCAGGCTGGCAGTGCATGGTGGGGTGCATGCACTGGGGAATCCCATTTGGAAAGCGTCTTTTTAAGCCATGTCAGTGTTCCACCATTATCATTTGGCTGAACCATTTTGGGTCATTTTTGGTTCTTCATGTTGTTTACTGAACTTGTAATCTGCCTCCTCACATTTAAAGATCCTTTGGTAAGCCTCTTGGAGAGCTACCATGCGTGCTTGCTTGGTGTAGAGCACTATTAAGCTTTGTTGATGAGATGCAAAGTGAGATGGGCACGTAATTGATACATAAGAAAACAGAAGCAAAGTACAGAAGCCCACTTGGGTATATATGTTGGTTTGCTTTTTGTCAGAGGTTTATAGTTTCCTTCTAATTAACTGTCACAATTAAAATATAAGTTACTGTCAAATATTTTCTTTGCAAAAAGAAATTGAGTTCTCTGCGGGGCAGTGAGAGTATATGTCTGATGCCTGCAAATGACCTTTATCCTTTAAAATACAGCAAAATTTCATTTATTGCACTTTGGGGCTGTATAAGCCTGGAGGAGAAAAATTGTCATTCAGAATTGCTAACCCATTAGGAAAGCACATTCACACTAATGGTTCTACAGTCAGCCAGTGACAAAGACCTACAGGAAGACATACCTGTTTCACTGTTCACTGATCTTGCAATTTGATCAATACTATTTTGAATGAGTCTTTTTTTCTTAATCTGTAACATCTCTTTTGACAGCCAGACTGAATGTACACCATAAAACTGTACTGCAGATATTGCTGAAAGGACTGGCCATGTCTTTTACAAGTCTCAGTCCATAGCAGAGACTCAACTTCACCCACGCAGTTTTGTCCATTTTGAAATGAGCTCCTATTATTCTGTGATACCCTAAGGGAGTAATAATCATGATCCCTTTGCTGACTCTTTGAGATGTTGCTGTTCTCTCTAGCAGAATTTCTCAGCTGTAACACAAGCAGTCTGTATGCTTCCGATGTGTTAGGGAAGCTTTTGGGCATTTAAATTTTGCTGTTGTGTTCACAGAGTTGTAAAAATACAAGAATGACGCTGGGTTTAATTTTTATCTTACAGGTGGCGGTGCCTGTGGTTTTTGGGTCCATATTGCATGATCCCGAGGTAGGACCATAGTCCTGGAGCTCCCCACAGAGCCTGTGCAGTCTGCCCAGAGGATGGATTGGTTTTCTGTGCTTACCTGTCTCTGACTGGACGAAGAGGTTGTTCAGCTGGTAAGAGTCTGTGGGATCTGCACGGATGTGACTTGGTTGCTCCTGTGAAGAAGACCTTCTGCCAGCATTTAATTTCATCTCTGCTTTTCACCACTGCAGCTAAATGCAAGTCAGACTTCCAAGAGAAGGTAAGAATCTTAAATGAAAATACCTATACTTGTGTGAGTCAATTGTGGTTCCATCCAAATTGCTCTCCAAAGAGCAAATATCACATCATATAGAGAGCACACTGGAGGTCAGAGGCTTGTAGCACAGCAATTTATTTATTTTCAGTTGGTCTGGCATTTAATTAAACACATGAATTCCTATATAACCCAGCAACAAAAATATTTCTGCGGAGAGTAGGAAACAAGTTGATGATATTCTTCTGTTGACAAGGTTTCAGTTGAGAAGGAGCTCCACAGATGACCAGGTAATCTAGTTTTCCAGATCTTATTCTTCTGCTATAATGAAATGGTTTGTAAGGTTTTTAAAGATAGAACATGTCAAATTAAGTACATTACAGTGGAAACCATATCTAGAAGATGTGATATAGCAACGCGGAAAGTGGTTGCCTATTTGGCGCCTTAAATAACTGAGAAAGTGGCACAAGGAGAAAATAACTTATAACTTATAGGACAAGTGTTAGCAGAGGCAGCAGAAAACATGTCTGGATGTGGGAAAGAACAGTTCTGTAAGGCTTATACAACAAAGAGGAATTATGTGACTGGGGATTCCAGAGTTGAGAATATTCACACAAGTTACATGGTCTTAAAGTAGAGAAGGGAATTGCTATTAGTTGTAAGCAGAAGATGGAAAGGAAGTAATCACTGTAAAAAGAGGCTAATACAGTTCTAAATGAAAAAAAACAAACAAACAAAAAAAAAAAAACAATGCTTGTGAGATTTCTGCTGCATAAAGAGTGAGAGAAAGATACAGTCTGGGTCAAGAAGGGTGGAAACTTGGCTGGAACATGAGACTCCACTCTCCGGGTCCAGAATTTTTCATTGACCTGCTGCATGGTTTTCCCATCTGTAAAATGGTGTAGAATTAATCCCTATCTTCTGAAGTGCTATAACCTAGCAAATCAATTAGATTCATATCCTTAATAGTACTTTGTTCATACTTAATAGTAAGTGCATATAAGTAACTTCTTCCTGTTACATGTAAGTAACTTCTCAGAGATGCTGATGGGTCTTACCTTATAAAATGTTTCTGTTCATTCCTGGGGTAGGGACCAAAATGTTTTGCTGTACATCTTGCCAATTCAGCCATAACAGAACTAACTTCTAAATTCAGATGCTATAAATAGCAGAGTTATGGAAAAGTAAGAATGTAACTCTGAGAGAATTAAAACCCATCGTTAGAATAGTTCTTGTGCGCTGCCCGTCATCAACTATAGACTGTATTCAGAAGGGCCATTTTTTATCTAGCATAGGTTGTGACACATCTGCATTTTACAAAAGATATCGGTTGGTTTTCAACAGCTGTGTCCTGAAACTTACTATTGTCTCAATCTCCTAGCAATAAAATTCCATTATAAACTGCAGGTATTCTGAATAGAAAATCACTTGTTTGAAGAGCATTTAAAAGAATAGATGATAGAAATGCATTTGTAGTTTATATAACTGCTACCATGTAAGAACAGGTAGAGCCAAGAGTGCCATTTTTGTAATGTATAAAATGTATTTTACTTTGAAATCCATTTGCAAGATTTTTATTGCCATTTAAAAAATAGACACTGTTGGACATCAGTTAGTATGATTTTTTACGTATAGGTTATTGATTTTTTTATTTTTATTTCTTTAAAAATCACTCAGGAAGGAGAGTGAAAGCAAACCTTGCAAAACCGCAGACGAGATGGTCAACCATTTGTAGACTTGAAGAGCTTGCAAAAAATGTAGTTTGAGTCAGTGGATGTTCTTAGTTTTGCTATTTGAAGAGAGAAGGGAGAGTGTTTTTCTGAACAGCTAATGTTACCCGCTCTGTGGGCAGCAGTGGAGAGAGGCATGACTAGGAGATGCTCTGCTTTGTCTTCTGCAGGAGTCCTCCTGCGCTGGCTCTACAAGGTCTCAATTTAGATGCTGAAATTTGTAGTCTCAAACTAGATGGTATGAATTAGTGTCCAATTAGTCAACTTTTTTAGTATTTCTGCAGAATTTTTTTTCAACAAACCCCATTATTGTCTTAAAGGGTCTAATATTGCTCCCTTTGATATGGAGAAGAGCTGATGATTCTGTCAGGGCATTCAGGCCCTGTCTGTTCCACAATAGTGACATCCTGAGGTTGAAAGAAACTTCCCAAACTTCAGCAAGTTTTTTAAAGTGCGTTTTTATTAAACATTTTTTCTCTATTGTGCAATGTAGTGTTCCTTTTTCACTCTATAACTTCAGTGATCATTTTCTTTACGTTGTCTTTCACAGTCTTAGATTTATCGACAAGGGACCCCAGTGTTGCCTTGGTCAACTTTCAAAGCCACTTGCAAATTGTAGGCATGAAATTCAGCCAATAATATTTATAAATTTACTCTCATATGTAGCAGTTTTCTTTTAACATCATATTCCTGCTTTCTTTCTTTTTCTTCCTGCCCCCATTCTTCTTAATATCAGGATGGGCAGAGTCTTCGAGTTAAAAGATTTCTTCATGATGGTATGTTCTTTCCTGGTGTGAATTCACTTGACTTGTCCATCAAGTTTCTCTGCTGGTAAATGAGTGTGTTACTGCTAATGGGCTGTCTTGCAAATTAAAAACACACTGAGATCATAAACTTTTGTTTTACTCTGAATGTTCTCAGATTATTGGTTATTCTCAGATAATATTAAAATAATTCAATGGGAACTTTTACCACATGAAAGGATATGATCCTATTCAATATTTTCATTTAGAGGAATTCTGTATAAAAATAATGTGAAAGCTTATGAATAGATGTTCATCTCTTACTAATGTTTCTCTAAGTCTCTCACGCCTGACTTCGGTTAGTGAGATTTCCTGATTGCTTCTACAGAGGAGCACGGCCGTGGTGCTTGGTTAGTGTAGAAAGGCAGCTTCACAACCAGTGTGGTGAAATTCAGTTGTGTGCATGTACTCATTGAGTCAGCATCTGGTACACTGCAGGTGCCACAGACATGCAAAATTAATATTAGATAATTTAAACTTAATTGCACTGTCAGCACACACTGTTTTGCAGTTAATTGATGCTTATCTCCTACACTTAAAAACAGAGGCTCGGTGTTCTTTCCCCCTCTATTTTTCCTGTTTGGCAGAGCTAAATGCATATATTAATACAGTGGTTTAAATAATATAATATGATTTTTAAAACGATAGCATGATATTTAAGAGAAAAGCAATTGTCTCTAAGATGTCAATAAAATTAAATGACATCCTTCCCATTCTAGCTTTTCTTAAGCTCAGGATTTCCTGTGTTATTTCAGCAGTACTTTTAATGGGCTTTGAGTTCATCATGTTATTGCCTTGAAGATAATCTCCATATGGTGAAGGTGCTGCCAGCCCTGCCAGAAGGACATTGCTATTCCCTAGTAGCTTGGAGATTTTCAACAGAGGAGTAGCCAATGAATTTTATGAACTACAAACATAGTTAAGTCCCTGTTTCCAAAATTATGAACTTTTTCACAATTAAGAATATGGCTAGCAGTGTATTGTAATTTTTGAAATTGTTATCAGAGCATGTACTCAGTCTGTCAAAATGAATCCTCCTGGGGATACTGTATTAAATGAGGGTGAAAATGGATACCTTCACTGTGAATGCACTGGAATTAAATCATAACACATCACCACAATTGCAAAGATATTGCTAAGGAAGTTTTTATCATTTTATATTTGAGGCGTATTTAAAAATGTATAATTGAACCAACAACCATGGCATGATTTTAGGAATGTGTGATAACCAAAGGTCTGATTGCATTCATCCGAAAGGATTCTACCCAAATCCCTGAAGGCCTAATGAATTAATGTCTGCCCAAATCATGTTATAATGAGCCATAATTTATTTATAATGGTGGGGTTTTTTTGTGGAAAGGGAAACCTCTTTAAACTTTCCCATTTTGTACCGGTATATAGAAAAGTGCTCTTTTTTTATTGCTACATAGAAGAGTTACTGGGCTTCCCGTAGTTATCTTCTGTTACATTCATTTGTTGCATAGTGTCAACTTGTTGATATTAGTGAGCTATTAATATTGAGCTATTCATATTCTGAATATTAAATATCTGAAGGTTGTTCCTAAATTTTTCTTCTCCTGTGAAGACAAAGGCAGCCTTGGCATGAACCAAAGCTCTTTCAAAATTACTAGGGAAGCTCCTACTGCTGTTAGTGGGCTTCTTTATGTGGCATTTAGTGACTCCATTTAATGGAGTTGTTGGCTGACCTGAAGTCACCCCTTTATCTGAGTGACAGAGGGGAAAGACTAGAGCCTGGGCTGGCATTGCACACCAAACGCAGCTGGGAGATGCCTGAGAGTAAGATCCCATCAAGGCGAGAGCGACCTCAGAGCTCTCTGCGTTGTGCTCTGGGTATCAGCAGCCTTGCCAGGTGGGAGGGAGGTGGCACATGGAGTCCAAAACCAACTACAGTGCAAAGACTTTAAAAAGGGCAAGGGAAAAAGAAAAAAAAAAAACCCAACCAAAAAACCCCCAACCAACCAGCAAGAAACCAAACTATAAAAACAACACCTCAAAAAGAGGATTTAAAATGCTGCTCTGTACTCGCACGTTCATGTGCTTAGTTTTACACTAACAAGCAGGCTGGAGGGCTGAAATGGGTAAAGGGTTTGCTCTGGCTTCACTGTGCACTGGGTCTGGGCTGACCACCCTAAGGCCTACCTGGAAAATACTGTAGGCTAAATACTGTCTGTTTCTCAGGATAACCCCAAATTGTAAAGTTTTGCTGTAGTTTCATGCTGTTTATTTTAACCAGTAAAGGCGAGCAGTATTATGATACTTCATACACACGTGGTTTTTTGGCATGTAGAATCTCACCCTATAATGGTGGTACCTGAAAACACATTTCTTTGGCAGGCAGTGAAAAACATGGCTGAAAAGAGTGTAATTTCCCAATCTATGATATTAAAATGAAGTTTGGAAACCATAGTACTGCTATGTGGAATGTCAGAATGGTAAAACAAAGAACGCTATGGTGAAAGCTGAGAATTATCTCAGCTTTCTCAGTTTGGATCCAACTAAATCTATCAAGATAAGTGACAGGTGATTTATACTAACAAGGAATTGTCTGAGAGGAAAAGAGAATTGAAAGAGAATTGAATTGAGATAGACATGAGTGAGGAGAACGAGACACTTGAATTTCTCAGATGTGTCTAAGCATGTCATTGTATAGACAACAGCCAAGGGAGCAAAAAGAAATTACTGATCAAGTAGAGAGGCAACTACCAAACAGTAAATAGAAAAAAAACTGTGGAGAAACTAATTTAAGTATTCTGGACAAAGCTAGATAACGAGGAATGTACCTTAACACCAATTTATTTCACTGACATCCATAAAACGTCACATGTGTATTTGCTATAAGTATCACCATACTTTTAAATCAGAGCTAATAAAGATATGGCTGAGAGGTACTGGTAGTGGTGTGAGGAGCATGGCTGGCAGAGATGGGTGGGAGCCTGCTGTGCCTCCCAGGCAGCGCGGTGAGCAGGGGCCTCTGCAGCGTGCCTTGGTGCTGCTGTATGCTCTCACTGGAGCCCTGCAGCTCGGCAGGTCTCTGTGGCTGCACAAGTGATTTGGCCCTTTTGTCCATTCTGATCTTGGGCAAATTGCTATTTCCCTTTTCCCCTTTCTGTATTTCTTTCCCTGTGCTTTTGGGAGTTTTTTGGTTGGTTAGAGGTTTGTTGTGTTTTTTTCCGTGGCGATGCTTACAGTGTACACAGCTTGGAGCACAGTGAGCCTTTCTGAGGAAAAAGACTACTGTTGTAATATATCTTGATTGTTAACTTCTCCTGTTGGAGAAGGACATTTTGTTCCAAGAAGCAACCTGCTGAGCCAGTGGTTCAAGTGTCAATAAAGCACATGCAGCTTTTCTGGACTGGGCTATTGTAAGGCTCAAGAGAGCCCTGCAAAGGGGTGAGAAGCAGAGCAAAGGAGGGAGCTCCTATGGGCAAACCAGCTACAAGATGCTTCTCATCCCCGGCTGGAGTGGCTGGAGCCAAGGGGCTGTGTCACTGAGAGGACACGTGTCGTGGGGTGAAAGAGGAGGTATGAAGGGAGGAGGAGACCAGACCATGTGCCTGCTCGCAGTGGAGAGGTGACAGAGTCCCCTCAACAGCCAACAGCAGAGCAGGGACAAGGGAACTGGCTGATGGGTGGGTGAGCTGCAGGAGGGCTGCAGGGGGCTGTCAGCTGAACTACACTGATGTCAGCGACTTTAGGGATGTGTTTGTCACACCGAAATGCGTTAGGAAGGGGGATTTAACTATGAGATTTGCTTCGAGTTTTCACACTTTATTTTTATGAAAAACAATGAATATTCTGCTTGTTGAGAAGTAAAATATAAAAGCTTCTGTCTGGTGCAGCTGCCATTTATTCCGTTGCGGAGTACCTTTCTTTTTTTGTGCTGATTTTTGATATGAAAAATTCATTATTTCAGACCAGCTGCTCCTTTTTTCTTCCTTTATCATTTTTTAAATAACCTTTGAAATGCTAGAATAAAAAGCTGGAAAGAAGTGTCAGAGCAGAACAGATCCAGTGCGTACACTTTGGTTCCAGCATTGCATAATTAGATCTTCTGCAAACTTAATTAAATCTTCCTTTAGTGCTGTTCAGACCTGTCTACAGCTTTCCATTTGGTTATATAATAAACCTGTATCATTGTTTAATTACATCAACTTTGTTGGTTGGCTGAGCCGACATCAGGTTGCTTACTTGAAGACGCAGCATTTAAAAGAGAGAGCAAGCATTTATTCTCATTTTCTTTGCTGCGTGCTTTGATGTGTGTACTGTTCACCTGTGCTCATCTGTTCAGTATTTCTAGGTAATTATTGCAATTTAAGACCCATTTAATTATAACTTCTTACATTTATTTTAATAATAAGTCCAAAGAGTATATATTTCTCCAGTCCATACGATGAATTCCTTTTATGATAACAAGGGAAATTCTCTTTTCAGTAATGATGGTTACATTCTGGTAATTTACGTAGTCTAATTGGAATATTTCTTGTTCCAGTCCTTAAAAATAACTTTTTGGGTGCATTGCCAGTGCATTCTAATGCCACTTACTCATACAATTTGTCTTATTGATGCCACTTTTCTGTGACTCTACGAGTATTAAAAATTCTGACTGTCATTCTGTAGATCCTGTTAAATGTTAAAACCATCTGGGAATGTCTTAATCGATTAGTCTTGTGCAAACATCAGATGCAGAATGATAGCAGTAAATTCTATCTTTGGCTTACGCTGTAACTGCTAAAGCTTTAGTCCTTATGAAAACCTTCTGAATTTGTTTAAATGTTTAAGATGATTATAAGGAAAGCTGACAGGCTTAGGGCCTAGAAGTTGGTGCAAGTATTTATTTAACATTCATACTTAGGAAGTTTGTGTAAGAAACAACTGTAGTAGATACGCAATTTGTACCCTTATGCATTTGTTACTCTATCAGCGTATGTCTGGCATGTTTAAAAGGAAAGAGAAATCCATTTGCTGCCTGGGTAGTTGCCATTTCATGTTTACTTGTAGTTTACAGTGAAGAAAATGCATTTTTCCACCATCTGGAAGAGCTGACTATTTTATATCTACTTGTAGTTTGTATGTTATCCACTTCAAGAGCAGTGTGATAGGTCCTATGAAGTACTACCAAGCCTGTAGCTGCCCGTGCTGGTGTCTGACCCGGGAAGCCGTGTAGGGTGGGAGGCTGTGGGCTCCTCTGCGGGAGGCAGTCACGAAGAGATGTGCTGCCAGGATGCAGGGGATGTCCTGGTACCCAACCTGAAATAACCCTCAAAACCAGCAGCATCTACTGGACTTGTCCTGACTTTTTTTTTTTTTTTTTTTTTAAACCTCAAAGTTCCTTCCCATGACTGCAGTCCTGTCTCCCTCAAGAGGGGCCCTACTGTATTTTACCTGTGTTTCACCTGGCTCTGCCTCTGTCTATGACAAAATTAGAGAGTGTATCTTAAAAGTATAGCCTCAAATAATCTGAGAGACCAAAAGGAATTCCCCTGTGTAACTGTGTACTGTTGGTATTGAAACTTTGAATCTTGATTCAAAAAGAATTTGAAGCTTATAGCTTTATTTTCTAGTCTTACCTAATATTATCTGCTGGAGAAAATACTAGGAAGCTCTGATAACACACACACATACATGTATCTTGAGCAAAGATCAAGGTAACTATCTAGTATTTGGCTGGTAATTATTCAAGCCTTAGGACACCATTTTCTGAAAATACACACAAGGGAGAAATGAAAAATAACCACAATAAATTATTCATTTCAAGGAAATTAATATTCTAGCTGCAAAAATAATCACTCTGAAATGCAAATATGGCTAGAATGGTTTAGCTGGTTAGATATGCTGTATTGATAATAAATATTTATGGAGGTAGAGGTTGTCGTAAAAGTTAGTTTTGGATACACAGTTTCTTCCACTTTAAATCTACATGAATCTGGTAAATATAAATCGTGCTATTTCCTACAAACATTCCTAGACTCTAATTTTATTTTTATTTTGACCTGAATGCTTATTCTGTTTATATTTGTAATTCTCCAAGGTTTAACTAGTGTTTCATCTGCTATACAAATAGACAATTTGCTTAGTGCTGAGAAGGAAGCCTTTAAATATTTTACAAAATCATGTTGTGATTGCAGAAGTAGAACAGGAAAACTTTTGGAAATAAAAATGCTGACTAAATGAATGTTGTGTTTTTAAGGAATGTGTGATGAGTTGAAACTTTGTCTCATGTGTTTGTGTTCTGAGTATAACGGTTCTTTGTACTTTACCTGCTACAGCCTACCGGTAACACAAGTCACTCTACTATTTTAATTTTTCCCTTTCTCAACTACTCTTCCATGTTTAACATGCTTGCCATTAAAAACTTGCATTTCAAAACCATCCAGGCAATTATCTTTGACAAATTTTAAAATGAAAAATACTTAGGAAAGGTTAGCACGTTTTCAGTATAGGAAATCAGTATTCAGTATTGTAAATCTAATTTTAAATGGTTTGGATTGGATTAGATTGACCTCAGATGAAAGAACAGTTTGGCTTATCAAACATATATAAACTGTTCTGTGCATAGACATGTCCAGTTTTAATTCAATCAGGAAAAGTTAAGTAGATTTATTTGTATAAACATATTCCTCACTTTCTGTATCACATAGCTCTAATAAACTTGTTCTGGTGGGAGATACCAGAAGATATCACTGTGTGGCTCCTGTCAGTTCCTGGAGGAACTATGTCCTGCTGGGTAGAGAGCAGTTCTGCAGCAGAGCCCTTCAGTTGTGCCACATTGTGGTCCTTGCCTCAACAGAGACAGCAGTGAGATCTTTTTAAGATAAACTAGATGCTCTAAACCCTAAGGATAACCTTATTTACTTCATTGGTAGTTGAAGAACTTGCTATTGGACAGTGGTATTGTAGATGGTTATCATCTATGTAACAAACTAGATGATAATAATTAATTTGATCAATATTCTTTGAGAAAACAGAGTTCGTTGATTTTATTTATTTGAATTCTGATTATTAGGAATAATGGGAAAACTGTTAAAATGTGTCTCAAGTTCTGGGCTATTCAGTTTTAATGGTATCAAGAAAAAAATTCAGATGTGAAGGTTGGGTATTTAAGGTGAAGATTAATTAAATTAGGAATTGTTGTATAATATTATTCCTTAGAAAGCTTCTTTCCCTGGTAGCAAGTATTTAGCAATACATACAACAAGGATATATGGGAAATATTTTGGTCTATTGGGTACATTGGTTTTAGTCTCCTAAATCCTTGCACTCAGAACCTTGTGTTTAAATTCATAAATATATCTCTCAATAGTGGCAGAAGATTTCCCCCTCCAGACCATAAAATTAAAGCCAGGAAGGGGAAATTGTTCCCGGCAGTGCTCTCAGAAGTTGGTCTTTTAGCAGTTCACCTGTGGCTCTACTTAATTTCTTGACACAGGGCTCATTAGGGGACTCTGGGTGATGTGTCAGTCATTACAATAGGAATCGTGGTCACCCAAAGAGCACCTGAAGTACTTATGGAGTTGGGTGCATTAACAGTTGATTTGACTGAAAGGAAAGTAAGTATTTCCTCTATTGTGTAAAAGAGTCCTATATGTTTATAAATCTTCAGTTTAGTACGAGGAACCCAGTTGAGTAATTCCTGTGTTAAACTCCTATGTGCTTCCATTGTGATAGTCATCCCAGCAGCCAAGCCACTGTTTCTCCAGCTGCGGGGTGCCGTACCACTTCTCTAAGACTATAGAAGCGTGCAAAGGAACTGGAAAGTAGTAGATAAAGTGTTAAAATGTTCAAACATCCTACCAGCTATCTCAGACTTCGCAAGCAGATAGAAACAGCCAAAAGGGAGGTTGTATTTTCAGTAAGTCTGAGAAATACTGACGGAAGGAATTCTTAAGCAGCTCCATTCCTCTCTATATTCAGATTGTTAAATGAGGGTATTTGAACTTCTTCCTGTGTCTGGAAAAACACTGAGGGAGTCTGCTGGATATTTCTATTCTGATTTGAAAGACTATAGTATATCAGGGGAATATGCGGGAAAGCAATATTATGAAAGTGTGTAATCTATTTTTAGCTAACCTTTAATGTACTGTAGTGCGTGAAAATGAGTGCAAAAGTAATAGCAGCAGTCTCAACACTGACTTGCGTGCTTTGAAATTGCACGTTCTGCCTCATCCACATTCTGCTTCTTTCCTTGTCTGTAGGTGTAATAAATGTCTGGATAATACCTATTGATGCAGATGAAAGTACTGCCACTTTTACTGTTCACTAACGTTCCCTTACAAGCTATGGTTCTATGCTTGTCCTTTGCTTTGCCAAAATTCCTTCCTTTGCTGTTTTTTATGTGCAAGATGCCAAATACTTGCCATTTTCCCTGTGTTTCATTTACCTGGTCTCGTTACCTTTTGTTCTTGCAGGTAAATGATACTGTGAATTACTGGAGGTGCAGGGGGTTACTGATGTTTGTGAAATGCAAAGTTTACCTTCCTTGGCTTTGCTTTGAATTACTATTTTTCTTTTTATTTATATTTGTGGCATTTTTTCTTATTTTGTGACATTGTCTGGAAAGTCCTTCCTTTGGGTTTCTTTTCTCTGTTCATCCAACCTCTCTCACTGTCTTCTTCACACGTTGCTGGAGCTCCTGGTTCTGTCAGTGATAAATTTCTGCCTGGGATGGGTTTTTTTCTCTCTCCTCCGACTCATTCAGTGTCTTTTGTATTGGGAATAGGAGACAAAAAATAAAAACTGCTTCTGGTATGTAAGAAGACAAAAAGCTGCAGTTAAGTACAGTTAGCCTTAAAAAAAAAAATAAAATACAGGGCCAGGGGGGAAGCAAGAGAGAGAGATTACTCTGGAAAGCCTCACAGATTATACATCTGCCCCTGTAATTCAAACTGGGATTTAACACAAAAGTAGTGAAGTTGATTGAGTAACTTAATAGTTGCAGAATAATCTCCCTTTTTCAGTGGTACGTGTCTTTGAAACTCTCCCTCACTAACCACCCCCTCACTCTCAAATGTTTGAATGCTGCTGACTGACTGTACTTTCCAGATATAAAATTAAACACCTGCATGGTTGTTATGCACAGCTGTACCCATCTGCTGAGCATGCCACTTGCCATTTGCTTTGATTAAGAGCAGGTTAAGAGAGGCTTTAATTAAGGAAAGTCCGTAACACAGTTAAGCATCCACCTCTTCAGCCTCTTTCCTTGATTATACATTTTTCTGCCTTTCTCCTTGCAAAAGACAAGGCATTTGCACTAGAAGGGATACAGTTTAATAATAATAGATAGTGATTTTCTGGCTTAAATATAAAGCATCTAGACGGTATGCTTAGACTGAAACATGGGCTGTCATTTTTGTGAACCCAGCAGTTCTTCCTCACAGTGCCGTGTGGGGTTAACAAACTGCTCTTGCCAGGCAGACACCATTTGCTAGTTGTGCTGCCACCATGTAGTGTAGTCATATTGTGCTGCCCCTTATGTATAAACATAATAGTTTACTTGAAACCGTGGCTATGTATTATTAGGACAGGAAACACATTAAGAAGTATTCCATGGATTTCCTGTTGGATGCAAGACAATCCAACAGTATTGCGGAGTCACACCTCTTAATGGCACTTGAGGGCACTGAGGCAAATGACCTCCATCCCATCCCAAATGAACACGAGAGCATCCAATCAGTATGTGCTCTTGAGTCACAAACTTTCTTCCTTCAAATTGCTATGACTCAGTAAATTTGCATCTTAATGAGAATTAGCTGTATTGAAGTAAACAGTGATAAAATGCATGCAATAATTACTATGTACAGTTAATACAGACATTCTTTCTGTAGCACCCTTAGCCTGATTGCAGTCGCTACCCATGGTCTGTAGTTTGCAGTAAGAGGAATAATCAATGATACATTTAAACAAAGGCAAAACATATCTTATGTGTGCACGTGATTATGAAACTCAGTGTGGGATCTGGGGGATATGTTTTAGCTTGCTGTTAACATCCTGAATTTTACAAACACAGGAAAAGAGAATGACAAATAATTAGTAACATTAATTTTCAGGTGATTCTCATTGGTTCTTGGTGGTTGTTCTTCCTGAAGGGAGGCTCTTTGGAGGATCAAAAGGATCTCTTTGGAATGAAACTGAAATTTACAAGCCCTACTACTATGCACTTCCTCTGTTATTCCCAAAAATGTATAATAAATGTATCTGGATTGCACCAGAAAGCTGCTGATAGGTAGTCATGGGTGAAATTAATTCATGTCTTATTTTACTGGTTTGGGAAATATTAGGGAATAACTGCAGTTAGAACATATGTCCAGAATAATTTGCTAGCTTTTTCAGAGTGGTTCACCCACTTTTCCAAAGGCAACGAAGTGGTATAAAGAACTCCAGGAGAGCACTTAAACAAAACAAGGCTAAAGCTTTGCACTCAGTGCTCAGAAAAAAGGTACAATGTATTAATAGAACAAATCTTACTGGGATTAGAGAGGAAAGACATACTTACTTTTCAGTTGAATGGCAGCCAATTTTTGAATTAATGTCACGTTAAGAGAATATGTAGCTTTACATTTGAGATTTATTGATTTTTACCTCTTTGTCTTTTGACGTTTATTTTCCAACTTTGCTTGAGTGAGTTCTGCATCTTTTTGTTTCTTTTCCTCACACATTTTCATATATAGACCTAGAAGAAAAAAGCTAGGAGTGAAAGTAGGAAGGAACAGGTTTTGAAAGGATCTTTTTGTAAAACAAAGGCATTATGTTGAGACCTCTAGCATTTTTATATTTATTAAAATTTTACCTAGCCACTTCTTGTCCAGAAGTTTGAGACTTATTTTGGATGTGAGAGAGTGCTTTCTTCAAATCCTGCAATAAGCATTATAAAGAACGTTAACATTTTGTATATGCATTTTCTATCAAGGTTGTAAATGATCCTTACCTCAGTAAATCTTGATATCTTCCTAGAATTTCAAATTGAGTTAATGTTGTGATAAATGTTGTCCTTCTGACCTTCTCAGCATACTGAAATAGCGCTCTTTGAATGCATAATGTTTTTATTAACATTGATTGGCGTTTAGGAGTGTGTGGCTTTGTCAAGACTCAAAAATTCCTATTTCACATCAAAATGAAATGAGAACTTTTTTTTCCTCACTATTCATTTATCTCTGTTCTGGGAACTTGCTATGACAAGGATTAGACAGGTTCAAGTGTTAATGCTGAACAACAAAAAAGCAGGGTGAGGGTGGAGTTTGATCCTAGGTGTCTCTTCTTTTAGTAAGCGCAGGGAACCTGTGAGTATTATGAGATCTTGTTCTGACCAAAAGTTTTATTGAAGACATGAAAATATTTTTATGTGAGAGGATGAAAATTGATGGCCTTGAAAGGATTTGGTTTTGATGTATCTGCCTTTTCCAATTAAAAGGAACTATTTGGCCATAAGCTTCGAGGCTTGGTAAAGATTCAGCTGTGCTTGAGGAGAGCCAGATGAACTTGCATGTTCCCAGTGACAGCATCCAGAGGTGCCACGAGATGTTGGTGAGCAGTGACTTCAGTGCTGCATTGGGTGCTCAGCGGGAGCACTGTGGATACACTTCCATTACCTGTGGTGTCCAGAAGGTTGTGTGGCACAGCAGGAAGCCTGTGTGCATGGATCCCTGACTGGAAATATGAAACAAGGGTTCAAACTCCTGCAGGAGCATTTCAGATTGCTGTTTGCCAGTTTCTCGGTTGCCTTCCTGAAAATAAAAGCTGACCTCTAAGTGGTAGCTCAGTCTCTAGCCTGAAGAGACTCCTTAGAGCTAGTCAGGATTCCTTTCGGGAAGGACGTTATATCTCCCTTCAAGACAAATGTTGATGGTCCTCATCACTGTTTAGCACTTGTTGCAGACTTCAGTTTTCTCGGTAATCTGGAGAAAAACATCCACTGCAAGTGGCTACATAGATCAACAAAACAATTTATAAAAAAAATGACATTAGAATATCAATCAAGATGACAAGTTTTACAAAACTGACCTTTGTAAGGAAGAGAGAACAGAGTGAAAGTCACTTTGCATTCTGAGTAATACTGGTAAACTACAGAGCAGGTACTTCAGCCACTTGACAGTGTGAGCACAAAAGATATGTGGTGTGATTTAGATGACAACAAGAAAAGTCTGTCTGTTCTTTCTACCCGGCCTTAAGGTTCTATAGACTGACCTCAGAATTGAGGTTAAAAAAGAATCTCTAATGTTAGCACCTAGTAATATTGTGATGTTACTGTGTTCTTTGAAATCACATTGCAAGTTTATAGCACTTTATAGTGATTTCATATTGATTTTGCATCAGAGGTTATCAAAATAGAATTACAGGAAAAACCCAAAGGTTATGTCCTTTCAGCAAGCCAGAGTCTGAATTTGCTTCTTGTCTTACTCCCCTCCACTAGCAAAATCCTGCCCGAGATTTTTGATGGTTTAGATGCTTTCAAAAACAACATTGTGAAATGATCCAGATTAGGGAAGAAATCAGTCTAGAATTTATAGTAAGATGGCAATAGGAAACTGCCTAGCTGGGATCAGCAATAGCAAGTTAATTAGACTGTGCCCAAAGCTGGTACAACTGATGAGGTGAAACCACAGGCTGCAGCTGAGTTTGTGCAATTCATCATCGGTTAACACAATTGTTCTGTGCTGCAAATAGCATCACTCGGTGGTCCAGAGCTGTGCTCGGCTGCCTGAATTAGGCTGGCTTGAGCACATGGTTACGGGAAGGAGCAGTTCAGCAAAGACAACTCCAGAAGGAGAGTTTTCAGGGTTTAGCCCCGTCCTTGTATCTCCTATACTCTGTTTCCCGATTGATCCTTTCTAACTCAAAACATATTTTTATTCCTTTGATTGATAATCTACTGCCCAAAAATGAACTATACACAACCCATTTGCCTGGTTCTCTGCATTTTGCTGTGATTTGCCAAAATTATTTTGAAATACGATTTGTCCTGTGAAGTCTGTAATAGAGATAGCAAGCATACTTAACAGCATCAATGTCCTCTAGCAAAACACACCCCTAAATCTTTAATATAGAAGGAGAAAGGGAAAGGGGGAATGTGGGGACAACAATAGGACTGAAACTTTTATTCCAAGTGCATATTATGCTTTAGTACTCTAGTTCAGCTAATTGTCCAAGGCTCTGTAAACATCGTTCTGTTTGTTTTCTGAAATCTGCAGGTCAATGATTGTCTGATATCTTCATCTGGCTTGCCGTGAGTAGTCTTAATTTTGTTTAAAATGTTAACTGTCTCTGATAGTTATTATACAGGCCATGAAAGAATTAATGTCTGTTGTGAAGTGGATGAAGCAGGAATGCAACAAACACCATCAACTGTGTCCTGGGTAGGAGAGAAACACAAAATTCAGTGATTTATTTCTCTGACACTTTCACTGCCTTCATTCTTTAAGGCTGTTATCATTCCTGTTCCGTATGGGGAGATGTAGTCTGATTAACTCCAGGCCAAAGTGATGATGTTTCACTTGTATCAACTGTAACTATCAACTGCTGAGGTTTTTCTTTTCCTTATGGGTCAATTTTTTAAATGGGGAATTATTTTGGAGAAATGGATAAATCAAGTTTTTATGTGCTGAAGGATTCAAATCCAGTCATCCATGACCAGCTCCCAGCCTGTTTCTAGCCTGCCGTGGTCTGAGTGCAAAAGAATAGCGTTCCTTTCGCAGAAACACAGCTTGGTTGACAGCCAAAGTTTCTTGTGAGAGACTTTTCTTCAAAGTCAATCGCAATGTAAGCAGGAAGAGAACAGGGGAAATGGTGCAGCCAGGAGCTGGGTTTGTGGGCTTGCTGTGGCATGGCAGCCTTTCCTGGCTGCGACCTGCTGGGAAGTGCTGCCAGCTGCATGATGGTGCTTTATCACCAGCATCACCTATGTTCGTGCCCAGGAATGAAGGTGAATTCCACTTATTTGTCACTCCACTGCTGCCAGTTCTTTTCTGTGGAACTGCCAGAGCTTGTGTTGCTGCTACACCTTACCTTGTGAGGCACTAAGCTTCACTAGAACAAGCACAGATTCAGCTCATTGCTATTATCTGCCCATTTTTTGCTGCCCGCGTCTTGTTCAGTCAAGGTTTGTTTCAGAAAATACTTGGAGCTGACACAAATATAGGTGCAGAATTTCAAACTCAGTTTTAATATATAAAATTGAATGTGATGTTATGCTGAGAAAAATGCCATCAGTGTTTTTTCAATAAACAAACAATATCTGTTCCTCTCCCTAGTGCAAAGATACACAGTGTCAATAGAAACAATTACTTTGTTGTAATTTAATTTGAAAGCTACTTGCAGAGAAACAGGCAAGTAGTTTAGCAAGATTGATGTAAATGGTAGCTTATTTTGGATAGATATGGATCCAATTTAAAAACAGGTGGCTTCTCCTGTGCATCTGAGTCCTATGTATGTGTTGAGAGAGATTTGAATTAAGGAAAGTAAGGTGATATTTTTATAAAACTTCTTTATAAGTAAAGCCTGCAGTTAAGGTGAAATGAGACCTGGATCCAAAAATAGTCAGTAATTTTTTTTCCAAAACTACATTCAAAGCCTGAGTTTTTCTAATACCCTATCAAATTTTGCTCTTAACGTTGCTGTGGGATGACTGATGTAGGAACTCTAACTTAATCGTATGTAACGAAGTAATCAATTTTAACCATATTGTTACTTCTTGAAATCATGATAACTCAGTTTTGCTTAGAGATTACGTAATGGTATATCCTATTGATATAGGATAAGCACATAAAATAAGCGATAAGCACAACAAATTGCTTTAAATAACTTGCCGTAAGGCAAACGTACAAAGGTGAAAGTTTCTACAAATCCCGTAGCAGTTTTTCCAGTGTTATTCTTTCATCAAATAAGACTTGGCTAGTCTGTAATTACAGAATGTAGATGACGTGATCAGTTTTCTTTGAAGCAGTTCAATGAGTATAAAAAGTTTGTTCTGAGTCTTAAAGCACAGTAAACTTTATGGCACATCACGCAGACAGCCCGGCAACGTTTTTTTTTTCTTCTTCCTACCACTAACCTAACTATAAACCCTGTAAAACTATTAAAAAAAAAATTAAAAATCCAGTAGTTATGCAGATGACCCAGGTGTAAATACAGAAGAACAGAAAGTGTGTCTTATTTTCCAAAACCTACAGGTTAGTGCCAGACACCAAGCGCTTCATGTAGACTGTGCTCCTGGAATTTCTGGCAATTAAACATATGGGCTTTTGTATTGCTTTTTGGACTAATTTGATAGAGATAATTTTGGGCAGACTGTGTTCAGGGGGACTGGCAATCTTGAAAGCTTGTCCTTGGATATGTTGAAGTCTGGGGAGCTGGGACGTAAGTCATGGAAATGCTTGCAAGTGCTTTGTTGTAAAACTCTTTGGCATTTTGGATTCTTATTTTGTCTGCAGGGCACAGATTAGGCTGGGGTATGAAGATACAGAAGACTGTCACTGTTTCAAAGTGACTTTTTTCCTGCAGCGTCTCAGTTTCCCTTTTAAAATGGAGTATAAAGGCTTTCCTGTGTGAAGAAATCAGGGTGAAGTGAGATGTGCTGCAAATTGATGGCATGCCATCTTTTCTGCTCCACATACTCCTTCATGCGGTCTCTGTGGTCATGGTTAAAGATGTTCCCTTTACTCCACCTCTACTAAATGAACTAGTTATAAGTGATGGAGAGATGTCAACTAAACCTGAAGGGAACCTGCTATGATAGTTTGGAGAGCTGCAAACTGCCTTATTTATCCTGGCACAATGTTAATCAGCTGTCCAGTGCAATCAGTTACATGTCACCCTTGTTAACAATTTAATTCTCCCTATGAAAAAGGGAGGGGGAGGATGACAGATATTTATAGTTCCTTCTCTGCGACCTCTCATTTAGCGTCACCAAGACAAGAGTGTTTCTGCCTTCAGCATGAGCACCACCACGGGTGTCCAGGATACATGCTGACTGGAGCAGGCTAATGAGGAGTGTGTATGGACTCAATGGACTTACTGCAACTGGCATGCAAAGTTTCTTTTCAGCTAGCAGGGCATTGTCATCCTTTTCTTTCTATACCTCTCTAGCTATGCAGATATCTGCATTTCCCTCCTGTGGTCATTTAACCCCAGCTGCCAGCTTGGACCATGCAGCAGCTTGTGCAGTTGTCCCTCTTTCTCCTCAAGAAGGGTAGGAAGAAAGGAGAGGGGAAAAAACCCTCATGGGTGGAAGTAAAGACAGTTTAGTAGAAGATTAACAGAAAAGGAAAATGATGATGATGATGATGATGATAATAATAATAGACACAAGTCACCGCTCAGTGAATTGGTGAAACCAGTAACTTCCTGAGCAGTGATTGTGAATTCCCCCCTGCACCAGCCACCCTCCAGACCCCCGTGTATATACTGAGCATGACATCTATGGTATGGAATATTCCATTGGCCATTTCGTTGTTCTGTCTATGCTCCGTCTCAGCTTGTATGGGAAGCTGAAACAAGTCCTTGAATGGTATAAACATCACCTAGCAACAATTATCGATGTTTCTTCCATACCAAATCTGTTCTCTGCTTCCTGTTTAAAGAGAATTTAGTTGTGCAGTGGGAAACAACACTTTTAAGAAAAAATTGCCTTTCTGAACCACAACAGTAGGTTCAGTTGAACTCTAAGAAGTGGTGATGTTGTGGGCCAGTTCTTAATTAATTTGAACAAAATTATACCTGCTCTTAATACAAATAATGCAATTTGGGTGGGCAGGATAAAGGCTTCCAACTGGGATGAGTCAAACAGAAATGAATGAGTTCAGATAAATGGCAAAAACCGTAAAAAAGGGAGGGCAAAATGGAAAGATCCAAAGAGCCATGCAGAAAACATTGGACATTCATAAAAAAGCAGGTCTGAAGGCACATGCAAAAAAGAGGTTGATGGCTGTAATAGCAGGAGCAGCAGCATCTGAGACAGAAATGAGAGAAATGGTAGGAAACAGCAGCAGATGCCGAAATAGCAATAGGAGTAATATCTCCTTTCACTGCGCACCCAAACCGCTCATTTAGGGGCAGCCAAATAGACTGTTACAAAGCAAACAGACTGTTATGGTCTGTTGTACAAATATGTATTTGGATAAATGTTGATGCACAGTAGCGTGGTGAAGCAGAAGTTGTTGTGCGCGCTTCGCAGCCCCGGAGCCATGCTGTTTGTTAGCAACAGTTCTTTCTGCAGAGGTGCGTGTTTTCCTTCTGTGAGGGGCAGTAATCAAAACACACCAAAATTTTTAAATATACTTTTTTAGTCATTACTTGTTAGTTTAGTTTAGTCATTTAGGTTTTTTAAGGGAAAATACTGTGGGAACACCAAATTTGTCTGTCTTAAAGGATGAATACATTCCATAATACATTTCCTGGACTCCAGGAACACTTCCACAGGCTCTGTTGAAGAGCACCACCTTTTTGCTTTTTGTAAAGTTGCATTGGTCTCTCAGCTGTTCAATTACACGTTCTCCCTTTGAACTCCATTTTACTGCAGCACCCTGTAACAGCAGAGAAGCTAGCCTCTTGAATCCTAGGCATATTTACTTCTGTTTGGAAAAAAGGTACTTGAATTCTTTATTAAAAAATGGTAAGTCCAGTTAGGTCAGATGGCTTTGCAGTGGCTTTGGGTTAGGAGTGTGTATGTACATACATGAGCATATGCAGAATCACTAGATTTCGCATCCGCTCCTTATAGGTGTTCACACGTTTTAGAACCTCCATTCATTGCCTCCATCGGGGAGTAGGAGGGGGGGATGAAAGTCCTTTGTTGCCTTTCAGCATAAAAAGGACAAGAGGGCACTCTCTCAATAGTCTGTGTGAAAAAATATCTGACTTGTGTTAGAGAAATTTTCGTAGAGGAGCAGGAACTCGATTCAGTAAATTCTAAAGTAGTGCTTAGTCCAGAACTTAGGAGTCACCAGGCTGCAATAGCAAAGCCCTCGCTTCGGTGCTGTGCCTGACTAGTCCTAACACTTCAAGTCTCCCATTAATCAAAACTGTGTTTCTGTGCTGCTGGCATCTCCCAGCACTTGCCTCCATTGGCCGGGGTCTGACCTGGAAGGCACGTGGCACAGCTCCACTGCCACTGTTGAGTTCAGCGTGTCCACAAGTTCTTACCCACAGGTATAACCTAAAAATGTCAAGTCATTTAATAGAAATAATAAAGAAATTTGCCTGCATGCAAATATGGCTGATGGTGCCTTTAACCTTGGAGCTAAATTTTAAATCTGAATTCTAATTTCTAGTAAACTTGGGATTAAAATGGAGATGTTGACGCAGTAGAAGCCGTGCCATAAAGAGAGCAAGTCACACACACTATTGTAACAGCTCTTGATTGTCTAGTGAAGAAATACATAATGAATAAACATTATTTTAAAAGGCTTGATAGCACAATGAATTTTTCAGTGGGAGAAACAGAAGAGAAAGTATTTAAAAATACATGAGTTTCATATTTGATTATAAGTCAAGAAGCAGCAGAAAGAACCAAAAAAATGATAGCGGTGGCAGCAGGCACCAAGCTTTCAGTCTTGAATTAATGAGGTTATTCATAATAGGGAGGGAGTGACATAGTGATTAGTTAATTACTGTGCAGTAACGTACAATTAATGCACAACTGGAATTAGTATACAATGAATTAAACTGCCACATAATGCAAACAACAGAAATTCAGAAGAAAACCTTGATTGCTGATTGTAGTTATTATTACAGCAAAAAGTCTATTGAAATCCCAATAGTTTAGCTATCAAACAACATGTTTAACTTGTGTGATCTGATGCCAACCTGTTAATGGCACTGCTGTGGCAGGCAGGGGCTTGAGCATTGATTGCAAACTTACAGAGGGACAAGTGAGATTTAGCCCAAGAGGGTACAGAGGTGTAACGACAGGAAACTCGCATGCATTGTAACAGGAATCTTCTGTGACTTTCAACAAAACTAATAGATGTTACAGGAGCCAGGCTGGTCAGCTGTCCTGTCGTCAGCCATGGGATGTTGCATCCCAAGCACAGGCTGGTAAGGACTGATGAGGCACAGGAGATAGATGGCCCACGGGTCACAAACCAGCAGCACTATCGCAGCTGCTCTGCAGGGGTCAGATGGCTGTTTTGCTGTATCTTCAGTATCTTATATGAGTGCAGTGGTAAGGAATGTTTTTGCAGATGGGGTGTAGGTGTCTATTCTGTATGATCATGTACCACAAAGCATAAGGACAGCTGCCAGGTCAGGAGCAAATGGTCTTTACCAAGCCAGTGTCTTTTTAAGAGAGTAGGGGTTAGACAAGCTTCTATCATGTAAGGGAAGGAAATACCTCAGAGTACGCCACATCATAACTTAGAGCTGCCTTGGGTCTGCTCTAAGCTACATCAGTGAAAAAAGCCTTTTTATCTTATGTGTATATATAAATCTTATATAGAGAGAGTGATCTTACTATAGGATGCTGCACACCAGCAGCCAGCACACTGCGTGCTGCATGGGAGCTGCAGGGACCGTGCAACAGCTCACAGCAGCTTGACAGACGGCTGAACCCCTGGCTCTGCAGCGCGGTGCGTTTGGCTCTCTTGGCAGACCATTTCTGCAGTGGTTCAGATAAGAGTTTGCAAGTGCACACGTTTTTAACTTAGATTGCAGAAAATTGGGCTGATGGAATTGAAAGATCATGCTAGCCTCAAATTTATTACCTTTCTTTCCATTTAGCAATGTAAATAAGAGTGATAGTTTAGATGTAATATAAGATCTTGTTTCTAGCCTAAGGAATTTAAAATCTAAAGTAGAAAAGTAATTTATAATAGTGTACATAAAGATAACCTTAAGGGAATTAGGTGAAACAGAAAAATTAGACTAGGAACATTTTGCAGAAGGTGCTTTATGCATGGAAACTCTTAAGTTATGATCATTGATTTATCTCATAGCGTATTTGTTATGGTCTATCATGTATTGCACTGCTGATACTTTATTTCAGCTGTATTTAAAAATGAGTGGTAGTGCATTTTCTTGGGATGTAGTACTTTACCCTTTTACTTCAGATGAGTTATAAAGATCAATAAATCAATAGCAAAAACATCTTTTAAAAAGAAAAGGTATAGTCAAGTATTATAGCATGTCACTTATGTAAATACTAAAGTATCAGTAGGTATATATTGTTATGGGAATCTAAAAATGTAACAACTTCTGGACAGAAACAGGAAAACAATTTTTAAACTGTGATAATTTTAAGTCTGTGACTGAAAGGAAGCTTTGATCTTAAGAAATAGTCAAGACTTAGCAAAAAATAAAAATAGAAATCCTAGCACTCTTCTTTTTTGTCATGGGCCTCAGTTCAGGAAAGTACTCCAACATTGTTAATTTAGTTGCTCTTAAAGACTCTGCCAGACAAGTGAAGTTCTCTGAAAGCCTTTCATTATGTCACCAGAAGCTGTAAGAAAGTCACTAATTTTTTCCAGGTCATTTCTGAAGACGACCCTTTTCGATAATGCTGTGTGAGAAAGTCCACCTCTAGTAAGTGCTTAAGTCTGACCCTATTAAGTTGAGGGCAGAAGTCCCACTAAATTTAATTGCCCGATGTCGGTGCTGCTGGGAGTTATGGCAGGAGTGAGGCTCCCAGGCTGTGT
Organism: Tringa tobata; assembly: GCA_033628505.1. NCBI lineage: Eukaryota > Metazoa > Chordata > Aves > Charadriiformes > Scolopacidae > Tringa > Tringa tobata. The sequence continues at coordinate 2,710,121 of JAHREE010000265.1, read as the reverse complement.
GCTACTGCTGCAGCACTGAATCCTCCCCTCCTTTTCCATAACATACCACAAAGATTTCAACAAAGCAAAATCTTTAGACATATCCCCCAGCACAAAGCAGCAAATTGCCAGCTTTTTCACATGTAAATTGTTTTGAAAACAGGCTTGGACTTCTTCTCTTCATTGCTTGCTGAAATAATTTTCATAATCTCTTCTTTACCAAAATCTGGTTAAAATTCATGCCATGTCAGTCAATCTGGCTTTACCAAATCAGAAGAAAATTGAGGTTTATTCAGCCTTATCTTGGATTTCTTTCTCTTTATCTTTCTCCTATCCCTCTCTTCCGCTGCTGTTCCACTGAGAAATTAACTCAGCCTTTCAGGCAGTGTGAGAGCCAGGTTGGGAATAACAGGAAAACCTCGGTTACTAGGAAAGGTATTAGTTTATAATAAAGTGCTGATCCTTGAAATGTCATTTTCCTGTTTGAAGACGGTAAAATAAACAGCAACAGAAAATCAAGTACTCTGTTAATTTAAATGGTTGGCTTGTTAATATTTACAGTATTCTAAGCAACAAAAATAACTATCTCTGCTTGTAGAAGTTTATCCAGCAGTATTTGTTGTGGAAAAAGCATGATGATTTCATGATATGAAGCAGATGTGAAGTTTCTGGTGTTCTGTGCTGTAGCTGAGGAGGAGAGAAACCTCCCAGTGATTTCCAGTCCCTGGCTTCTCTCCTCACCAATAGAGCAAATTATTTACTAATAATTATTCTGAAAGGTGCTTCTCTTGAACAGCATGCTGCCCTTCTTCACAACAGCTCTCTACCTGGCCCTTTCCTAGAACTCTTCCTAGGTATGTCACTTATGGAGCCTGTGGAAACCAGTCTTTTCATCTTACCTCCCTCTGCACTAATCAGTGTCTTTGCTCTGGGCAGCTGAGTGTTTGCTGACAGACACAATGAGCAGATACTCACAAGGTTGCATTTGGGACTACAGTTATTTGTGGCACAAAACATATCTAGTAAAATGGAGAGTTGGTTCAAACCATGTTTGAAAGATTCACAGTAGAAGCGAATGTCCGAGTGAAGGGCTAATATGTATAATGCTGCTGGTTGCTTTTAGTTACGTTACCTCTACGTTAGCTCTTACTTAGTGTGGGAAGAGCTGCCTCTCTGGGATAGGTGCAATTTAAGGTGGAAGTGGACACGATTCACTGTTTTCAGTCAGGAAAGTAGTAAAATCTGGATCTGGTAAACACACCTATGCAATAATGATGACTTATATAGGGCCTATAAGTCTTTTTCTAAAAATTACTCATTTTGAAGTATGTTGGTCTTGACCATTGGCTCCCAAGTGCTGATGACGTCTTCCTCATGAAGGAAAATACTAACAATAGCAGCAAGTCCACTCTTTGTTTGTTTCTTTTTAATTATTTGCTATTTGCATGGTTGGGTTTCGGCTGAGCTCAAAACCCCCAAGAAAGATAACGGCTAATTTCAGAGATCTTGAGTCCAGGATTTGCCAACACTGTCACAATAGGCAAGGAGTATTTCAGGCTGTAAAAGAAACTGTCCTTTTCAAAAGATGTGACAAAACCTTTTCTTTTGGTAGCATCATCCCATGTCACTTTAAAAAATTTCCTGTGCTCCATTATGAGAAAAAATTGTTTTGCCCTAATGGCAAACTAAACCTAAATTGCTCTGTGCTGAAGAGCAGACAGGGAGTGAGTAGGGACTGCTGTAGTGTAACAAGAAAGGAATTACTTTACATCATTTTGGATGCTTTTTTTGGTACAGCAAAGACTTACATCATAAAATACAAAATGGTCTGAAGGGCTTGATACTTTGCATGCCACAAAATGCATTATGCAGCTCCATCAAACATCAGTAAGGGTTGTGCCTCTTTCTGCCCTGTTACAGGTAGGAGTAGGAGCTGGAGTTTATCTCTGGAGGAGTACGGCTGAGACCTGAAGGAACATTTTCTTTTCTCTGATGTGAAGCTTTAGTTGCTTCTTCTGGAAATGGCAAATCTGTGGGCAGATTTGGAAAGATCCAACATATTAAATGTTCTTAATCTACCAGGCACTGAATATGTATCTGGCTGGGTGAGCAGTGAAACGTTAG
>JAHREE010000265.1:2641852-2703506 GCA_033628505.1 Tringa tobata | reverse complement strand
AGGCCACTTTCCCACAAGTGAGCAACATCATGGTGGAGCCATATGCTGATGTTTTAGGAGAACATCACATTGAATCAGTTTCCTTTAGCTGATCTGTTCGAGTGGATCAAGACCAGCTATCACATTAGATCCATCCTCCTGTTTATTTCTATTATGTCATTTTTCTTTCTTTTATCTTTCACTGTCCATTTTCTACTGGTTGCTGAGTCACAATCTTCTCAAGTGTGGCTAGTGCAGATGTACTGATTTTCATCTGTTCAGAGGGGACAGAAAGGTGAAGGAGGGTTTCTTAGGAACTTTGAGTTCTCCATAGCCCACAGAATTAATTTGGGGTACTGTGGAAGGCAAATAAATTTTTGCTGCAGGCAATGGCCATCAATGACAGACTCTATGCAGATAAGCAATAACAAGTTACAGTAAAAAGCCACAACCATGAAAGTACTGGTGACTGCTGGGCAATTTCCTCAGTAAAAAGTAATGCAAATATACATAGTTTAAGCTTTTGCTCTAGATACTGGGAGATCCAACTTGGAAAGGTTTCTGCTGCTTTGAGATAATTTGGTAGGAAGGAGAATGTCTTTCGATCCCCAGGCTACACTCAGGATCCCTCCTCTGTTCATCAAACATTCGGACACCCTTCATGGAGAGGATGATCTAATGGCTTCAAGGCCTCTCTCAGATAAGAAATTTCCTTGCAGGAAGGCTGTCCTCTCCTGCAAGTTTTGCCACAGAATGTTTTTCCTTCGGCTTTGTGGTACATAATTCTTTCTCCAAACTACTCAGAACCAGAGGGGAAATGAAAGCAAGAAGCAGCAGGTGGTGCTTTCAGTAGTTCCCAGATACATACTTGTCTGCCTGAGTGTACATCCTCTCGCTGACTCTCCTAAAACCCCGTGAGCGCTACACTCGATGCAGTGAAGAAAATGTGTGGTCAAGTAAAGCAGTCGGTGTTACCTGAAGCCTACTGAGTATTTCCTTTTATCTAAAACTGTCACTGTACCATTAGCCTTAAAGGACTGGTGACTACTAAAAAATCTATAGTATTTGCAAACTGGAGACACGGTGAGGTTTCCCGACTTCTCTGCATAATCCAGCATCTCTGCAGTATATAAAAAGCCTCTGTGAACACTCACAAAGGGCTAGTGCCTCAGCTGAGGCCCCTTGGCTTCGCTGGAGCTTTGCCAGCCTCCACCAGCCGAGAACCTTTTTTCTTGTATTTTCTAAAGATACTATTGGGAAAACACTTTTGAAATTCAATGAACAAAGTTCAGTCGATAAAAAGTGAGAAAAAAACCTAGCATGTGCAGCAATGGAACAAGTGAAATTGAATTCGGGGGTGACCGAGTGGTGCTGGTGGTTGCATTTTTCTATCTGATAATACTGATTTGGCAAAATGGGAGCGTTTCACAAAAATGCATCAGGTTTTATCAGAACGCTCTGGGACATGATTGAAACCTTTTGTGTCAAAATTAGAAAGTAGCATTTTGTTTCAACTGTTATGTAATGAAGATTGAATGGAATGTTCTAGAAGCAAATAAGTTTGGTCCTTCTGAAAGAAAATATTTCTGAAATGTCATTTTGCTGTAAATTGTGATGTTTGAACTTGTTACTCAGATCTGGCAAGAAAGCAAATGCCAAATTTCCTTATGGAAAAGTGATTTAACACAACTCTAATAAGAAACTGTTTTAATAGGAAGTATTACCTTGGAGAACTGTGAGTGAAATAGGCACCCGTTTTCAGCAGAGATGTGCATTACAAGGGAAATCCTCACAATCAGTGTATAATGCAAAAAGCGTCATTTTCCTCTGCCTGTGTTTAACTAGCACAAATTTCACAAGCTTTCAATCTAAGTGCAGAATATAGATATCCGTTGGACTCGGGAACAGAGCATTGGCATAAGCATATCTGACTTTTCTTAACAAATTTCTAGATGAAATAAAAGACCGCAATAGACAACGTAGAGTCTGAGGCAAGAGGATGTCCAAGTCTGCCAGCCCCTCTAGAAGCTGGGACATGAAGAGGGTTCACTCAAGCACCCTCTACTGTCAAAACTGGTGGGGATCGTTATTTGAAGTATTCAGCACTTGAGTTCCTGGTATTTTCATGCTGTTTCCCCACAGATTATTTTCCTCTTGGCAAACAGTTGTGGGAGGAGATGATACATCTTCTCTGCAAAGTTATTGATGCTAGAAATTTGATCCATTCTCTAAGACCAGGCTATGCTGGCAAGGCAGGTATATGTAGAGATCTTATATTGGACAGGATGATTTTTTTTTTTTTTTTTCCTTTGAATAATGTAAACCATTTATCTTTTTTTCTGCCTCTGGAGAGAACATTTTCTGTAACTTAAAAAAGGCAATAAAAATACTTATCTGACACACTGCATCTTGGAGGCACGTAAAGCTCTCCTTGTACCAGAGCTCCTTTGGAGTGGTTCCTCTGGGAGGTTTCCCTAAAAACTGCAGGAATGCACTCTCCATTAAGAATGAAGATAAGTCCAAAGTGTGCTTTCATGACCTTGTATTTTGAGAGCCTCCATTCACCAATGTGGGGATTTGTTCCTCTCTTCTGTATTGATAGAAAATCTCTTAGTTCAAATGAAATATATTTGTATTCATGGTGCTGTTTCTGAGTTCTCAACTCGTAAGGATATTTGCATACTGAAGTGGAGCTGATTTTGTTCTAATTCCACTCATTTTATTTCACGTATTTTTTTAGTTGTAAGGAGTAAAAAACTTCTTTAGATCAGACGATCATTATGGAGAGAAAAGAGCTTAATATTCTCCTTCTGTTTCCTACCTGCAGTGTGGTGGGAAGATGGAAGTTAATCACTACCCACTCTACTTCCTTGCAAAGAGGGAGGAGTCACTGAAGCATCATTTGTGCTTGAGCCCCACCTGAAAAAGAAGGTGAAGCATAGGATTCCTTCACTTAGTGAAATTTTCCTGGTTAGTTTTAATTTTGCACCTATTTATTCTGTAGCTTCTAAATGCGCTTGGCTTGGTCTGTGGAGACGTGGAACAATAGAGGCAGATCTGCTGCGGTGTCGCTGCTTCTGTATTCCCGTCCCATTCTGTACCGTCGGCATTTGCGCTAAGGGGGTATTGGAGAAACTGCATCTTTCTCTGAGCAGCAGAAAGACCACAGAAAACCTGCAGAGGCTTTTCTTCTGATAACCTGAAGGTGAGCCCCGGTGTGCTGGAGATAGTGCAGGTGCCTGAGCTCTTCTAGGCGTGCTGTTTGCCTTCAGGACTCGCAGCTTCCACTGTTCAGACAGGATTTCCTGAAAACACTTCAGGCAGTCCTCGTGTTTATCGTTCTTTGTTTTGGGGCAGGAGAGGTGTTACTCACTTTGCTGCGCTTTCTGTGTGTGCTTATAGTCACTGCAAGTAATTGTGGACTTCAGTAATTCCTTTCTTGAGTCAAAACACTAATCCCGGCCTCAGTTGCAGACATACGGTTTCACAAGACATAATGTCAGAGTATTCAAAAATTATGCAGAAATGAAACTGTGCAGGAGTTTTTTTGTTCACGTCTTTATTCTGACATCAGAGCCCATCGTAACTACGGGAGATAAAGATGACTATCTCTATACAAATAAATATTTTATTTATATATATTTATTAATTTATGGAGTTAATTTTATATGTATCCATCTGTAATGATTATGCAAGGAGTATAACTCCCAAATGCATTTTTTTTTTAATTTAGAAAGATCACTCATAATTTCCTGAAAAGTAAATGTAGGCCACATAATGTATACTTATCCTGCATTTGAAAACATTTGAGAAATATGCAAGAACTGAAGATTTGCCTTGCTGCCTCTTCTTAAACCTCACTGGTAGATACAGTACTAGATAAAAAAATAGTAGTGACCCTCATGTGCCTCAAATGCCTGCACTTGGATTCCACTGATTTCTGCCCTCACCTAATTAATGAACTCTTTATGGATTATGCAAAAATCCAACTCCGTGGTCCTGTGTTTCTGACCCCCTACACGCATCCTGATCCCAGATTTAGTTGTGGTCAGGTTGGCCTCGTTTGCCCATGAACAAAAGATAATAGGACCCCTGTGATGCCAGGTTGCATATTAACTCTTGAAGGCTTCTGGTATTCCAGCAGCCATCACGTTCTTCTGTTGCCTTTATACCAACCTTAAACTAGCTGTACTTTGGGTTTGGGATTTTTTTCCCTTGTTTAGTCTTTACTGTCTCCTTATTTGATTTTTATAACTAGCTATGAGTTACCTTTGTCAATTAATTGGTGTATAAAATGTTCAGAGAAAAAATCCTGTAATACAAGAAGGTAGATACAGGCACAGTTACTCTCTGTTATGAGAAAACGGTGATGTGAGAACAGGGTTGCCCATTTGGCTTAAATAAGATTTCCCTATTTTTATAAAATTTCAATGTTGACAGGCTAAATATTAGTTTTGTAACATATTGACGTACAGATTTCCACAATGCTTTGACTCAGCCAGCAGCAACAGCATAAAATTCCCTAGGCATTCAGGTTGTTTTGTCTACCCGGGGGGGGGCTTTACAAGAGAGGTCGCTGGTGAAAACTCTGCCCTTTCACTAGGTCCCTTTTCACAGCAAGTCTGAACCATTGAGTATGGCAAATGGCTCTGGGAGGGCTGTGTGCTCTGGTGAGTAAGGAGTAGGGCTTTGGCAACAAGCCGCTGAATGCAGATTTCTGTGCTGATTAATTCTGTAGGTCATTGTTCGGGAAAAGCTGTTGACTAGGATTTTATTTTTTTGTAAAGCTTTTTTTTTTTTTAAAACCTGTATTTTATACTTTTAAAAAGTGGATTATTTTTTTTTATATCAAGATAGTTATCTCAGTCTGCCCTCTCTTGGGAAATGATTTTTCTTCTTGTAGCCCAGTTTTGTCCTTGACTCTTCCTTCAACTTGGGTTCCCTCACTGGATTTTGAGTAGAATCTGTATTTTGTATCCAGTGAGGCCTATCCATGGTTGCTTTGTTTTCTGCCAGCAAATGCCCTTTCTCGGATTTCTTTTGTGACTAAGTGAAAATTATGAACAGAGCAGTTCTGATGTGAGCAGAGATTTCTGTTAATCTTACAAACTTTAACTAATGTGTGCTTCAAAAACAGCCTGAGATGTCTCTTTTGTTGTCAGCGTAGATACTTCTTGCTACTTGGGTCTATCTTGAAGAAGCCCTCAACAAAGATTTTTGGATACTGTGGTTTTATGATGATCTATTATCCCAGGAGGCTGATGGGATAATAGATGGGACAAGAATGTATATGTGGAAGTTGTTACAAATTATGCTTACAATGAGCTCATATGGCACTGCTGGTTAGCTATGGGATGTTCGATGCCAACTTACAGTGTCCATCAGGGCTCTCCAAGGACATTATTAAAAGTGTAGAGAAGCTGGAGCTGTTTCTCTTAGTGGAGTAAATCAATTCCCATCACTTTTGTCAGATAAACCCATTTGGAATGTGAAACTTCCTGTTTGTTTAGCTTCCCATACTCTTGGCAGCTTCAATCTATGTTAAATTGTTTGACTCCAGGTGAGTCCGAGGGGTATGTGTATGCGCTTTCCCGCTCTTCAGGAAATTACCTTTCCTTTTTGTTCCTTGCAAGGCTGCACATCATCTGTTGAAGGTAACAGGTTGGTGGTACACAGCAGTCTGGTATGAAGGGGTTTAAAAGTTTGTTGACTTAGGTGTTTTCCATAGGAATTCAGGGGACTGCAACCATCCACCCAAAACCTATGTTCTTGTAAACAAGCAAGTAAATTTAGGTAGTCAAATTAAAACAACTGCAATGTTTGTTCTGTTGATGAAAGAAATAGAATAAAAAGAAGGGGGCATTTTTGTTTTACTTTACTGTTAAGCAGACTGACTGACCTCTGACTGACAGAAAAAGATGCAATTTCACTGCGAAAGAACTTATTTCATTCAAAAGTGATGAAATGTCATTGCTGGAAAAATGCAGGAAAGATTGCATAGGACAGATTCTGGATGGCTTGTGTAGGGCAGTGATCCCAGATGGCCCTCTCCATTTTACAGCATCACAGCAGCGTTCATGGAAGGGAGCAGGAATCTTGACGTCTGTGTCAGCCGCAGATACAACTGCCTCTGACAGACGGGTCATTCTCTGCAGTCCTGCAGTAAGTCATTGCCGTTTTTAAATTCTTGGGGTGATTTGGAATTGCTTAGCGTCCACCACTTGATAGGCTGGCTGATTATTAAGTTTAGCTGCAGACATGCTTTGATTGAAATATGTCAGCCCTGAGTTGTGAACTGCTGAAGTTTGTGGTTGAGATAGACCATCGCACATTAATCAGTTTTTTGGCCTTGGCACTGACCCTTCTGCTTTTTCGAATTGCCTAAAGGGACCAGGCCGTCCACCACAGCCCTCCCAACTGCTGCAAAATCCTCTGGCTGTTTACAGGACTTTAGCCCTTGTAAACATTCAGGCTGTGTCCTCTCTTCTAAGGACAGCAAAATGAAATAACTGCTTCTCTCCTTTTGTACGTCTGTATGGACAGTGATCATTAACTGGCTGGCTTTTCTGGGCTTGTGTTTAATGTATCGTAACAGCTCGTGTGCCGCACAACTGCAGTTGTTTCAGGCAATTGATGCAAGAAAGCTAGAGCAAGCTTTTGTAGATGGTACTCTGCCTGTCTGCTATCCAGGCTCAGTTTGTAATCAGGTTCTTTGTGTCAGAGCTGAATCTTGGCCTCTCCTGCTAATGCTGGTTGTCCCAGTCTGTCTACCCAGAATGTGAATTTAGGTTGCTTCAGACTTGGTTCTAGTGCCAAAATTTAAACAGAGAATAGGATGTCACCAGCACACAGGAGACTTGCTCCTCCAGCCTGGTAAATGCTTCCAGTGTGATGAAGGGTTCTTAGAATCATAGAATAATTTGGGTTGGAAGGCACCTTTAGAGGTCATGTAGTCCAACCCCCCTGCAATAAGCAGGGACATCTTCAACTAGGTCAGGTTGCTCAGGTCCCTGTCCAACCTGACCTTGAATGTTTCCAGGGACAGGGCATCTACCACTGTCTGGGCAACCTGGGCCAGTGTTTCACCACCTTCATCGTAAAAAATTTCTTCCTTTTATCTACTCTAAATCTACCCTCTTTTAATTTAAAGCCATTACCCATTATCCCATCGCAACAGGCCTTGCTAAAATGATTGTCCTGATCTTTCTTATAAGCCCCCTTTAAGTACTGAAAGGCTGCAATAAGATCTCCCTGGAGCCTTCTCTTCCTCAGGCTGAACAACCCCAACTCTCTCAGCCTGTCCTCATAGAAGAGGTGCTCCAGCCCTCTGATCATTTTTGTGGCCCTCTGGACTCCCTCTAACAGGTCCATGTCTTTCCTGTGCTAAGGACTCCAGAGCAGGACACAGTACTCCAGGTGGGGTCTCACCAAAGTGGAGTAGAGGGGCAAAATCACCTCCCTCGACCTGCTGGCCATGCTTCTTTGATGCAGCCCATGAGAGCTGATGATCAAACATAAACTGCAGCTGCAACCCTAGCATCTTAGCTGCCTTTTTTTAGCCACCAAGATATCTAAAGAAGAAATACCTAAGCTCTCTGAGTAGATTAAATAATAATTCTTAATTTTTTTCTTCAAAGCATTTTTACTGTGATCATTAAAGCCAAAACCATTGAGCCTTGACCTATGAACTGACTGCATTATTGAATAAGCCAACTGGCTTATTTCTCACAAAGCCATAATACAACATTTGCAGATGTTTTGAATGTTCAAGCAAGCTAGAATGCAAATGGGAAGGAGCTTCCTTTCCAATACTCTTAAGAATCAGAATTGAGCATTTACCATTCACACTGATCTAGATGGTTGACTTTGTGTGTCTCTCTCTAAATTCCTGTGATTTGCCTATTTTCTTTTTTTGCTGCTCATCACTTCACATAGCTTGTCACCACTGCCGTCATTCTCTGTACTTCGAAAGAGCAGGGACCATACCATCACCCAAGGATGTTTTGGCACCACTACAAAGGCTGAGAAAAAAAACTTTATTAGAAAAGTGGTATATCCAGTACCCTTCTGCCTATGCAATGAGAATTTGAAAGCTTGGAGAACCTTCTTCTGTTTGTTTGTTCTGAGTATTGCCTTGGTTGTTGTTTTTTAAGCAATCTCAGAAGACGCAGACCTATACAAATTGACAGAACACAGTGGAATTACATCAATAGAAAAGAAATCTGAGGCAGTTCTGGAATGAACAAGAAATTTTTTCCAGTAGTTAAGAAGTCCTTAATTCATTAGTAAATCCAGCTGTGCCATATAAAGGAACAGATTGCTGACATCTAACCAGTAAAATAAACACCCATTTTTCATGGCAGTCATGGATTGATGCCCCATGAAATCTTTGAACAGTCCAGATCTAGATGCACACAACCATGAATTGTTCTATTGACACTACTAGTAGCAGTTTTACAGATGCACTTAAACTGTCTCAAATAAAATTTTAATTGCCTAATTTTGTGGTAGTTATGGGCCCAGATCAGGCATCTACATCTGCAGTATGGTATTTGGAAAAAAGAACCTATACTTCATTCTGTAACATTGATGGTAATGTGAATTTGAGTGCTCTGCAGTTGCTAAGTCAACAAAGTCACAAATCATTGACATTATTGGGAATAAAGGCTGAGGAGCCTGGAGAAAAGATGTCTGAGGGAGTGACTAGGGAATAACAGGTTGAGCTTTCTTGGGTTTCTTCTAGTCCTAGTGGAATCCAGGCTCTGCATCCATGGCCGTGCCTTTGGGCGCTGATAGTGTATGTTTCCTGCTAATATGGATCAGAGGTAGGAGAAACCTCCTCCTCCAAGATGAGTGTCTAGAAACTCATTTTCCTGGCCTGTAAGAGGATTTTACAAAGCAATTGTTCTGTCGACTTGTGTCATAGTGATTTCCAATAATTCATAGTTCATTGTACACGGAAATCAACTGCTTCACTTCAGGCAATTAATTAAGGTTGAAAACGAACATCCTTTTAGATGGCTTTGTTTTTTCCTTCTTTCTCCCCCCTCTCCCCACTATCTCCTCTTCATCTATATTACCACATTTCAATGAACTTGCTACCTTTAGCAGCTTTGTGCAGTCCCCTTGTGTGGGGCTCTTATGAGCCCAGTATCAATACTCAAAGGTCATCTTGGGAATGTTTTCCTCAACACTTAGACCTAAATGTTTTCATTTTCTAGGGCATCCACTAGAACAGTTTTCCCTTGGAGGAGTCTCTGGTTATTTGTGCTTGAAGCAAAAGTTAGTGAGAAGTCTATTGACCCTTTAAGGCACCAATATTCAGCTATTTGCTTGTGGTTCTTTACTTGATAAATTACTAATTTAGGGTGAAATCATACTCTTTAGTGGCTCCCTGTTCATAAATCACAATCTGACATTTTTTCTCTGGGGGAAGATTGCTGTTTGCAGTATGCTCTGCCACCAGAACAGATGACAATATTAGTTTATCAGGAGAAACCTATATTTTAAAACCAAATCCTGATGCAATAAATTCCCAGCTGTCTGTATTGCTGCTTGAATGTTTTTATTGCCAGACTGTCTCTGCAATCTTGAGCTCAGAGCCTTTGTATAGAAAGCAGAGAAATCCAAAATAGAATGTATGATCAAATGGACAGAAAGAAGAAAGCAGTATTTCAATTTGACAATGGTTTGACAGCCTGTACAGGTATTATAGCAGATTACTTATGCTGATGAGAAATCGCATACCACTTTCAATTAAGCAGCATTTAATCAAGAATAAGATTTTACTGAAGCTGGAATCCAGCATTTTAAAGAATCTGTTAAGATGTTCTTGTTTTAAAGTGCTACCACAAAATTCGAGGCTGGATTTTTAAAGGTGTTTTAAGCCCTTGATTCTTGCACAACTGGAACTCTGTATTGTATATTGATGTCTTGCCTTTCCAACTAGCATACAGGGCACATTGAGCTACTGTAAGGTCCCTACACGTATGACTTGCAATTGCCCTTTGCAGGAAGAGTGAGACAGAGAAATTACAGGGTTTGTCCACTATCTCTTAGATGGCAGAAATTGAAATCTCCACCTCAAGCTGTTGTGCTTAACCGCAGGATGCCCAGCCTACCTTACTGCTGCTGACACATGGACAAGGGCCTCAGCCTGTGGTTTTTGCTGGTCTATTGGTGGCCGTTCATCTGTGTGAAAAGCAGTGGAAGAAGCTTCTTTCCCTGTTCCCCCATGCAATATGCTTTCCCCGTCTGTGGCTAGGTGAGTTTGTCTCTCCTCCCCTTGGCTTACACCTTGCCAAAGTGGCTGGAAGGTTGTGAATGATGGCTCAGCCCACCCAGATACCTGAGAAGGAGAGCTGTTCTGAGAAGGATCAGCTACTTCTGGGGAGGGAGGTGTAATGCACCGGGTCTTCTTTCTGTTTCCATATCGGGGCTGGACTTCCATGGGCCACCAAATCTTTGAGCAAGTGGAGAGAGGCCTTGGGATGAACCCATGAGCATCCGGTAAGACCTTGCACGTGTTTCTTCATTGTAAAACAGGAGCAATGTGAGAAGCAGAACTCAAGGCTTCTTTTGGAGCAGATCTGTGTTCTCTGTTCTCCTCTTCTCAAATGCTGCTTTGGAGAAAGTTTAAGAGAAATGACTAAAAAGAAAAGGAGGGAGGGAGGAGGGCCGGAGAGGATGCTTGAACCCAGTTCTCCTGGCACCAGCAACTTCCATATCCATCCCTGCCCTTGCTGCCCCCTTCCCTGTCTGCCAACAGGTGTCAGAGCTCTGTTGCTCACACCTTCCTCCTGTGCTGTTATAAATAGTGCTGCTGATGGTCTTGTCTGCCAATGTGTCTTCTGTGTGTGCATCAGGGCACGTGGGCAAGGTGCTCTCCATGTTCCCTGTGCTCTTGGCCTGGGAATGACAGGGACTCGGCAGCCGCAGCAGCAGTGCTAGGCTCTTCAGTCATGCTAAACACATTTTAAAAAAGCAAAACCCACAAGTTCTTTTGTATTCCAGTAGAGTACCGCTGGCGTAAGAACGTTGTTCCCATGGGTCTGGAAATGTCTTTACATCCTTAATGTGTCTTCACTTCAGAGAAAACAGGCATGTGCAATTAATTCTTATATGTATGCTGCTTGAACCTATTTGAAATTATGTGTGTATATGTGGAAGGTAATTAATTTCCATTCTTCACAAGTAAGAGAGTGCAGGAGGTTTTTTTCCTTTTTACTTTTTGCAGTGGCAGGGTAAGGATTCAAACTTCGTCGTCAGGTTTTTTTCTTCCAAGTCTGTGCTGTTGCTTCCAGATCACAGTGTTTGGGAAAGTATAGTCCTCAGAAGGGAGCTTCAAGCACTAAAAAAAGTGAACGGTCAGGAAAGATGTATTTTAATGATTATCAGTAGGCAGCACAAATTGAGGAAAATCAAACAAATTTCTGATTTAATCCTTAATGAATTTAAGATAATTCACTTATTTCTGGGAGAGAAACCATCTTTCTGAAGGGTGCTGTCATGAGAAGAGCAATAAGAAATGATTATCTATTGCAACTAATACTCATGTTCCAGTGCAAGTTACATCATGAAATTAGTTTGCAGTGTAGTTAATATATATCGGGTTTGGTTTTCTCTCTGGTTGCCTGTTTAAAATGTCCCCCAGTATAAGGACTTAAGTGTAATGCTTTAGGGTTTGCAAATTTTATTCACCAGCTAGAAGCCTCTTTGATGTTCAGGTAGGCAGCGGTGTGACCACTGCCAAAAGGAAATACAGGCAAAAAAGGAGAAGGAAGACCAAGTGATAGACTCTTCTTTGTGCAGTATCTTCTTTAACTTCACTTCCAAAAAATAATTTTAGCTCCTCAGAAACAAGGTTAATGCACCCAGGCAGTTTGATAGAATTGCTGTTCTTCTCCACTCATGATGTAACTCATAAAAACGTCTTGCACCATTTATGCGGAGTCTGTTGTACTTGACATAAAAAAGTGGAAAGAAGTTGTTTCATGAAGACAGCGTGTTCCTCTGGGACTCATGAAACTCAATTTTCCCTGAAGATAATTAATATCTTCCCCATTATGAACTCTGAGGAAGGTCCATGTAGCCCGAAATGGCAGCAGAGTAATCACCAGAAGAGACAGAGGGCTGAGAGAACTATATGCTGAGTATTCATTTAGAAAATGAGCTTCAGGAAAAAATCAGATCGGCGCAAGCATCAGGCTTTGTGGCTGGGCTCTGCCACCTATACCAACAGGAGATGTGACTCACACTGACCTACAGCAGTTGTCACACAGCGCAGTGGGTTGTTTCAGCAGCACCATTACCACATTCCGGTTGCACATAAGGGTCCAAAATCCTTCCTTTGATGCAACCCCCTTCACTTTGCTGAAGGAGCACCATAGCTGAATTTTGCTCGTGCTTTCTGTGAATTGAAGCCTTTTACCAAGGATGTGGCCGTGAAAAGAAGAGGTCAGCCCAGCATTCCCCCCACAATTTTTTCTCAATAATTGTGGACCATGGCGTTTGTCACTGGGAAGCTGTGCACATCTTTTTGTCAGATGTAATGCAGGCTGACCAAAGGCTTTAAGAACATAGTGTCACCGGTGGCTGTCTGGGAGGGAGCATGTCCTGGAGTAGCTGGGAAATACAGGAAGGAGCTTTTAACCTTTACCTATTAGTGAAAAAGGAGGGAGTGAGCAAATGGGCAAGGTGTGGCTTGCGTTCTGTTTGTGTGAGATTGTGGGATGACAAAATAGTACGTGGCCTTTGTGTGAAGCCTTGATTAGCAGAATCAAGTGACAGTGTAGTTCCAGGGAACAGGTACAGCTTGATAATCTACCAGAAACCTGGGGAGGCTAAAACCCTCTTTTATTCTTAGCCATTGAAACATGGCCATGGCAGCCAGGCAGAGCAGCAAAAGGCTACCCTGGATCAAGAGTTTCTGCCAGTGCATAGTGAATCTCTGGGGCTTTTCCTTTTATTTCCCAGTAGTTCTCTCTCCTGGGCACCTTAAGTATCCCATTCACTTTCCCAACAGTGGACACAGGGTTAGATGTTCTTCTCCAGATCTGAGTGCTGTGGAACAGCGCTGCACTACTCACTCTGAGGCTCATCTGCTGTCCCTTGAATGTGTTCTGCTTATCAGTTTCCATTTTTATCACCATTTTCTGCTCAGGGACATTGAACAACACATTCTTTAATGTTCCAACAAAATAAGTTCTCTAAAGAGGTTTCAAACTTGTGTCTGATGTCTTCAACTATTACGCTTGATCTTTTATAAGAGAACCTCTTCTGTATGTTGTTCTGGATGAGCCAGTTCAGACTTATACAGGGACCTGATCCTGCTGACATCTCTGAGCAAGCACACGGGAGCTAGGTGATGAGAGCTAGGTGTAGTTAGACCACAGTAGAAACCTCCCCCAACCCAGAGAGTCAGTTCAATAATGCACAACATGTTTAACAATGAAGTGAGAAATCAAGACTTTCCCTGTGTTTTCTGACCAAGCTTCTGAAATGCTTTAATCCTATAAAGGAGACTGACCTGTGACTAAGAGTGCTCTGAGGCAACAGCCTGAAAGAGCCTGTGGCATGACATTAGCTCCGCCGTGGGAGTCAGGAGCTCAGCAGCACACGAGGGGAGCTTTGGGAGGGACTGATTTGTGAGGGCAAACAGGGTGGGAGTCTGGCATGGAAGTATGTGATATTCTCCTCATTATAGCCACCACTCCCTCTTATGAGTTCATTTTCTAGTTGCCACAGGCAATGAACTTGTAAAGTGTCAAAACTTTGATAGGTTGTAGCATCACAGTGTGGTGCAGGATACTAAGCATTCACACCTCCCATGGAAGCCAAAGAGAGTTCAGTATGTTTTAATTCTGACTGGCTTCACAAATTAGGACCAAGTCCTTCATTTACCAGTTATCTGCACTTGTCTGGCGGTGATCAAGTCTGCTGGTGTTATCCTATTTGTATAGGTCAACAGCATTAATTGGTTTTCGTGCATCTTGTATATTGAGCATGCAAAATGTGGACCATCTTGCCAAGAATAGAAGCAGAGGCAAATTAAAGAGTGCTTATGTTGGGGTAATCATAAGATGCTTCCAGGTAATTTTAATAAATTAGTTGTTCAAGTCACTCAACACTAAATTAATATGTCTAGAGCAATGTGTGCTGTATTTTCTATCAATCATTTTTTATTTTTCTTAATTATATTTCCCCTGCTTTAGCTATTGCCTTCTGGCTGTGGAACCGTTATACTTTAGCTGCAGTAGGTACAAAGATTAGAATACAAACAATGCATTTAGCTCTCAGCAGGAGACTGAGTTTAAAAATGGTTCAGTGAGTGAGTGCACAACAATGTTAAATGTAGAGAGGTTCTGAGAATCCTGTTCAGCTAATGCACGAACAACATACCCAGGGCTAAAGAGTATGCAGAGGTACTAGAAAAGACAGCCCTGGATACCTAGTAGGCTATTTTTGTGTAGATAATGGAGGCTACTTGGCTTTTACTAAACATCAGAACTGAAAATTTTTAATAAAATAGGTTATTTTCAACAAGAAGAGACTTCCCTTCTCTGCATGGTGATATCAGAAGTCCTTGCAGCTAAAGAAGCCATGGAAAATGTCACTTACATGTTCAAAGGCCACTTTTCCCTTTCCCCACCAGTGATACATCAAGAGCAATTCTAGTGAAGTCCAACCAGTTAGATTGGCAAAGAACCAGTCCAGATTGTCACTTCAGAATATAAGGCCCTGATCCTGCAAATCTGTCCTGTCTTCCCAGACAGCTTCTGAGATTCTGTGCAAACTTACAAGTTGTCTGCACCGTGCTCTTTACGGGATAGTCTTCTCCAGTAATGTCTCTCCAGAACTTTATGTCTCAGCATGCTTAAGCACTGGAAGATAGGATATCAGGCTGGTGAAACAGGACATTCAGCAGAGTGCTGAACCATATTGAATGTACCGACACAACTTTATTAGCTCTCTCTTACTTCTGGAGACAATGACTTGGCAGGGCACATACAGAGAGATTTTGAAAAAAAAAACTGGGAATGCAGTGCAGAAGCCCTGGCTTACAGCCATGGATCATCGAAGCCTGCGTTTGGAATACATTTTTCTTGGATGTACTCCAAAGGGAGGGGAATGTCTGATGTACTGGAGTGGGGAGGGGAGGGAATGTAAAAGCACAAAAATTGCAAAATTGGCACAAATGTTCTGAAGATACGAGTGAGCAAATAATTCTTAACTGGCACCAATAAAATCTTCATGATGGAATAGCTATATTTAGATTTCATGCTACTTCTCCATGCATTTTCTGGGGTTTTCCCCCTTTTCTGAATCTGTGACATTTTACATGGTTTTAATCAAGAGTGATGTTAACACTAGGCTAGTGCATCCTTTAAAACAGAACGTATGTGTTGATTGAGCTACAGCAAGTGTCCTAGTTTTTATTGTTTATGCATAATGTCAGCTGCAGTGTTGCCTGAGTATTAAGGCACACCCCTACAGCCTGGATTTACATTTGCTAATTCACTATGAATTTACATATATTCTGTTAGGTAGTACATATCTAGCAGAATGGTATATCTTGCTGTTGGTATATTTAATAAAATAACCTGGCTAAAGATAAGATATATAATGAAGCTGTAGCAGTCTCAGTTCTTTTGAAAGTCCTGTTTAACAGTGTTTCATTTGCATCTGTTTAATTCACGTGTTGCGTTTTCATTCAGATTGCATGATAGATGTTTAGGGGAAACACCAACCTGGTTTCAGGCAAAGTGCATCTCAAGTTTGAAGTTTTTTGCCGTTTTTTCTTGCAATGTATCTTGTTTTCTAATGTATCACTCTGAAATATGTATGAATGCTTCCAATCATGATTTCTGGCCATCTGTGCAGTCTAGTGGGGATTTCATAGGCTATTTCTATTAAAATTTATCATTTCTTATACATTTTCTGGAGGACCAAAGTTGTACAGGACATACTGTAGGAATGCCCTTGTGGTTCTGAAGTGCTGAAAAGAAAAGCATATAGAGAACAATATGACAAAACAAAAGCTTAAATGCCAGTGGATTCTCCATAAATAGTTGATAAAGCTGAATATACCTTTCTGTGAAGCAAGGCAATGTGTGCCTAGTATTAAAATGAAGTAGACGATTAAAAAAATAGATACAGGTTGTCAAGACAAATACTGTAAAACCAAGATGTTCTTTATTGGGAAAGCCTTTCAAGAGAAGGAGTGAAAGATTCTTCACATAGATCTTTGTAAGATGAGGCTGGTCAAAAGTAATCAGTCTAGGCTCAGTGCTGCACTGACTAGGTAATGGAAGCCAGCCTCGGGTCTTTTCAATGTCTAATTATTGTGCTTCCATGAATATTCTCCAAATTCAGGTCACTCAAATCATTAAGTGGTGATCACAGATGAACATTTCCTAGCCTATTTGCATTTTGCAGTAAGTGCTTAAAGGGTCAGCAATTGTGGATGCGAATTGAAGAAGACTTGTGGATGGAAGAGCTAAGCTAATTCTGCATTTCTTTGAAGATCTAAGGCCAGCAATTGTCCAATGTGCCTGAAGCTCTTAGAAACACAAGTCCTAATTTCCCATAAATGAATTGTAGATGTTAGATTTTGAAACAATGCTTCCAATCTTCTAATTTTAAAGCTCCTAAAATGTCTATTTACAAGTTGTACTTCTAGAATTTCTCATACTTAGCGAGAATAAAGAAACTGTTCCCACAGGCATAGTGTTTACAGCTCAGCATACTGGTTGTTTCAGGAGTAGTGATGAAACTAATAGATCTGTTGTTAAGCTGACCCTGTCTGACGGAAAGGAAGTTTTCGAAAGTGGAGTCAACAGACCTGCCAAAAGGCAGACCTTGCTGGTCTTTGTTGTGCCTCGCCACCACAGGAAGACCTGGTTTTGTGTATTTCTGGTCTAGCCAAAACCATCTTTCATTTCAATTTAGTGCTGCTAGCTCTTGAAGTTTACAGTGAGGCCCTTGTCCACAGAGCATAAGAGCAGCATATATCCATTGGGAACATCCAGGGGGTTTTATAATATATTTTGAAAGGATCTTGAAGTTGTAAGCTTGCTGTTGATCTCAGAAGGCTCTAGTAATAGAAATAAATACAAGTAAAGTTTGCTATAAGAAATAATGGCAATGTGGTCACAGACAAGAGTGACAAGATATATCAGAAAGAGTATTTGTGCTGCAGTCCTCTTTGAAGCCCTGTGGACGAGGGAAGACTGTGTAGAAAGTATAATTATGAAGTTAAATGTTCACCAAAAGGTGACCTTGAGAGTTCTGGTGTTGGAATTTCCATTTACGAGGTAGAGAGAGGTTATACAAGCAGAAGAGGCTTAAAAGGCTCTTGGCTGCTAAGGCTGTGAGTGCAGCTAGCTAAGAGCATCGTGAGCGCCTACCACAATGTGCAATTCCTCACCCTCTTCCTCTGCATTCAATGTGAACAAGCCAGCCTGTATTTTCTGTTTAGAATAATCATCCATAAAATGCCTCAGGTATCCTATCCAGCCGCTCTGCCGAGCCCAGGTTTGTGACCCTCACAGGGCATCATTCACTCCAATCGTTCACAGTTTGCCAAAGCTTTTATTTCTGGTTTGTGACAGGGTTTATGGCTTCATTTCAGACATATGAGACCTGCCCAGGACTGACTGACTCATCACTGAATGGTCTAAAAAGCAACAGATAGGTCCTCCGGCTTGCTCAGCCAGAGCTCCAACATCTGACAATTACAAAATTGCATTATGCAGCAATTCTGCAATTGCAGAGCCAGGTGATGTCACACACTGAGTTACTGCCACAAATTGAAAGGATGCTTTGGAAAATTAGGCTCTGTGGAAGCGGGTACTGACGATGCCTTGGGACTGCAAAAGCTCATGCTCCTCTTTCAGATACAGCAGTGAGAAATGGCACAGTATCTTGAACGATGATCTGAGCTTTAAAAACTAATACAAAACTCAGGCCGGGTCCATTTTTTAAAACTACTTGAAACGTCATGTATCAAAGTAACTGGAAGCTAAGCTGAGGAAAAACCTTTTGTTTTTTACTAAGCAAATTCATTGCAGCTTAACTGGGAAAAGTTCGCAGGAGCATTTTTCACTGCAAGACTGTTGCCTAAATTTGTCACGTTTCCTGAATGTGCTGTCAGGATGAAAAATGTCAGCAACAAATCAGCTACAGAAATTCAGGAACATGGGAATTGGTTAGTTTTGGGAGGTTTTTGCCCTTTTAAAAAAAAAAAATATGGGAGAAGGATCCAGGGTGTTACTGCTTCTGAGGTTTATGTCAGCTTCTTCATAGTTTGAATTAGGAATAGTAGGAACAGCCAAATCAAGCCTGGAGTCAGGCGGCGTGGGTACTGTTCTGGGTCTGCTGGAAGCAAAAAGCTCTATTTCAGAAGAACCAATGTGACTATTTATTAATCTGCTTGTGTGTACACCTAATATGTTGTTAAGCTCATTGTACTCCCAATACTGTCTGGGTGTAATGGAAACCTGGTTTGAAGTTCGTGCTGTTCGTTGGTACTTACTTGGTGTTTAGTGTTTGCCTTTGGCTCTTTTCTGGTTTCACCGCAAAAGAGCTTGGAAATTCACTCACTAAATGAAAGGAATTTTCATAATGGCGTTCACCGAGGGCAGGGACAATCTGGGTCTGCTGCAAAGTCCTCCCCAGGGAAGAAGCTATAAATTGCAAAGTCCCAAAGGATACGCTGAAGGGGAACTCTCAGCATTTTTCACCACCCCTGAGACTATTATGTAAAGTTAAGCATCTTCTGGTCTGCATACCTGTGTTCTTCTCACTGACAAGACCCATTGAAAAAAACAGATTTTAGCTGGGTTAAAAATTAACATATATGTTTTTGAAATTGCTGGTGACTGTAACAAATGAGAAGGTTAGTGTGCGAGGATTAGCTCTGTGGGATCAGAAATTATGCCCGTATGTAACTATTGGGTTTCTTGTTTGTTTTACTGAAAGGCCATTTCCCTGTGTGGACCTCTCCCGTTGCTGTGAGAGGCAGATCACACTGGGGCTGAGAGGGACAGAGGACCCCTCAGTGGAGAAGCTGCAGAGCAGATCCTATCAGAAAGATAAATCTGGCATTTTAACAGGGACTTTGATCTGAGTGGAGACAGCCACATTCTGTAAATTGACTCTGAAAAACCATCAGAAGAGTATTCTCCAATTATTCACTGAGCGGGAACTTTTCCTATTGCAGTAGCTACCATGTCTTTGACATAAAGCTGTGAGAGTGTCATGTTATAAAGTTCAAGTATCCCATTTGTATTAATTTTTCCAGATTTGTTTCCTCTACCTTCTGATTAAAACGTGTAGCCACTGTGATAGAGGTGCACTGCTGGAGCTTCTTCTTTCATATGAAGGTACCGATAATGTCAGGAAAACAAATGGAAGAGAAAAGCTGTCTGATTGAAAGTAAATACTTAGAGCAGTTTCAGCAGTCCTTTGGGTGGGAGCTAATATAAAGTTGCTTAGTAAATCAGTAAACAAGTTAAAATGTGCACAAAAAAGATAAAGAAGTAGAATACCGTCTGAAGTGAAGGGCTCCCAAGAAATAAATCAAACAATCAAATATGTGAAGAGCTGGACAGAATCTCAATCCCCTGTGCTGCAGAAGGCAGACACAGCTTTCCTCTCCCACTTCCCCATCTCTGAGGTTATTGGCCTTGATTAGTTCTGTGAAGACTTACTTAACCCTTACTTGACTTTTATGGCCAATGTGCCTTGATTACAGTATTTTCACTGGAAGATTGAAGAGAATTTGAATCATCACCATTAGTACTGTACCAGTAACTGCTACGAAGCTTGTGCCTATGTTTGCATATTTATGTCTGCAATAGATGGAGATAATTACAATTATTTTAAGATTTTCAGAGCTCAACTTTTCCAGACTTTACAAAATGTATTTGTTTCCACTAAACAGGTAAAGCTGTAATAAAATTATGCCTCTAATAGGACTTAGCCTTAACAAAAGTCAAGAAATCTGGAGCTTAGTTTCTGTGGAAACTGAGCACTCGGAAACCCACTGTGCACCTTTGAGAAATCTGTCATAATGCTTAAGCTGCTACTGCCCCATTTTTTGCATGCCTGGCAGAGTCTTATAGTTTGGATTTGGCTTATGCGTATCTTCTGGCTTGTAGGAGACATGTACTGAGTCTTATTTCAAGTGTTAGAAGCTAGATGCTGTTTCCCATATTTATCTTACTGGAGTATTCTCTCATTAATAGCCAAAGCTTTATGATGGAAAAATGTTTCACGCTCATGTGGTTATGAAGTGGTTGCAAATAGGATAGTGATCACTTTGAGGACACACACCTTCAGTACTTCAGCACAGTTTTACCTGGATCAATCCTGGATTCCATGGATCGATCCAGCACCATGAGAAAAGCAATTTTGGGTTTTTAAATAGATGACCTAGGTGTCCTGTTTGAAGACTTATACCCAGCAGTGTTGACCAACAGCTGGATAAACAAAGGATTTTTACTTAGAAATTAAGACAGATCAGAAAAAAAAAACCAAACCACAAACTTCATGCATGTATGGTCTTATCCAGTCTGATGCTTCAGTGCATGCTGAAACAGGACAGACCTTCCTCTTAAATTAAAGATCTAGGCCAGTTTGCAGTCTTCTGGGGCTCACCTGCTCACTAGTAAAAGTTGGGCTGGCGAATGTTCCCAACAGAAATCTTGCTGCTCAGGAAGGCCTGACAGACGCACTTTTTTTTTTTTTTTTGCTGATAACATATGCCCTCACGGTATCTGGTTAGACTGGCAAGCCGTCTGTTAGCCCTCTATTACCAAGCGACCGGGACCAGGTACCAGCTTTGGGGAAACGCTGGCAGCGAGTGCCATCCCCTGCAGTCCCACCCCTCCCTTGTCGTGGAGGCTCTGCTGCAGCACGGACTGTATTTTGGATTCCATCCATTAAAAATCATTCTCTGTAAAATCGGTTTAGGTGTCCATTTCCTGCTTTGTGCCTTGTCAAAATCTGAGTGGTTTTTTGTTTTCCTTTCCTGTCAGTGTACTTCATCTATCTTTCGCTCTGCGAGCAAAAGCAAGAGTTGTTCGGCAGCTTGCCAAAAAATGTTTGGCTTTGCTCTCTTGTGTCCTGACCAACCTTAAGGGGATGGTGCCAGTCCCTGTGCCTGCCGGTCTCGCGTCAGCTCTGGATCCAGGCTTTATAGTGATTAGTGACCCCTGTGTTCATCATACGCATCAGAAACTTTTTCTAAACCGTCGAATTAAACTTCTGTCAAGCACTTGTGAAGCAATCGGCGCGGCTGAACAATTCTGCCTGGTTAGCCCATAAGGATAGACAAGAATAAATAATGATTCAGGGCCTTTCAATCAGCCATAACCACTCTCTCTTGGGGAGTCAACAAAACTAGGGACTATGGCCAAAGCCTTTAACCGCTAATCCAAACCAATTTCCTCTTTTTCTCAAATGTTCCATGATTTGAGAGCTTTTTGAACAAAGAATAAAAGTTTACAGAATACACCCTTCCTAATTATTTAACAAAACTCTTGCAGAAAGTATAATGAGTGATATAGTAAAGTTTTCTAAGTCAGAGTGGCTTTGTGCATGAAATTGTGCAAGAAATTTAAATCTTCCTGATTTGAGCTGAACTTGATGATCAAATCTGAACAAATGATCTTTTAGATCCAGAGATGGGGAGAGGAATTCCTTGCCACTTGCTGTCCTTTCTTTTCTTCCTGTATTTCAACAGGCAACAAGTATCTGGGTAATGTGTTGAAACTGTGCACGAGCATTTGATAAGTTCAACGTATCTGGATCAGAGAAACCATTGGTATAGGACTGCTTTCTGTTTTTTCTATGATTAATTGTAGATCACGAAGTGATGTGTCCAAGGCCTTGAAAATTTATGCTGAGCATATGTCTATTTTCCAATACTGAGTATGCAGACTGGCCTGTTGCAGTTTATCTTTTAGGTTTTTATGTCCTATTTACTTTTGCTGCACATCACTGTCATTGAGCCACATCACTTTCTGTTTCCTTTTCTTTCCTTTTTTCATTCCTCAAAATAAAACTAATTGGAAAATGAAATGAAATTAATATCTGTGCTTACTACGAGGCACATCTCTCCTCCTCATATCATATAGTTCCCAATTATGTTAATGGCCTTTAATGAACTGGAAGTATTCAAGATAAGAATTTGGTTCTGTGATTAAGGAGAAAATAATTTTGTCATAGAATAGCTAATTTATAGACGGTAGTGATCATTCTTACAAGTTTTATTTTCTTTGGGATTAATGAAATGTTTGCAAACCAGTTCCACAATTTCCCAATCTATTATGCCTTCAGAAATATTTAATAAATACTACAGGCAAGCAAAAAGCTGACAAGCTATGGATTGTTTATGAAGCAAGTTTTGAAATTCGGTGTTTGTGAAAAATAGCTCTTTCTGTTTTTTAATTGGTCAGTGAGATCAATCACATTCTACCTTTTAAGCATAACTTAATCAACAGTCACATAATGAGAGAAAATATGCTTGATCAGAGAAATCTGCTTGTGCCTGCTGTTGCTTCTGTCTGGAGCTCCAGGCAAGTTTTATAACACAAACCTATTTCAGTATCAACTGGACATTGAATTATCTACATTTTCATCAGATACTAGCCAAAACACTTGCTAAAATCTTGCAAGAATTTAGTAAACATAAATGGAAGAGGAAAAGAAAGAAATTTTTAGCTAAGTATTTGTATGTTCAGATGGGCAACAGTTTTCCATTTTGGGGAATGGAAATTAATCTTAAAATAGGAATTTGTTCCTGTAAGTACATACTGTTTCATGAATTCCTGCTTTCTTTGCAGATCTTTTTTGCTGGCACAAGACCTCAGTTTATTAACATGTCTATCCTGTAATGAGAAAGACAATTCCATTTGATGGTTACTTCTCTGTTTTCATCCTGTTTCAGAATTAATGCTAGTTCCATAGACCTGGGTTCTATGTTCTGACATACAGTGTCTGGGTAATCAACATTCCAAGATAATCCTCTCTCTGCTTCAGGCCTTCCATTCAGTAATACCCGGAATGACACACAGCTTGGTGGCTTTGCCATTGTCAGGTTTTTATCCCATCCTTTCTCATCACACACTTAACCCTCCTGTTATGTTAATGAGGTTTTAATTGTGTGTCCTTCCTCATCTCCCCTGCCCTCTCTGTTCTGGGCTACGGCTCTGCTTGGCTTCTGGCCCTCAGTGCCACGGAGGCTGGGTGGGCTCAGCCAGAAGTAGGGCAGAGATTGTCACCTTCTCATAGGCCAGGCACAGTGAGAGCTGCTTCGCCTGTTGCACATTAGGCTTTTTGTTTGTGTGTCACTATAGCTTAGCTTCATGTTTTAGGTCTTTAGAAATGGTAGTGTGTTTAGTGCTGATCAGATTAACGTGACAAAATTAATAAAGTACTTTAATATACAGGGAGAAGAGACTGAAGGGAATTGAAATTAGGGAGACAGAAGAACAAAGGCAGTTCTTAAATGAACGTTTTTAGCAGTAGCTTAACATTATAAAGATTAATAGGAATTAATTTACATATATAATGCAATGTACAGAACATGAGTCAAACTGACTACCGATTCTACAGATGCTATTATTGTAAAAGAAGGGCTACATAAAATAGGCATATCTGTTTTCTTCCCCTACCAGCACACGCTGGTCGTTCTCAGATGTTCTTGTGTCATGTGCCTGCGTCTTGGACTGTACGGGCACAGCCATCCCACATGCTGATTCTGGTGTGAGTATTCTTATTCTGTAGCTGATCAAAGCATACATAGTCGTAAGTAATGATAACACCAAAAATCAACATTTATGATAATCACAGAATCATCATGTTTGGAAGGCACCTCTGAGATCATCGAGTCCAACCACAAAAAAATAATAAAACAAACAAACAAACAAACAAAAAAAACACCAAACCAACAACACACACAACACCCCATCACATCACACTCACCCACAAACCAATAATCTTGGGTACTAGAGCATGCCCTGAAGAGCCATGTCTACACATTTCTTAAATACCTCCAGGGATGGTGACTCCACCACCTCCCTAGGCAGGCTGTTCCAGTGCCTGACCACTCTCTCAGTAAAGTAATTCTTCCTAAGATCTAATCTAAACCTCCCCTGCCTCAACTTTAGACCATTTCCTCTGGTCCTGTCATTATTCCCTTGGGAGAAGAGCCAACCCCCACCTCTCTCCAACCTCCTTTCAGGTAGTTGTAGAGGGCAATGAGGTCTCCCCTCAGCCTCCTCTTCTCCAAACTGAACATGCCCAGTTCCCTCAGCCTCTCCTCGTATGACTTGTTCTCTAGACCCCTCACCAGTTTGGTGGCTCTCCTCTGGACACGCGCCAGCACTTAATGTTGAGCCAAAACAAGTTGGTCAATAATCTACTGGTTGGTTGCTCAGAGAATTAAAAATAACAAAGACTAAGGAAGAACGAAGGAGTAATACAGTAAGAACAGAAGTCACTTTATGCAAGCTGGTTTACCTGAAACAGCCTCCTGGCACATGAATGTGTAAGCTTTAGCCCAAAGCATACAGGTCACACTGAGTAGCTTCAGCCTCTGTTTTCTCTGTTCCTCTTAGCATTCCCTGCTCATCTCTTCTCAGTGTAGTGTGCTGTTATCTGCCCAGTTGCAATGTTTATCTATAGTGCTGTAGGAAGACACAGGTCTGGGGAACACAGAGTATAAGTCCAGACTGAGAGCTCTCCTAAAACCCATCACCTAGGGCTAGGATTACCAAAACTAATATGGGATTTCCTGTATTGTCTGACTGAATCTTATGTATTCAGAATCATAATAATAAATAGGATGGTATTTCCTGTATTTCCCCAGTATCTGCTATTTCCTTATGTGCAGACAAATAGCACATCCTGAAGCTGCAAACCTTCCTGACATGTATACATGATAAGAAATGTCACTTCATACCTTGTCTACTGTTGGATGATCACTAGGCAAGGGGAGAGAGAAATGCCTGAGCATCAAAGATAAGAATAAAGATCTTTAAAAAGGAGCAATTGCAACAGATAAGCGCTGACACCTTCCCTCATCCCCACGCAAGCTGCGAGTAGTGGGACGTGTATTGCCCAATGTAGCATGTAATTTAGCTCACTAGATTACACTATTTTGCAGCAACTGCAAGCTGCTGT
The DNA here is from genome assembly GCA_033628505.1 of Tringa tobata. NCBI lineage: Eukaryota > Metazoa > Chordata > Aves > Charadriiformes > Scolopacidae > Tringa > Tringa tobata. The sequence goes on along the minus strand of JAHREE010000265.1, from coordinate 2,678,336 downwards.
CACTCCGGGAAGTGGAGGCAGGGGTGCTCCTTCTGCAGGGCTGCTGTTCCTGTACAACAAATTGAGAATTGCCAAGATGGGTGCCCACAGCGTATTCCTATAAAGCACACTGGAGAGCACGCGGTGGGCCTGCTTTTGTTTGTATCTGGCCATCTGTGATTGCGCTCGCTCGCAACAATACCCCACGCAATTTGTCGTTTCCACATGGCTGCCTACTGTTTCCAAATGCTGTCAGATAATACAGTAGAGGAATTTGGTCTTTAAAATTCACTAAGTCTCCCTTGAAACCAATGCTTTGCATGCTGTCTGCACATTGAAGCCTAAGACCAGTGGGAAACCAAGGGAATGCAGACTTTAATTCTGAAATAAAATTTGAAGGAGGGAGTGTATTTTAGAAAGAGAGAGTAAAAATTGCATTTTAGAGTTTTCACAGCTCCTGATGCTTGTCCTGTCTTGAAACTGGTGCTTTTAGGACTCCTGTCCTGAGTGCAGACCAGCTTGGCAGCCGCTGACTGTCATCAAGTACAGTGGTGGGAAAGTTGTGGTGTTTCTCAGGGCACACTCTGAAGCCCTGCTTTATTTCTGCATCATGGAGATAGCATGTGCTTGTATCGGGGGTTGCTTCTGCTACCAGTCTGTGCAGAAAATGTACTTTTTTCAAAGGAAATGTAAAGGAGAAAACGGTGTATGCGATTCTAGATTGTGTGAAGCAGTTGTGTGCAGGGACAGCTCGGTATGTGCAGTGCATCAAGAAGGATCTTTCAGCAGCCTCAAGTTTGAGTTTCTCTAGTTTCCATGTTGAATGAGAGCTCTGAAAGTGGGCCAAGGATGCTGCTCCCCTGAAGAGTGGTCTGGAAATGAGGTAGCATGGATGTTTTTGGCACATAGTGTTTTTTTCCTGTTGGCAGTGCACAGACTTCTGAGTGGAGTAGCCATGCCCTCTAATACAGTGTAGTTTTCAATATTAATTTTAGTGTCAGAAATAATGGTGATTGATTCTCATTACAAGAATTACTTCAAATTCCAGTTTTGGACAGTAAAGAGGACACTGGCTCTTTACTGTGGAAATGAACAAGCTCATGTACACGTATCTTATGTTTAGAGAGAGTTCATTTCTAAGTAAATCCAAATTGCCTGAAATGCTGGCAGCCTCGGAACAAATCTCTGCCTTCAGTAAATGCACTTTGGTCTTTTGGCCACCTATATCAGTCCTATGTTGTCTAGATTAGAAAATTCGCCCAATTCAGAATCTGGATTCTACTGTGCAACCAGCAAAATAATCTATCGCAATTGATGGTTTTTAAATTATTATTTCTTGATCTTTTTTCTGTAGTCTGACTATGTTACCTAATATACCAGTGCGCTCTCGATCAAAGACCTACATCCTACTCCTGCAGGAAGGTTGATTTACTGTCTTGATGGGTTTTCTCATTTCTAGCTTCTGTAAACGTTTGTCTCCACAGGATGCTCCAGTGCTGCTGCACTGGCATCATCTGCCTTGTTCCTTGGGTGGAGGGTGGCATAGAGATGTTACATAAAGAGCAATAGAAGGGACGCCGCGCACAATCTCGGGAAACTTGTAGCTGCCAAACAAGAGGGCTCATATGGCAAGAGGCATGCAGATAAGCCTAAAGGATGGGTTGTCAGGAAGCAGGTAATAGTAAAGTGCTGCTTGTAGGTGCTGTTTGTGTGAACAAATGACTGATGATGTTTTTGGGAGAATGAATAGATTTTAGCCCGAGGCACAGATAACATACCAGTATCATGAAACACTATTCAGTGGCACTGAAGTGCCGCTGTTTCCAAAGATCAGGATTTAGCCAGGTGAAGGCTGCTGCACCTATCTGGAGTTACTGTGCCTTTGCTTGCTTTTCAGCTGTATTCATTGTTCTGGGATGCGGCTCAGTGTTTATAGCTAAAAGCTTATTGGAGCAAAATTTCCTGTTGGATCACCAGAATAAACATGTCCACAAAGCCAGGAGGCCCTTATCCTGAGCCTCTGTCTACAACAGCACTTGGAGTGGTGGCACTGTCACACTTGGATGGAATAGATGTGGCCTCAGTTTTACTTTTTTTATTATTGGCATTATTTATAATCTTGGACAACGTCTGTAGGTGCTGCAGGTAGCGTGCTGCCTTCAGCCATTTTCCACTCTGGAATAAGAAGTCCCGCAAACCCAGGCAAATAGACAGTGGATTGATCCGAGTTTGATCACACCGTTAAAGATATCCTGTCATTTACAAAAAGGGTTTGAGATCAGCTTGTTTTCTGCAGCTGGAAACCTTCATTTCATTACGCAAATTATTTCTCTGAAAGCTGCTAAGAAGGATTGTGGTCTATAATTAGAATAATACCCCACAGGATTACGTTCACAAATGTAATTATATAATCATTTAGAACTAAATTGTGCCATGAAACTACAGGGTTTTTCAAAGTGGTACTGGCATTTCTGGAGGGTTGTTTTTAAGATTTTCTCTTGTAAAGCAGTTGCCACGGGCCAATTAAAGTTTTTCAGTTCAACTGAGAGCTCCCCCCACCTTTCCCTATCAAAAGTTTGAGATTAATCAAGATTGGGGTTTATGTTCAGATATCTGCTGCAATTCAGAACCAGTTAGTGGCAGCGAAATCAGATGCAGGTGTTTAGTTTTCAGTATTTAAGGTGAGATGGTGTAGATTGGAGTGTGTCTGTTGACAGTCCGCAGAGGAAGGCTGCTTTACACAAGCTCCTTTGGTACTTTATTACAATTGGTACTTTAGTATTTCATTCAGAAGGAGATCAGTTGGTGAAATGGTTCTTCGGGGACGCTGGCATCACAGCTCTGTGGCAGGGAGGCTGTGAGCTGCATTTGTGTCCGGGATGCTCTTAGAAGCAGCGAAAGGGGGAGGCAATTCCTCCCTGTTGAGTATCAACCTGGCTGTAACTGCCTCCCTTGAAGAAACATTGCAGTGCTATTATGAAGTGGTGCGGTGCCCGCTGGCACGGTGTGCCTTGCAGTGGTGCTCAGGATGCCCGAGCTTGGGTTTCACAACGAGGAGAATGTGAATCCATTGAACTCTCCTTCCGTACTTGGACCTGTGTGAATGTATCAGTGCAGTTCATGGACGAATATTGATACAAACCTGGTTTGTACTAAATTCATTTCACTGCTCTTCTGTGTGAAATGATGGAATATATGAACATGTGGAATATGAAATAGAGCAGTTTTAATGGGTGCTTTTCTTCTTCAGTTTTGCAGTGCCCTTTTTCATATCTGTACACTGTTGACATGACACCAAGTCACATCCTTTTTTACATCAGTTTCCTCACTTACAGTGCCTTGTCTCTTGCACAAACAAAACAGTATCAGAAAGTTTGCTTAGTGTAGCACAATGCACTGAAACTCCAGAAATAAAAAGCAGTACAGTGCCCTGTTCTATTAGAAATTCATCCACTCTCAGGTTGCAAACCCCTGTTTAGTGAGCCAATGGGCAATAGCAGGGTAAACTAATGAGGAACTGCAATATTTGCAACCTGAGAAAGGCAATTATTTCACCGAGTTCTCCAATTATCTCTGGTAGCCTCATACACTTCTAATGAGCACAAGGTAATCAGCCTATCTCTTCCAGTGTATTAACAAGAGCCACTTAAAATTCTCCAGGATTCCTGTGGTGAACTGATATATGGACCTAAGTGGATAAATAAAGAGGTTGTGCAATTGCTACCCCAAGGGCTGCCGTACTCTTCCCAGGGCTGGTTATCTCTGCCTGTGGTGTGCTTTCTTCATGCCTTTATTGTATGCAAACTAAAGAGACAGTAATTTTGGAATTGCTCAAGCACCTTTGCTTGAGCAGCAGCGTGATCAGGCTGCTGGGAGACTACAAAATCATTCTGCTGCAGGGCCGCATCTCCTGACAAGAACTGCCCTGTGCTCGGTTACTAGCTCACATCTCAAGCAGTGCGACTGGGCACAAAGTAGGATGTCAGAAAATACAAACCTGCAAACAGCAGCAGTAACTAGCTAGGCTTTTCCCATACCATCCCATGTAGGATGATCTCGGAATAGGAGGATCTCAGGAAGCATGGACAGATGGCCCTCTGCTTGGGGAGGCAGAATCCTTTACTATAACCTGCAGTATGAAGGTGTCTGTGGGAGCTGGGACAAGACCTGGAGCCACAGAAGTAGGAACCACAAGAGAAGTGTGTGGAGTGGTAGGAAGAGCTAGAGGTATTCTCTTTTACCATGTACCTTAACACCCTGGGGACTAAAAATGAAGAATACAAGTAAAGAAGTGTTTGCTTCTGATCAGCTGTATTTATTCGAGCATTTTTCAAGCTAGGACAGGAGAAATTGTTACTCAAATGGATTTTGCCTGTGAGGTTGGAACATACGCAGATTTGTTAATACCCAACCAAAAGTTGGAAAGGAAATAGAATTTGAGAACATTCTCCAATCCAAAAGTCGGTGCCATAATGAAACCCATTTCCAAGCAGATGTTTATAGGAAAAAAAATATCAGTCATTTAAAAAATGTAAATTGACAGCCAGTATCCTTTCTAATTCCCTAATCTGCAGCTGTGCTGAATTCAAACATGCATTTTTGGATGCTCAGGAGATTGGTACTGAGAGATGTTCTTCCACTTTTAGTACCTCCTGGCCTTAAAGTTACACCACATGGCTGTATCTGCTCGCAACTCGTATTACACAGTTTTGTAGCACAGATCGGATTAGTATTTTTGTAATCACACTAACACCCTCAGCTGAACTGTAAGTTCACTTGGGGGACAAAACACTGAGAGTCTGTTGTTACTGTATGAGAATCAAAATTGCACAGCTGAGTTTTTAACTAATGTCTTTGTCTTTATGTAATTAGCATAGAGATAGCCTAAAACAACTGTCTTGAACCAGGAGATTGAACTGAAACATCATTCCTGTTTCACCAGGTGGCTGGTGTGAGGTTTGGGTGGCATTGCAGCTCTCAGTGGGCAAACACCTGCACGACAGTACCAACCCAGTCCCCTCCTCTCTATCCCGCCTGGCTGAGTGGAGCCTTGAGAGTTTCAGTTCTCACAAACCACTAGGAATGTCAAAATTCTGTGTAATGTACAAGTAAAAAGCTTCATCCAGCAACGTAGCAGCTCCAGGATTTGCTGCTGAGAAAGTTTAATGTTGAGAAACAGTCGGAGAGAGCTGGGAGTGCCATGAGGTACCAGCTCAAAGGGTTGCAGTTGGAGCCAGCAAGGGCAGCAGACTAGGGAAAGAAAGGGGAAAAATAAATATTAATGTGAGTGAAGTGTTGTGCCTGTGTATAAAACCTCAGTTGTAATCTTGTGATACCTGTTCTTGTGGTTTATGATGGCATTAGGCTCTCTAAAGGTTTATTATGTGCAGGTAGATGTACATTAGTCTGTTTATTAGTCATCACAAGGTTGTTGACATTATTTCCACAGTGCTTTTACATTAAGAGCTTACTGAAATGATAGATTTATGTTAGGGTACTGAAGTAATTTCCTCATATCAAGACAGCTTAGAAATACAGGGACCTAAGCTGTTGCTGTAATGAATTTTCTGCCTCTCCCAGGGATATTTATCCAATCTGTTCTGTAAACAGAGAAATTAGTTCAGACTTGTGCAAATGCTTTAATTACACTTAACTGGATTAATGGCTGAACTCTGAGGAAATGGTTTTCCTTCAGACAAAACAGTTTGACCAGGTCATCAAAGTACATTTTAAATTCAGCCTGGTGACTCTGGAAAAGCAGACCTGTATTTGCTGGGCTGCTGGTGAAGCAGTCGCTGGCCCTCGGCAATTGGGTTGGGATGTGAGGATCTGTGACACGAAGGGCAGTTTGGATTTCCAGTTTGTGCCATCTCCTCTCTTCAAGCTCGCTCCTCTTGGACAGAAGGTAGTCTTTGGGAACTGATCCAAATTGTGTCAGTTTCACAGTCTCTTTCTTCCCACATGAGTTGGCTGCTAAGGTTTTATGGTGAATGTTTGCTGATCAATTATCTAAAGGTGAATGCAGCAAATCACATAAGGGTTTCAGGCCTGGTTTCCTTGACTGTATTGTGTTCGTCTGAGCAGCTTGATCAGAAATTTGATGACTTTTGGAGAAATGCCAGGTGCTTTGTTGCTTTGGTGGCATCTACATGTCGTTTCCCTTGGAGCAATCTCAGCTATGTCCTGAGTGAAACCTACATCCCCTTATCCATAGGGGATGGACTTCAGACAGCCCCTCCCAGCTATGGCTTCCTGGATCCTTCAGAAACACTCTTTGGCCCTGGGAAGGATTGGTTTTCTAATCCCACCTTGTGCTAAGCTCCTCATTGCTGGAGGACCTAAATTGCTCCAGCCAGCTCCCTGCTCAGCATGATCCAGTATCGTGTTGGGACATTTCTATATCATTTTTCACTTTCTTGAAATCAAGTGTCTCTTAGACAGGGGTGTAGGTCCCACCGCAGAGCCAGGACCAAACAGCAACAGCTCTAAACACTTGATTCTGTTTAGCCCCTGGGAGCTCGGCATCTTCCTGGCCTCCCTGTGCACCCCTCTGAGCAAGCACCTGTGTTCACCTTTGGCATAAAGTTGCTCACTGGTGTTGTCAATAAGTTCTGAGAGTTAAGGAGCCACCTTCTTTCTTCTCAGACTCCAAAATGGGCATAAAAGCTAAACTTGATGACTGTGGTCCAAGGGCTTGTAGACAGAAGGCAAAATGACACCTTGCACTTGTGCCCTTTCTCACCCTCTCAGGGTTCTTTATAGATCCACAGACAAGCAAAATGTCAGCACAGTCACCTGTTATTTCTATATGCTCTAAAATTTACTTGTTAAATGGTAATATTCAGCTTTCCTTTCTTCTTCTCCATTTCTACACCACTGCAGCTCCCACTCTTCCAGCCTTTTAGCCATTTAGAGGTAATAGCTCAGCTTCTGCTTTTAGTTGCCACTGAATCAGAAATACTGGAGAACCGTGGAGTTTCTCTGCTTTGCTGGAAGTTCCTGAGGCCAGAATTCCTTCTAAACCACAGCTGCAACATGAACATCTTCATGGCATGTTTTGGCAGTGTCCTTTAAATTTATTCGATTAACTCTCTCTGATAAAAACACGTATGTTATAAATACTATATACACAGGTACATTTCAGGCATAGGAAACTGGAAGAATTAAAAAGTGGTTGTATGACAGAATGAATGTCTACCTGTGTAGACCTCCTGTTTCATGCAGTGTCTGAGAAGCTGTGTTCAGGAAAGTATATACAAGTTTAGTACATCCATATGCCCACTTCTGTAAAAAGTTGAATGTTGACTTTGTTAAAAAGAAAAAAATTTAAAAAATTGAACTTTTTCTCAGTATCATAAAGATGCTGTTGCTACAAATAAAGCTGTGAGCTCCATTCTGCTTAAGGTCTGAAATAGCTCTATGCACAAAATGGGAAAAGGCCAGGATTGGCAGGTCCTGCCAGAAAGGAAATTGGCTATAATCAAAAGTGTGGCACGGCATTGCATCCCTCACCTCACCCTGCAGACAGTGCAGGGCTAAATGGAATCCGTAAATTCAGCATATGTCAATTCTGTGTAATTTAGAGATCACTGCAAGTTGGCCCTGAGTCTCTTGATTTAAAATATTCCGGATTTGCACTGGAGAAGAAGAGGGAGTATTCCCCAGCTTTTTAATATTAACAGTAAGTGGAAATGCCATCAGCATTTATCTTTCAAACTTTGCTGAATACATTACACTGCAGATTTCATTGCTCCTTCTGCAGAACGGGAGAGGAAGGGAACTGTGTTAAATGCTCCATGATTGTGCCAGGAGGCTCTCAGTGCTGGAAGCAGCTCTCCCCAAGAGCAGAAGTCCTCTCCACTGTCCCTGCAGAGCCTCCCACAGCCGGACAGCCTGCGCCAGTGCTGAGAGACACCCAGAGTCACCTCTGTGTGTGAGCTGTGCCACTGAGCAATGGCTCACACTGCATGTGTTTCCTAGAGAGCTCCTTCTCAAGTATTTTGAACAGTATTGTAGCAGGTGGAGGGGTTTTTTTGGCAAAGGGGAACAGTGGCAAGGAGCTGCTACAAGGAGCAGGGAGTTGTACTTGATCCTTATGGGTCCCTGCCAACGTGAGATATTATCTGATTGTATGATTCTATGAACAACTGGATCTCTTCTCATCTTCAGACCTTTTCTTTTCTCTGGGAAATGGCAGCCAAACAGCAGAGTTTAAGCTTGCACAGAGAAAGGACCCAGCTTTCTTTGTGCTGGATAAAGCAAGAGTTTCTTGGTATTTCCCAATTTTGACAAGGCAGCATCTCTGGGAATAGCAGAGACAGCTAACCATAGTCCATTGTGTAGCTGGGTTAAAGGGGGACTCATTCTCCTTTCTTTTGTTTAACACAAGGCCAAGGAACTGCACTGGCACTAACTGATCAGAACAGAACTGTTTGAAAGGCATCTGCATCGCTTCGTGTCCTGAAGCTGGTGATGGGGGGAAGGCTTACAAGTAAAAACTCAGTTCAGACAAGTAGAGGATTTTTGAGCACTTCTTTGTGTTTAGAAAGTGTAATCCCTTGTATTATTACCATAAAACAAATATCAGGAAGGTTTTGCCAGTTTTTAGTGGGCTACTGAAAACTCTACTAGAAAAGGGTGTTAGTGAGAAATAACACCACAAAAAAATTAAAGTCACTGCTGTCCATTTGCACAGAGGCAGCATCAAAAAGAGCTAAATATCAGTTTTCACAGCAAAATTGCTATGTGTTGGTGAATCAGTTTTATGCATATACAGAGTGCTTGGGGATTTTGCTCCCAAGCATGTTTATTTATGAAATGGAAAGCAGGTAGAAATTTTGAGTGGTCCCATGGTGTAACCCAGAACCGAAATGTAAAGATACAATGAAAAAACCAGTGATGCTAATAATAGAAAAGCAAGGTCTCCGAGGGTGAGCGTGATCAGTGAGGAATGCCAGTGCTGTTGTAATCAGGAAAGAAAGGATTCTTCTGCTTCACTTCTTCCCAAAAGTTTGGGAAAGCTTTTTCTGTGTTTTAAACTTGTGCTTCACAAAATATGGTAGCAGTCACAACCTGAAGGAGCATTGCAGAAAGAAACCACAAACACAGCAGTGCTGAATGTTTGGGGACAGAGTTTGGCTTCATGGCATCTAGGGGCAGCTGGCAAACATACTCCTGCGAGGTTGGCTTTGGCTGTGCCAGCCTGCACGAGGCAGAGGTGTCCTCTGCTATCTCTGTGACACAAAACTGTGACTTGCCCTAACTGATGATGTGAACAGTGAGCAAATTTACTGGCTCAAAGCATCCTGCATCTCAGCAGCAAACTAGAACAAATGCAGTGAAGCTGCCCTGCAAGGTGCATTTCACCCTCCTTCATTCCCTCACCCTTGGGCTAAGATCCTGTGACCATATGTATTTCAAATTCCAGTGGCTCGTGTGCACTCTTACATCATACAGATTTGCCACTGGAATGGCTTCTGTGTTTGTCTCTGGCAGTGTTTAAAGCCTTTTTTAAGCTTAGTTTTCTCTCCTTTCCCCTCTGTTCCTGTTAGTTCTTCGAGCAGTCTGCCATGTCTCTCCTCCAAAAGTGGCATAAGCGCCTTAGCAGGCTAAGCCTGCATGGATGGTTGCTCCCATTTCACCGAGTGGAGGCAGAGATGATAGGGTCCCTCTTTCCAATCCTATTACCTCCTTGTACTCTTCTCATAAAAAGTGGGCAATGGGGGTGAGTTGGCCACGAACAGTGTTGTGCAGGACATCAGTGCAGTCATGATTTAACACTATCATTCAGCAGATATAAGCCACTAAAGCTTTCAGCAAAGCTGTAAGGCTTAACCCGAAGCACTCGGAAACAAGATAAAAGCCTAAGCGTTTCCCCATCTCACATTCGCACCTGAAGATATGTGTGTACTGACCTTTCATATTGCTGGAATCAGTGTGTAGTGAAAATCCCTCTGTAATTTAGCGCTACAAGGAGTGCAGTCTGACTTATCTCTGAAAGAACATTTTGTCTGCCACTCAGGGTCCAGAGTATCTAAGTGTATTATTTGCCTATAAATAAAAAAAAATTAATGAAAATCGCATTCTGGTCAGGGAAAACAGGCATATTTGATCCATGTGGTTATTTTATCCACAAATTACAAAAACTGAGGTCTGTGAAGCGGCTCCCAGTTATGCAGGTCTACTCTTCACCAACTCCTGCTGTTGCTTCAGTCACATAGAGGTGAAGAGGAGGGTGCTGTGTAGAATTATTTCACACCAATTACTCCACTTGTGTGGGCATCTCTGGTGGGTGTTGAAGCTCACTTTCTTGGGAGATGTTGAGCTGTTGTTCCACCAAGGAATCCTGGCTGTGCAAACTTACCCATCTCTCTCCTTGGTCCTTTTGCCCAGGTTACAGCTGTATCCCTGTCATGAGAGAAAATGAAAGTCTCTCCATCTTTTACAGAGGATGGTACGTTACTAAATAAGGGGTTTTTAATAAACCTTGGATGGTTTTGATTCTCTTGCCTGTATCCTCACAAAGCACTAAATTTTATGCCTAATGGGACTACTGTACATCTCTGTCCAGGCAGGACTAGTAAAATAGTCTAAAATTATTTTAAATATTTTCAAGTGTCCTGATGACATGTATCTTCATACAATTACTGAAGTTCAGCCTCACTGACAGAAAATCTCTTTGAAATTAGTCAGCATCCACGTAGAAGAGAATGAACTGGCTGATTAGATTGTGTTCTCGTTATCGGGGTATGAACGCTGGCAGAGAAGCAGACCCTGGGCCAGACTGGGCTGTCTTCTGTAACTCTCCCTTCAGCTAACTGTGCTGCATCCCAAATCAGTGTGGCAGGCGTATGGTGTTCCTGGCGTTAGGCAGTCTGCAAGGGGCTTAAGAACAGCAGGGCAGAAAATTCGGAATGATGTCCCGTTACGTAGGCGGTGGCAGGCTCAGCAGCCAGCTCCGGGGTCGTTTGCTCTCTGTAGCCAGAACTTTTCTTTACTCTCTAGGTTAAATAACTTTTGGTAGCAGCATCCACGATAATCTGTTGCCTGCAAGTCCTTGGCTTTTCTAGCAGGGAAAATATATTGGACTAGTCAGGTTGTCTTCTGTGATACCTGTCAGTTTAAATTGTATGACCTTTTAGCGAGCTCTGAACCTCACCTGTCTGAGTCAATTTAATCATGTGTCTTTGTAAGGCTTCACAATTTCAGAGGTCTTTCAGCTGAGAAAACTAATTGAAAAAAGTTGGTGAATACTTCACTTAAGAGTAAGTAAACTTGGAGGAGAAATATATCTTCTTCTGCATGAATTTTCCTGTACTGTTCAACTTAACTTCCTTTAGATGCCTTTTGGTGAAAATGTTCACCCTAAAGCAGCCTTTTATCTTTCTGTCTCTGTATTTGACTGGTTCTCAGAGACCAAGATCTGTGGAAAGTAATTAAATTAAATCTTTTTTCCTAATTGGATTGAGTTGATGCAGTTGTTGTCCATTTCCTTCAGGCTTCACAATGTAGAATCAACTATTTCCTCTTGGACTTTGAGTCTTCTATTTTCAGTCACAGCACCAGTGTACTATATTTCACCTTCTCAACCCGGCGGTTCCTGTTTGCTTTTTCCAAACTACAGCAATATCCGTATTTCTTATTCTGAGGAGAGATGGTCCCTCTGTGTGTTGCCTTTTGTGTAAGAACTTCAAAAATCCCTCTCAGGTTCTGTTTTACTTGGAGCACCAGTCTTATGAGGAGCGGCTGAGGGAGCTGGGGTTGTTCAGCCTGGAGAAGAGGAGGCTGAGGGGAGACCTTATTGCTCTCTACAACTCCCTGAAAGGAGGCTGTAGAGAGGTGGGGGTCAGTCTCTTCTCCCAAATCACAGGTGACAGGACTAGAGGAAATGGCCTCAAGTTGTGCCAGGGGAGGTTCAGGTTGGATATTAGGAAAAATTTTTACACTGAAAGGGTTATCAAGCAGTGGAATGGACTGCGCAGGGAAGTGGTTGAGGCACCATCCCTGGAGGTGTTCAAAAGATGGGTTGACATGGTGCTGGGGGACATGGTTGTTTGTGGTTTGTTTTTTTTTGTTGTTTTGGTTTCAGGGTTTTTTTTTTGGTTTTGTTTTTTTTTTGTCACTTAGGTTGATGGTTGGACTAGATGATCTTGAAGGTCCCTTCCAACCTAGATGATTCTATGATTCTATACTTACTATAACCATGTCCCACTCTTCTCTGGGGTTTAGCTTATTGCTAGCTGTAGTGGTGGCACAGAGGGAGCATCTGCCGTGCCCCACCTTTGCACAGCTCCGGGGTGCTCTTGCACGCTGCTCTTCCAACCAAGGGTGAAGGTTTAGTTTGCTTCCTCTATGCCATACACAACACCCAGCTCAACATGGGGGTGGCAGAAGTGGGGACAAGGAATTNCCCAGGTAATTAATGACAGAACGAGAGGGAATGGCTTCAAGCTCCAACAGGGTAGGTTTAGACTGAACATTAGGAAAGAATTCTTCACAGAAAGGGTGGTCGGGCATTGGAATAGGCTGCCCAGGGACGTGGTTGAGTCACTATCCCTGGATGTGTTTAAGAGACGATTAGATGTGGTGCTGAGGGATATGGTGTAGGGAAGGACTTTGTAGAGTAGGGTAGATGGTTGGACTCGATGATCCCAAGGGTCTCTTCCAACCTAGATGATTCTATGATTCTATGATTCTATTGCAAAGCAGAGATGAGCCCAGTATTTTAGAGAATAGTGCACAGGAACGTATCAGAGGAAGCCAGTGACACCTCACCTGCTGAGGAGCCCATCTCCCGGCAAAGTTCTAGCAGGGAAAATAGTGTACGTAACGCAACCTAAATTTTTCAACTTGTCTCTGTATGGAAGAAGGGGCCCAAGAATATAAATTCACTCATAATGCAATCTGAATCTTGGAGTCCTCATTTCATAATTTATCAGATCACATTTTGACTTTTAAGAAGCGTCCACATGGGTGAGACTGGGAGACCTGTGGCTGAAATGGTATGCAGCACTTGTGATTTCACTCCATCAGCAATCACTCAGTAGCCGTTCAGCAAAGTGACTAAGAAAAGGTCTTGTGTAATTGACAGTAAAAGGCCTCTGAATTGAGTTACTCCTGCTTTTCCTTTTAAAGTTTCTGATTAGAGTGTAATTGCTGCTCAGTAGCAGTCTTCAACAAAACTTCCATTTTTTCTCGTCCATGTATTTCTGGTTTTCTGATGCCAATGTCCATCAGGAGCAGCTCAGTCGTTCCATGCTTTCTGACTTGGTGCTGTATCGGCCCTTCCTGATGGTAATAAAGCTGTGATTTCACAGTTCCTAGCGCTCATCTGGTGTGACTTTAGCAGTAAATATGGCTGCTGACTTAGAATTCATTGATAGCAACAAGTAGGATGAGGTCATAATTTGTCAATTTTGTTCACTGGATGCAGGATTTGTTTCGACTGATTGATAGATTTCACGCAAATTTCGGGAGGCAAAGGCAGGATGGGCAGTGCCCCAGGCCCACAGCACATCACTGCGCCAGTGCCCCAGCAAAAAGATTGGACGCAATTAAGAAGAGGCTGCAGCACAGCAGGGTGGCAGGGAAGGACTAGGACACGTCAGGTCAGGCTGAGAGAAACACTGTCTGAAGCTCTGGCAGTTCACCATGCGGTTACAACCCAGGCTCTTATATGGATTTCAGACAAAGCACAGTCAAAGTTTCTTTCTCTACAGACTCATCCGAGTAGAATGAATAAAGAAGAGAAATTGTCTTTTAGAAGGATGGGAGTGTTTCCAATATGCCTAACAGCCATTATGGGTTTATGTCAAGCAGTAGTAGGGGAGGGAAAAGAGTTGTCTCCTATGAGATCTTTTCTTAAAGGATATGATAGATTATTAAGGTGCACAGAAAGCTTCAACAGTATATACGTAAAAGTTCTCACTGCAAGGGTTCATTTTAAAACAAATGTGCTGCTTTAAGGATAATGGCATGGTATTATTTATGTAGACAGTTCCAGCAGTTCCCAAAGAGGAGTAAATGCTGTAATCATACCCATAAAGGCCTGCCTGCTTGCTTGCACATTATTTGGCATTAATTTTAGTACAGAATAATTATCAAAGGAACATTTGGATTTATTATCTGTAAAGGCAATTTTAAATGAGGTATGAATTCAATACAGTAAGTGTTCTCTCAGCAGTGTGAATTCAAAATAGAGTCATTGTCTTTCACCCGATAAGTCATGCTGAGCCTGAGTATATGGAGATTTTCATAATATATTCTATTCAAAAATTAGGAAGCAGTAAATATTTGTGAAAGCGATAATCAGCAACTGCTTCTGGGGGCAGCGACAATGTACTGTGAGATTTAGAAATGAGTTCCTGAAGTTAGTGATCCTGCATTGGATGCTGAAACCTTGGCTTGGTTTTAAGGTCTTTTTGGGGAGAATGAGGCAGGACAGCGAGGTGTTAAGTGCTGAGAGTACAGTTATAAGATGAGAGTCTGGGTTAATGCTGCTCAGTACGATGATCACCTGCAGTGAAACGTTCACCTAAAATTCCAGCGCTGCCATTTTTCAGCTTCTAAAAGTAAATGGCTTAGGAGATGGTACAAGCCATCTGTACTGCTGCAGACCGTAGGTTTTATTGGGCTATTTTTGATCTCACTGGACTAAACTCTGCTCCTGGTTTACCAGATAGCGATGAAAAGAAGCGTCCTTTTCCATCTGTCCAAGCCGAGTAATTTATTTTGCTCTTCAGGATCGAAATGTGCTTTATGCCCTCATCACCTCAAGGCTTGACAGTGCTGTAATAGACATTGTACAGTGCTAACCAGAAAAGCCATGTTCTGGAATCAATTCAGATCACCCTACTTTTTGATTAGAGTAAGCCAGCAGAAGCATAACATACCTTTGCTTCATACACTAGTTTGCTGGCACTTGCACAGGAACCCGTGTCACTAAGAAAATACTGCAAGTATTTCCAAGTGTGCCTCAGCTGAGTTCTCAGCAATTGCTTCTCCTTCAATGATCCCCTGGGATCTGGGAAAAGGTCCTGGGGAGAGCCAGTGGAGCCTGCTCTGGTCTTTCTCCTGCCACTGTCTGTCAGGTCATTAATCTGGCTTGTTTCGAACAGGACCGGATATTTTTCTGTCTGTAGAAGTGCTTTATTTATTTACTTACCTATATATTTATTAAATAGGAGTGGTAGGTAGTCTGGGCTGGCAAACGTTGCCCCCTCAGGGTGAAAAGGGCCTGCACACATGTAAAGTTAAAGAATGGTGCTGAGCAAATGAAAACTGGCAAGTGCTCAGAACTCAAACTCCGTTTGGGACTTTTTCTAGTAAAAAAAATAACTTTAAAACTCCATGAGGCATTATAACTTTTTAAGTAGGAGGAGAACAGTGTAGCAATTCCAAACAGTAATGAGCAACACTGCTGTCCTGAATGTAACATAGGCAGGAAAATATAGTGACCTACCTGAACAAATTTTTTAGTTTCATATTTTGAGGTAGCTGAATAGAGCACAAACCTTGAAAACCAAGAATTATAGTGCTCACAATTCTAAAAGTAGACATAGCCAAGTTATTGATAGGGGACCAGTTAACTCATCTCTTTTCTCTGTTCATGATTTACTTGTAATCAATTATGTATTTCCCAAGTGGGTGGTCCTTATCCACTTCAGGTAAATGTCTGCTCACCTGGGGCTTGGCTTTGTCATTGGTGACCTCCAGGAGGCAAGAGCCTGCAGAAGTAGCTAAAACAAAGAAAAGTCAGCAGAGACCCTTCTGTAGATTGTGCTTTCATGAGCAAGATACTGGCATCTGTCCCTAAAAAGCAGAGTCAACAAGTGGACTTGGTCAAGCCAGCATGGAAGATAATGAGACCACAAAAGGGGAAGGGCCTGGGGTCAATTTGCAGAGAGGATGGGCAAAACTGATAGTTGGACAGCTTGCTGGGGTGGAAAGGTACCAGCAATAGGAAAGCTTAGGAGAGATGGATCAGGCAGAGAAAGAATGAGAACAACCCTGCTTCGGTAAAGAGAACAGGATTCATGGCACCATAAAAAAAAGAAAGCAGACCAGCTTTTCATGTGGTGTGACATGGTGCTGCAACCATGCTGGTTCTCACCAGGTGAGGATGTGTCTCACTCGTAAAGGGGCTGGTGGGCTTGTCTAGCTGAAAAATGCCCTGCTCCTCAATGAGCAGCAGTGGCCCTGATGCAGGAATTACAGGGGGTGTCCAGTCACCAGCACTGTGCAGGAGGTCAGAATTAGATAATCATAATTTTCCCCTCTGGCTTTAAAATCTATTAACAGCTATTTTATGATGCTGATCATTTTTCAGCACGCTGCAGACTGCAAGACCAGGACCACCATGATATACTTCATAGTTAATTTATTTCCATTAGTTCACAGCTAAACTTAATTTAAAAGAATTGCTAAAAATTTGATTAGAAAGGAGAAAACGTAGAGACTTTCCAGTCTAAGAACTATTTGGGGGAAAAAATGGAATTTCTAGAGCAGTGAGTTGGTGTGGGGTCTTGGATGCAGGTGTTTGACCCTCAGTTGTAGCACTGATACCAGCCTGTCCCAGGAATGCCCCACATTTCCCAGAAAATTATAAGAAAGATGAAGACATGTGCCCAGACAGACATGTGCTCAAGGCTCCTTCAGCCTGACTCACTTCATGGCTGAAGCTTTGCTAATGAAACACCTTTTGCAGCAACGACTGATAACACAGTTTAATTACTTTCCCTTTGTCCTCCTGGTGGGTAATATTAAGTGTTCCTGACAACAAGGCATGTCCTGCCTCTTCTGCAAACCTGTCAGAGCCAAGACACACTCTGTCTCCCTCAGTCCACATCATCGCTGGTGTGTGGAGACAGAAAAATGGGTTCTGCTGATGAAAATGAGAAAGGTGATTTGCTCTGTAACTGGTGCGGAGAGGGAATGGAGACAGGCTTGGTGGAGGACAAAAGGAGTAACTAGTTGCACCATTTTTCCACTCTGTTTTATAGAATTGTTCTCTTTCTTCTCTTTTTACCTTTTCTCCCGTCACGACCTTGCTGCAACGTGGGGTAAAAGGGATCCTTGAGGAAGTCACCTGGTCACTTCCAGCATAGCAGCTGTTCTCCAAGTGCCACCTCAAGCACACGCTTCTAGGAACCAGGTGGTTTTAGCTCCTAGTTAAATCTCACTGCACACCCCAGGGCAGAATTGTCTCACAGAAGGATGGGGAAGTTCTTCTGATGATATAGGAAAAAGTTAACATTTTTTTCCACTTGCATACATTACAGTGATTTTTTTTCCTGAGAACTTAATCTTCTATATTAAATTAAGTCAAATAATCCTCTTGTCACTAAAAAAATAATTACCATAGCTTTTTGAAAAGAATGTAGAAAATAAAGGATTTTTTTTGAACCCCAAAACCCACAGCTTTTTTTTCCAGCATTATTTTAATGAGCAAAACAGTGTTAAATTTAAAACTGCAATTAAGATGAAAGTACAGAAATGACCAGCTTTATTTTTTGACCATATCTGCTGTTGTTGATGCTGCTAATAGGTTCCACAGGCACTAGTACTAATTGGCCTAACACCAGATAAAACTAGATTTTCTTTTAGGCAGATATTTAAAAAAAAAAAAAAAAAGAGAAGGAAATATAAGGAGAGTACAATCTCCTTGTTTTTCAAGCACAGGAACTCCAGAGAGATCAACTCCTCCAGGTCTCATCTCGGTATTGAATGTTCTCCTCTAATTCCTGTCATCAGTCCAAGCTCTGTCTCCTCCAGCCCAGGCTGCCCTGCTGACGCACCAGAAATAGTCCCAGTGGGAGAGGAAGCAATGACCCTTAATCAGTAATATCCCTTTGCATCTCTTAGAAGAAGTAGCACTATTTTTAGTAGTTTTCCTTGTAAGAATTACTTATATTCCTGTGCTCTTTGGCACAGATCCGTTAACCAAATGTACTTTAATGTCAGATGTATGGCCATTACGAAATGCAAACTGAACTAACATGACAAGGTTACTGATTGCTAAGACACGCAGGGCCAGGGTTTTAATCCCCGCCAGATGAAACTCTCTACTCCCTGTGCTCAGGCATCTTCTGCATTGGGCCCATAAGCCCTTAAGGGGGCTTCCCAGCACAATCCCTAAAAGGAAACAGATAAAGCTGCAGTAGCTGTGACTGGCACCAGGGCACTCGGCCTGGCCACGGACAGGGCTACTCTTCAGATTTGCTGGGGCCTGAGCATTTGTGTAAAGCAGCAGCAGCAATTGACACAGTATTTGTAGAGTGCATTTTGAAATATAAAGTTTATTTTCTCCTATAAACTGTTGGTTTCCACTGTTAAAATACAAGGATTTTATTGCACTGTTACTAATTTCACGACAGGCCTGAAAAGTATCTTAACTGAGACCGGCTCCTTTTGCTTATGCAGCCCTTGCTGCCTTGCCTTGTGAAATGGCTGAAGCGAACAGATTGGAACAAAGACTCAACACGCCTGTTGCTTTCCAGTGTCAGGACGGCTTGGTTTATTCCCCAGCCGTGGCTAATGATGTCTCCAACATTGTCTGCGCAGCTCTGGGATTTGTTTGTTTGCTTGTTTGTTTATAGCAGCAGCTCCAGCAAGAGGCGGGAGCATGAAGCATTGCAGGGCTGATGTAAAGAGAGCAAGAGTCTTTTGTAATTCCTTGTAGCTCTTTCAAGTACATCCATTTGTTTGACACTGATGCTGTTGTGTAGTTTAACCAAACACACACAAACAAAGAACCCAGTCCTGAAGCCTTTGCTTATTCAGTGTCTGAGAAGGGACTTCCAGATGCCTTATAGATATTTAAACTCTTTTAATCTAAATTTGAATTTTGCATCTCAAGTCAGTGAGTGCAACTCCCTACCAGAATCTGAAGCCTGATCTGGAGGAGAAAGTTTAATGATTATGTTGATGCTCGCTAGTACAAGCTCCTGAAGTATTTTCACATCCAGGAGAGGATGCCAGCTTTGTACTCCAATTACTTTTGAGATATTCCTAAGACTCGCCCTGCAGATTTATTAAAGTGAAGGATGAGTGACAATATTCACATCGCTTCTGTGGAGAAAAGTCTCTAAATGCAGAAGCAAATTTCCCTGCTTCTCATGCCATCATCTAGCATCTGCCATGATTTTCTGTCTGTATGGTACTACTAATTTACTGATCTGACACCCTTTTATATCATTCCAATCTGTCACAAACTCTAAACATTATGCTTGTGTGTGTGTTTTACTCCTTTATTTTTTAACTAGATGTACACAAATGCATACTGGCTTCAGGTCTAATACCCAATTTACACAGATGCAAATGGGTTATTATGCCTTTAATTTGCAAGCATGGTTAATATAATTAGAGGCATTTGTGCTTTTTAGCCACATAATTGCATATGGCTTTTAAAAAGAATGATCTTTCTGAAAGATTTTTCTCCACTGATGAACATAATGATTGAACATCAGGTACAGAGCAACTCTGCAGGCAAGAGAGTTATATTTTTGTAAAAAGAGATATCTCAGATGTGTTGGTAGTTGCATGGTCTGAATATAGCCCTGTTACCAAACAGACCTGATTTTTGCTGACAATTCTGACATACAGTCCCTTCTTTTAGGTGATGGAGGGGAATGTACAGGTGGACAAACATGCAATAGTCCGTAAATAGAACATTCCTCATTTAGGCAATCTTTCCAAAAAGTAAAAACTTTCAAAAAAGGATGGTTTTAAAACCATATAACGCATTCCACTTCCTGTGTAAAAGCAGAAACAGCTTAAAAATTTCAATAATTTTGTGTAAAATATTCCTGAGCTTGTCATTTGTATGCTGGATTTTCACTTGATGCAATATGAAACCGTGGAGATACCTTATCATACTCTGAAAGCTGACATTATAAGGCACTACTGAAAATATTGCAGAGCTTTGCATAGCAAAGAACATTCAGTCAAGTAGCTAGAGAGCATCCTGTGTTTCTAAACACAGACACTTTTGCTGCTTCAATACTGTTTGAAGGTCTGGAGACAAGCATCTAGGCCATAATATTTATAACATTTTTAAGTGTCACGGGGAAAAAATCCAAAATTGAAAGGGAAGGAGAAAAAAAATAATAAAAAAAAATTAAAAAGGAGAAAAAGCAATCCAGCTGGGAAAGCTTCAAGGCCTTAGCTCTTGCACATTGTCATTTTTACCACTGTCAAAGTCTCTTTTAATGAAGGACTGAGCAAACAGACAGTAGGATGTCCCCGCTTTGGAGACATTACAGGCTGATCAGACCTACCGAGTGTCTTCTCTCTCAATATAGGAGAGCACTTGCACAGTGTGACAGCGAAGGTGGTGTCCCTGGCACCGTCAGGGCCCGTGGAGCTGGGGCTGCTGCTGGGGCTGTGCCCCAGGGGCTGCTCCTGAGCACGGCATCCTGCTGAGCACAGCACCCCCTTCTCTGATGGAGCGGCTCAGCCGCACGGGGCACGCTGGGGTCCCACCACATGGGAGAGGGAGTTGCTGTGACAGTGGGCACGTGTTAGATACTGGGCCAGCTACTGGAACATGTGAAGCGTCAGGGGATGTGTGGTCCTGTGCACAGAGTGGCAGGCTGAGCAGTGCTGGTCCACTGGCTCCTGTGGTCTCCGTCCTGGGGAATAGCTCGTAACTGAGAACCTCCCTCACAAGTGCATTTATGACACTGCTAAATAGCACACGTGCAGCCTGCCAGTATCTTGGTTCACGTAGAGGGCTAACTTTTCGCCATATCCACTGCTGGCACAAGATCTGTCAAAACACACAGTAATAAAGACTGAGAGATAATCTTTAAAAGCAGCTGGTTTTGATACAAGATTTGGGTTGGAGGTTTTATCTTTCTGCTTTGTGTAAAAGTTGATATTTAAATTGTGACTTCATTAGGGAAGGCTGTATTTTCAGATACCTCCTGTTTTCAAACAAGATTGTAAGCTTTCCTGCCTGGTTTTCCTGAAGCCTTTGGAATTGGATCTGAATTTCACATGGAATCAGAAGTAATGTTTATGTAGATTTAAAAAAAAAAAAAAAAAGGTTTTAAAGCATCTCCAGTGGCTAAATCCTTTGCTTGCTGATGATAAGGAAACACTTTTTTTGCTAGCGGTTTACTGCTGTTTTCACGGTTTTGTAAATCTAAGCTTGAATTTTTCTTCCCATTTATGTTTATGTCCAAAGGTGTTAAAGTTGAACTATCGTAAAATTAATTGCTTCGGGAAACACGGCATTATTTTTCTCCCATCTCTGATGTTCATATTGCCACTGAGGGAGGGAGAGAGATGGAAGGGGAGGTTTCTGAATGTTGTAGTAGACAAGCTGCTTGTTTTCTTCGCTGATAAAGAGAGCGATTCCTTCAAAGTGGAGTAGAAAGATGGCTTGGGACTTTGGCTGTGAATAACATCACACACGGCTGCACTAGGAGCAGAGTCGATATCATGCTTTGTGGGCCACTGAGTGTCTGGGAATGAATGCTTTATGATCACGTTTAGAAGAGACTGAACCAAATCTAAACAAGCAAAAGAGTTTATATTCTGAAAACTCAAACCTTTGGAGAATGTCTCATATATTCTGTGCTAATAAGAAGTGTAGTGAAAAATGACTCCAAAGATTTACGCAGACACAAACACATATAGATGCAAATTTGTATAAAACGCCATGGAAGAAAAGAGGTAGATTTAGATGTGAATGCAAGAAGGAAAAACTAAACATAGTTGGACTGTTGTAGCCAGAAAATGAATTAGTATTGCATTTTTCTGCCAAACAGAGAACATGGATCTCATTTTTAATTGTCTCCTGAGCCATAGATATACAGCTAAATAGCTGTGATAAAAGGTCAGGGGTTTTAAGCTCCACACTGAAACAATAAAAAAGACAGAATTAATTGTCCTGAGACCTTTGCATCTTGTAAGAAGGACAAATAAGGCAATTTCAGTGTGGTAATTTAGACTTGATCCTGTTGCATGGAGTTCAGGGACATATTGCCCTTTCCCTGTCCCATAGAGGACCAGATTTCTTCCTCACCTAAACATTTACAAACTCTTTGCTCAAACACTTCCCAGGCAGGGCAGGAGGTTAGAGCACACGAGAGCTGACAACAGTGCTGGTGAGCTTCAAATGACTTACAGATCTATCCATCTTAATTATCAGAGTCTCCAAACTTTTATTTCTCTTGTGAGGCCTGCTGTTTTCTCAAAATCTGAATCTAATAAATTCCATTCCTCTTCCAGTAATGACAAAGAAACAGAGGGAAAAAGCAGTGCTGTTAAAAAAAGTAAAGGACGGAAGTCCACATAAGCATCTGAGACTAAGAATTTACCCTCTCTGCAGACAGGTTTACCCCCATCTGCAGAGGCTCCAGAGGTGATCTGTGAAAACCACCATCTGATTCTTCCAGTTCTTTGCTGAGGGCCTCAACTCTCCTTTCCTTCATGACCATCTCAGAGGGCAAGTCTCATGGCTGGCTGCCTCGTGCTAGCCTGTGCAGAGGCCTTCTCACTTCTCCATGAAGAGAACGCTCCTCCCTGGCGTTAAGCTTTTCCCTTTCTACTGCCTCCCCAGGAGGACTTTCTGCCTTCCCCCTTCCTCCTCCAACTTGTGCCCATCCTTCCTGAGCCACAAGTGATCAGCGTTTTCATCTTTGGCAGTAGCAGTGGTGGCAAATATCTTTCTGTGTCTCACCTTCGTGGCCTGTTGCTTTGTAGCTCGTTGCTGTCCTGCTGGGCTGTCACTCCTTTTGGTGTGTTGCCAAGGAGGAGTAGGGTTTGGTAGACTGTGTCAGCCATATGGCAACACTCGGGGCTTCTTCTGCTCCAGATCCAAACTACACCCAATAAAAATGAGGGGCATCTTTTCCCAAGATGGTTTTGAAGAAATTACCCTGATACCTATATCTATGTGTTTATGGACACACACACATACAAAAAGCAGTGCTGAGATATCTTTTCTTTTCTTTTTTTTTTTTTTTAAAGTGTGGTCAGATTCCCTGGATTAAATTTCAAAATTACCATACAGCATTTGACTTATCCTGTTTAGTGCTGGAGTGATGTAATACCAAGATAAAGCTGCAGAAATCTGAAATCAAGAAGTTTTTAATCCGTTTTAAGAGCTTCTCAGAGTCATCCTAAAGTTAGGAATCATGCAGAAGGTATATCCTCTGGAAAAGGAGCAGAAATTTCACTGCAGTCTGTTTATTCCTCTTTGTTTGCAAAATAGTCCTCTTTTCACCTTAATAAATAGAAGAATTAATGACAGCTTTTTTTGGCACCCTGGCTGTTACTTTTATATAGCCATCAAAAGGAAATGTGAACAGGATTGACAATTTCATTTATCTTTGTGATAGAAATGCAAAGTAAAGAATTTGTAGCAAGTTATGTGCACATCATAATAAAAGGGCAGCAAGAAGCCCTTTTCCAGCCAGTGCAATTTATTTACCTCTTTTCAAAACCAACTTCTCATTGTGTGCCTACAGATCTGCCTGCTCTGAATATGCATTCAAAGAGAAAGAAAACAGACAACTTTGAAAGGATATTACATAGGAAATTGCAGAAAGTACTTTATAATTTCTTGGAAGTTTCGTCAAATTGGACAGTGTATTTTTGTGCATTTCAATAGGGTAAAAAATGCACTCGGCTGATGACCGTGGAAAAGGGAAGCCGGTGTGAGAGGAGTGTGGTGAGCACGTAGGCCCACTCGTGCTCTAGCAGTGTCAGTGAGCGTGTGTCCGTCCCCAGCGAAGGTGTGACTGCCTGCAATGGCTCTCATCTACAGAGGGTCAAAGAACAGAGAAAATGATGACGCTGAGACAGAACTGATTCATACATGCTGCGATTAGATACTGTTATGTGGAAAGGAGCATAAGATGAAGGGGCTGAAATTAATACTTGGAAGAACTAGTTCTCCTCCCTCTCAGAGGCTTCTCCATCGTGCCTGTAGGGTGGAGATTATTTGCTATCTATTGTGGGTAACTCCTTGTATTCTAAACCACTGTTTAAAAATATCCAATTTTTGTATAACAATTTGGAAGAAATGACCCAAATCTATCTGCCCCAACCTGCTCTGTCCCACCCACTCAGATACCCTAGGTACGATGGCCCTCACTGCCACAGCAAGGAGCTACGGCTTCACACGTGCGTCTGTGTGATGCTCCTGGCTCATCGCAAGTTGGAGGAAGGCCACGGTGGAGTTAGCCCATACCAAGTGTCCTGAAGGCCTTTTCCTGCTAGGATGGCTGGGTAAAGGAGCTACTCAATTCCATTAGCAGGCCTCACACCCTCTGCACCTACTGCACATAACAAATGTAAATAATTACATTTATATAAAAAGTAGCCAGGGTTTGTTACAAGAATGGAATAGAAATTTACTCCTTGGGTTGAGGGGAGAAGCATCACCAAAAGTCTAGAAAGAATTAGTTATGGGCAAGAGCAAGGCAGGGTTTTTAAACACAAACGCTATAATGCTCTGCCAGAAGATTTCAGATCATCAGCCATGAGAGGTGAATCATGACAATAAGCAGCTGGGCATGAAAACCAGGCTCTCCATGCCACTCCAAGCTGGTGTTTCCATAATGTCCCATGCAAGGAACAGATCCCCACCACTAGTGTTTACCTAAGCCAGAGGTTTATGTGGTACTTTGTCCTGGAGTCTCTGGACAAGAGTGTTAAACTAAAGACTCGCAAAACCTCAGTCCAAAGGCAGGGATGAAACCAAAAACATTGTTGAGTCCAAGCTATAAAGGATTTTTGGCATTCGGTTTGGCAGGATTAGCATCCGGTATCAAGAACACCTTTTCCCTTCCCTCTGTCTCTCGCCACCAGCACAAGTCAAATGTGGAAATAACAATAGTTCTTCAGCAGAGACAATGCTGCGTTTCATGAGCTTTCTCTGCCTGGCGTTTCATTGAATTTGCAAAAATCTGACAAATCTAACCAACCATTAAAATGTGTAATAACAATGACAACAAAAAAGCATGCTTTGAGGGAGCATACACATGTAAATGCAGATGATGATGAAACATAAGTACAATTTCTGACTCACGATGAAGAGATTCAATAATCTGGTCAGACAGTTTTAGTAATTTGTGATTTATTCATTAACTTGTACTGTAGCATGCTCCTATTTATTTTGAGTGCAATGGCAAAGTACAGCTGCACAGAATGCAGGCAGAGAGCGAGCTTAAGGATAGTTTTAGGACAGATGGTATCCTAGATTTGTAAGAAGGCCTTTCTATAATTAACAGTGGATTCACCACATCCAAAACATTTGCTCGTGTAATGTGCCTTCATGTATTATCAGGGTTATACTAAAGCCTACCAATTACTTCATAAAAATATAGACATCTAATATATTTGGAGAGTAAAAGATGAGTCATTAGCTGCATTTTTAATTTAACAATTTTAACCTTATAAATAAGATTTTTTTTCCCCAGGCTATCATTTCTAATTATGTACCTATATAAATTCATGCTATGGTATGAATATTAACATTTCATAAACTACAAAGGCGGTTTTCTGTGCAATACAACTTAATAGTGTATAAAGTTATAGACCAAACACTTGTTCAATGTTTTTGGAAGCAGCTCTATGTCAAAAGTGCAGCTTTTTTTTTCTCCCCAGGTAAGCCACAAGTTCAAGTGCAATTGGGTGAACATTTTAGTTTTAGCTTAACCTCTACCATTAGACAAAGAGTCTGGAAAGCTATCAGCTATTGCTCAAGAAAAGGTCAAAAATAACTGCCAAAAAGACTGAATTCTTTGTTGCTGGATATAGAGGTTGATCCAAGTACAGCAAAAACAACAACAAAAAATATCTTGCAAGAAAAGCTAAAGATGACAAGTGTCTTAAAAACATAAATTTTTACAGTAGTTACATTGGAGGGAGAAATCTACCGGCTTCTTTAATCATCTCTGATATTAATTTTGCCCCCGAAAAGGTGAGACCTTTTGGAGGCTTCATGAGAGTAGTGCCCATGGGCTGCAGCTGCCTAGGGCTCAGGAGGCCACCATGGCCTCACTGCCTGCACCCTCCCGTCCCTGTGTCCCATCCGTCACTCCCCCAGCTGCTTCCCAGAATGGTTGGGCACAGCAGAGAATTTCCCAGACAGTGAACATCTCCTGTGCTTCTGCTCTCCAGGATCTTATTCTTGCCCCCTGAGTCCCAATGATTCTCTGGGGTAACAAAGAGCTCTCCTGCCCATCCCTCCCTGGGATGGGTTGCTCTGGGTGCAGGCAGTGCACCCAGACTCATTATTCCAACCACAGATTATTCCAGCAGATCCCTCTTCCTTCCCACAGCACCTCTCCCCATTCTGTAGGTCCATGCTGTAACATACGAATTATTTTTAAAAATGAATTAATATGACTTATTTTAGCCATGACTACCATCACCAACTTCAGGCCTCTGGTTTCTAGAGATCTGCTTTTGATTTGATGATACCACATTGACAGAAAAACTATAGACAGCAAGAAGAGCTTCCTAATGCAAAAAAATGTTGCTTGTTATTATCAGGATTTTCAATAATTGTTAGCTAATCCGTGATTCACTGTGATGCACTTCACCAGTGTCTCATTAGCAGCCAGTCCTCCTTATTTGACTTGGCATTTCTCATCCACAAAATAAGTTGGACTTTAAAAGATGTCTTCCCTGACAGCACTATTTTGTACAAAATCATGAGCAGCAGTGAGGAATCATCACCCATAAGATAAAATCATACTCTATCAAGCAGATAATGTAATGCTGATAATCAGTATAAGATGAAGTATGGTAAGGTTATGATTTTGAAAGCCAACTAATAGCTTCCAATTCAAAGCTATCTTTGAAATTTTGGGGGTAGTGTTTATAGCAAAAGCCACGTGTGCCATCCAGGAGGAAAAGACAGAAGACGTTTTGGTGAGGTTTTTTGGCTTTCGGGAGCAAATCTCAGAGACGTAGCCAGATAATTCAGGCCGTGCAAAGCAGCCTCTCTCCAGTGTCGTGGTCACCCCTGGAGAGGTGGTCCTTGTCCCTGTGCCTTTTGCCCCCGTGCTGAGAAAGCAAGGCGTGCTGAGCCCCGGCGTGCCGTGGCTGGCGCTGGCAGCGAGGAGCGGGACTGGTGCGCCTCACTGCCCAGGTACGCAAAACTGCTTCTGACATTTCTCCCCATTTGTTAGAGCAACCATCTGGCCAACGGACTTGTTCTGAGGTGTAAAGCACAGCTCAGAGAGGCTTTATTGCTAGGAAAGATGCAATAAAAATAGATAAGCAGAAAACATCATATGTACAGATTTCATACACAGAATAATAATGCTGGAAAAACAGACAGAACTTCCACATACGGTGGCTTAAGTTGGAAGCACTGGAATAGACCATGAGGGCACACAAAGGTGTAGGAAAAATACTGATTTTGCCAGGGTAGAAAACTCTAATCAGTGCTTTGAGTTCTCGCAGTGTCGTCTAACAATATTGTGGCTGAATTCGTTCTCGTTAGCACCGCAGTTAACGTCTTCATAACTGCTTCCCAGTTTCCTCCTGAAAACCTGAACTGCCCAGTACCAGAAACTAGTGAGTGGGAGCAGGGTCTCTGCTGTGTGCAAAGAGCTCTAAGGGAGAATGCATATTGTAGTCAACTTCATACAGGATTATGAGGATTATCTCCAAAAAAAGATCAAAATAAAGCAGACCTTCTGAACAATGGAAATCGCTATCTCTAACTAGCAGTGTAGTCAATTTATTTAAACAAATATCTATTTTTACATGATGGATTAATCTCAGATTAGTGAAGTAAAAGCCCTAATATTTAAGTAGCTGTAAATATTCAAATTCTAGTAGTTTTATAAAGTTGTTATTGTTTATTTCTTAGAAGCATACAATGGTTAGAATTGGAAGGGACCTTAAAGATCATTGAGTTCCAACCCACCTGCCCTGGGCAGGGACACCTCCCACTAGACCAGGTTGCTCAAAGCCCCATCCAGCCTGGCCTTGAACACTTTCCAGAGATATTTCAAATAGCATTCCACTTAGTGATATGGTTTATTCTGTGGCTAATCAAATATCTACCTTTGTCTTCTTCCTGTTGGTTGCAATATGTTTAAGGTGGGTGCTGATCTGAGCAGGCTTGTAGGTCCCTGGGGTTGGGGCAGAACCTGCCTTGGCACAGCTGGGCTGGAGCCGCAGTCCCCCGGCACGGTGACCGCTACCTGCTGGGTGGTTACCCTGCCTGCCAGCTGAAATACCTCACAAATGTCATCCATACAGGCCTGAGTCCCAGAAACACAAATTAATTCCTAGCATGCTATGAAGCCTGTCCTTTCCAATTCACCTGGATACCTGCCTCTGCCTTTGAATGACTGCCTGCAGTGAACTGGACATGACTGAATTACAGCTTGAGAAATAATCATTCTCCTCAAAAATTTTCACCAGCTTTTCAAGGCTTAAATCAGAGCAAAGTCACATCTGAGCATCAGGACTCTTGCCCACGTACGAGACAAGGAAAGTAGAAACATATTGATGCATCCAGGTTTTGTTGTCTACGTGTTATTGCCTAAATTAGTCTCCTGGCAGTCAATAGAGCTTTCAGAAGGAAGCATATGAAGTCAGACACGTGCTTATCCCTAACGGGAGGCACTTTAAACAAATGTGTGTTGCAATTTTTTTCTAAAACTCTGCAAATGGAACTATTTGTCCACAGAACACTTTGTTAGAACTATTTGCTAAACTCTAAGGATTCATTTCATTTGTTCAGAGTCTTTTCCAGGATGCTTTTGCAGCTTAATTGCTGGAACTTGTGTATTCCTACAGTGGTCATTGTTATTATTTTAAGCTAGCAAAACCTTATTTAAATTTTTGTAAAAGTCAAACTCTCCTGAGCGTTTCCTTGAATTCATCTTCCCATCTGTTCAGTACCTCATCTGAGTATTGGGCTTTGTTTACAGCCAGTATTTTCTGCCCACCCTCTTTCCACCTGACAAGCTCCTATCTGCTGAAAATTAGTTACCGCTCTGTAATGCACAACAACAAATCCACACATACCAATGTGCTGCTGAGCTTAGGTTTTGGTATTTCTTCTTAGAATCTCTACAGAGGGCTGACATGGAAAACCCTGGTCAGAAGTCATCCAGTTCAGATCTTGGGAGAAAGGAGGTGAGAAAGGATTATTTTTAATCTAATTTCCCTGAGAACACAGAGAAAAACATCAGTGTGTGCACATGAAGGATGTGGAACCAAGAGCAATTTGCCTTTCGGTTCTCATCTTTTTTCCTTTGCTTGTGGCAGCATCTCCCAGGTCTTCTGGTGCTGCAGTCTCTTTGGAGGATGGGGAGAGGCTCCTGTTCCTGGGCCGTTTGTGACCACACAAGTGACTTAAATCCCATAAATTCTTGAAATGTTGTTGGTCCTTTGGGACTGTGCAATTTCGTCTCCTTTGGGAAACATTGCTTTAGGCTTGTGGGCTGCAGGAAAATTACCCAAGAGAAAATTCATCCTGGCCAGGACTGGGGTCTGACCTTCCCAGGCAGAAGTCAAGAAGCAAAGGGAGACATCCCTCACGTCTGTCAGTTTCTCAGGTCACTTGCTGGAGCGGTCCCTATTTCCAAGCTCTGGACGTAGCCCTTCCCAAGCAACTGCCAGCATCTGCCCAATACGCTCACTGGCTGGTTTCTTTCATTTTTGGGGATAAGCAGTTCAGTTTTCTGGATGGATTTTCCTTCAGTCTGAGTCCCTCTTACCATGGCCATAAAATGTTAATGTATCAACAGGCCATAGCCAAACTTCCACAGTGTCATCTCCCAGATCAGCACTTACTCCTCCACGTGTGTCAGCCCTGCGGCTTTTAACTACAGTGAGCAGTGAGGAAACACCAGCAACTAATTGATCCTGCTCAGACAAAAGAGTCATTTCAATTCTAATTTAGGAGCCACAGTCTCTAGCAGTCTTTCTGAACGAGTGGGGTAGCGGGGTTGATTCACCAACAGACTGAAGAGATACATTATTGATGAAAGGGTTATCTGCTAACCAAAAAATACACATCCTTTGACATTCCCTGCTCCGTTCCACAAACCCGTGCTGCAATGAGGGTTGTGGGGGGGTGACCCCCTCTCAGGCAGGCTGCAGACTGCAGAGATGCTCTGCTGGCATCTTCATCCAGGCTGCTTTCTCCCGGTGCCAGGATAGATGGCAGGAACGGGAACAGAACAGGGAATCTGGCCCAAAGTTTATTTTTATTTCATATAAAGAAAAGTAATGCAAATGATTAAGTCAGAGCATCTAATTCATCTGTGCAGCACGAGGTCAGGCTGATAAATGAAGACATCGACTTATTAGCCTAATTTTGGCAGAATTATTAAGAGCATGTTTACATTCAAGCTCATTAAGGGAGACATCTAAAACCAGAAGCATTGAAAATTAATGGATGCTTTTTGAAACTGTTGGCTTCAATGAGTTGTGTTGCATTCTTTTATTAAGTGGATAGGTTTTTGTGGTTTAGGCAGAGAGCAGCTACAGATAGTTCCTTAAGAAATAAAAATGCAGTCTTGAGCTGTAAAGGAAAAGTAATAGAATACTTAGAAGCCTCTATGCACATCAGCCCAGATACGGTGTGTTTAATACAAGATGTTTGTGTCTAACATGATTTTCCGTGCTGTGTGTGTTTTGTATATAGCATAATATTCTTGTCCTACTTGAACTTTTCTTTTTCTTGCACTCTGTTCTTTTATGCTCTAGTATTAATTGGAAGGACAGGGTTTCTGTACATTTTCTGATTGCACTGATTTAACGAAGGTCATGATTTTGGCTTTATCAACCAGGCAAATATACATGGTCAACACCTTTTCTCTTGCTATCTCACCCATGATTCAAAGACGTAGTACGTTGGCACACTAGGTATTTATATCTCTAACTGACAGTTGCAGTAGCTCGCATCCACTTGGGGTATTTCCCTATGTTCTCACAGTTTAAGTGGCATTTATAAAGGTATTTAATATAGAAAATCTTTTAAATCATTTAAAGCGCAACAACTCTGAATACTGAGTATCTATATATATACCCTACATATAGAGAGAAATATAGATCTATATAAAATGAAATCTATTTTATGTTAAACTGTTATTAAAACAATTGGTCCTGGAAAAAGGCCCCCAGTGAGCAGAGGAAGGTTGCCCCCTGTGCCTGAGTAATCATTGTGGTGAGGCCAGGAAACAGAAGCCATCATGCTGCAGAAGATGCTGCAAGTCTCACTGGCTCAGCTTTCTTCCTCACTTTTTCTGCAAAAGCAGTATCCTCTCTGCCATAGTGGCTTGTTTCTGTCAGCTACCAAGCAGCCAAATCAGGAAACTTGAGGCAACTGCATTTAATCAAAAAATTTTTCACGCAAGCCTTAGCTTCAGCTCTTGATGGGAGGGATGCAATGGTGACTTTTTAACAGCAACGTTTTTTCTTCCAGTAATTTATCAAGTTTTTATTATTAAAAAAAAAGAAAAACAGATTGATGCATTCTAAGCAAATAAAATTCATTTCTCCACCTCTGGTTAAGCAAGCCTTGTTTACTTAGTATCTGTGATGTTGTGGTAATTATACTAATTCTCCAGTGGTCCATTGAGTCTATCTTAAAAAAAAGGATGTGACTTGAATTTCTAATTCTTTTGATTTTCTAGCTTTGTAGTAGTGGAGAGCCTCGCATGGTGTGATGATGGCAATGCAAATAATAAAAAGGAGAAACAATCTTAACTTTTTTGAAAGTAAAGCAAACTCTCCTGTTTTACCCATGAAAAACATGTATTCTTCTTTGAAATCTTGCACAGTAGGTTCATCTCCTCACCCTTTACATTAGGAGCTGACAGATTGCTGAGGCACTTATATTGCAGCTCACACAGAAACACTTGCAGAACTGACGCCTAACCATTTAAGAGGTTGCTGCAGATCTTGTCTGATCTGTTGGTTTCTTATATGGATTTTTGCCATATGAGGTGCTGGGAGTTCTTTGAGGTCAAATATATGTCAGTTTTCTGTGTGGGAGATGTTTACTAGTTTCTGTGAGCCCAGTGGGAAATACAAGGTATTGCCTAACTCAGTGGTGTTCTCTCTTGGACGTAATGTTCTTTTTTTTAGTAACATTTTAGTAGCATTCTTTTTTCTGTCTTTATTAATAATATTTTGGCTTCAATTCCCCCTTAATTATACTGCTTTAAGAATGTGATGAACCAGGATGTTGGCAAACAATTGTTAAAATTTTTTTTGTAGACCCAAATGTAGAGTATTTTGAGTTTTCTCTACATGTTTATCTCTTTCAAAGGATGATTATGTCACTTTTTTCCCAGAACAGGGACAAGTCTTAATTTATAATCTATAAAATATTTTTTTATAGTAATTATCTTTAAGATAGGCAATATTACAAGATGGTGATTTTATTGTACGCATTGATTTGATTTTATTGTACGCATGGTGTCCTAGAAGATGAGCTATTATTGCATTAATATGAATATATGTTGCCTTCTCTTTCCGTATGTTCTTGCGTGAGTGTCTCGTACTAGTAGATTGTTTAACAAAGAATATCTGATAAGAAAGCTAGATAAAGTAGAAACTAAAGGCAATTAAAAATGCATTTGCTGTGTAAAGTGAGAACTGTGCCTAGCCAGAATGCAGAAGCGTGCTTTCTACCTTAATCAGCTTCATGGAAAGAAAAATGAAGCTTTTTGGTGGAAATGTCACTTGTCCAGAGTAAGGATGAATAAACCACAGTCCAACAGTTTTAACCCTGAATTTCCTAACATAAAACAAATCAGTTCTTTCTCAAACACTGTGTTAGACTTTTGCCCATCACCTGGACCCTCGAATAACTTCAGGACAGTGCAGCCCCCTGCTCACAGATGGGAAATGGGAAGGTCATCATGTATATTGAAAACAGTCCTGACGTTTGAACTTGCAGCTTTTATGACCTTTCATAGACTTCTTACGGGAACACAAACACGCTGTCTGTTTGCTTCGGGCCTGATCAGCACTGGAATTTGGGGGGTAGAGAGAAGGAAGGAAAAATGCAATTATACCTCTTGATTTGATGTTAAACCATTGACATTTTAAAGGCAACCAGGCTGGCAGTTGCCAGCCTGTTGTTATGAGCTACTCTGAGGCAGAAGCTCCACAGTGAAGGTCACTGTGCTGGAAGCAGAGATTTGAACATTTTAGCATCTCTCTCTTTTGCTTTTTTTGTTTGCTTGTTTACATCCAACATTCACTTCTGCCCCTCACCTTTTTTCTAAAGCTAATGCAGTGTTCAGAATCCAGCCAGCATGCCATCAGCATTTTCAGGTGCCCGGGGAGGCACCCTCAGCCCCAGAATTTGCTTGAAGCTGCCTGTGAGCTGCGAGCGGCAGCACTGCCCGCTCCACCGCAGGAGTGGAGGTCCTGGACTTCACCAGAGTCATTAGCAAAAGCATTTCCTCTCTATCAGCAGGAGCAAAACTGGCCCCCGTGACTAAGAAGATATGTCAGTCTAATGAGAAAAATGAGAAAAACCACCCAGACTCTGACAATAATCTGAGTGCTGAACAGGACTGCCAGAGGATTTAGGGCAGAGGTGAATGTTGCTTAAATATGGTAGGAATACTGCGTCACGTCAAGCATGTTACAGCGCTTTTGCCACCAACTCAAAGTAAATGTCTCATACATATGCTTTGTGTGTGTAAAACTGAATGTTTTTGCAGCTTTCTCCTTTTCAAAGGTGACCCGCACTGTTTTAATTTCTGAATGGATTAACTCCAAACAGCAGGGTATGAATTAAAGGCTCCTCAAGCAGCCATTAGAAAGTATTTTGGTTATTGAAATAATGGGGTTGCTAGTCATTTAAAAAAATTACAGGGAGAAATGTTCTTAAATGTCATCAGCTACGCAGTGCTGGAATCGCTTATGGGATTTCATGGGTTGCTATAAAACATGGTCCAGCCACAGCAAGAGCAGTCTCCCATTGCCAGTCCTGCAAGTCTCAGGGGCTGCTTAAAGCGCCAGATACTCACCTGCTGCGAATCACCATCACCTCCTCAGCGACGCTCACGCATTTCATATCGAAGCAGGGTTTGGGCTAACACTGGGATATGAGAGTGGGACTAAGAGACGACAAAGGGGGCTGTCCCTTCAGGGGGAATTCTGCTGCTTTCATCCAGCAGTCCCTCCAGACTCCTTCTGGCTGCCCTGGGAAGGTGCTCAGGAGCCAGGAAGGGGACTTCAGAGCTTCTCCCTGCCACCATCTCCTAGGGGATGGCTTAGGGATGAAGTCATGTGGATAAAGTGATGAAAAGTCCTGTTGCCAGAACAAATGCTCCTGTGTTTTGGCTTATCCTACACCAGAGAGAATCTTCTCTACTAAAATCTGACTTGAAAGTGGAAAGCTATGGAAATGCCTTAGGATTTCTCCATAAAAACAACCAGTTTCAGTTTGCCTATGTGTAAAATGGTTACCTATCTGCCATGCAGCTTAATATAATATCTGAGTGATGGTGTCGTGATGGCTGCATGCACGGTTACAGCAAAATATTATGATCATCACCAAAATACAGCCTTTACTTTAAGCATCTGAATAGTTTCCCTGATTTCACTGAGAATGGCTGGTGTGGATGATGCTGCAGGATGAGCAACTGCAAAGGGAGCTCCTCCCTGTGATGTTCCTGCCTCTCATCACCTGTTGGGGGTATGAGTGCAGGCTGGTGATAGCTTCTGCGCTGGAGAGGTCCCTTTTGCTGACAGGATTGAATCAATAAATGACTTCAAACGTTGTTATGAGCCTAAGAGCGAAATGATTTGCACAGAGTACTTGCTAGTCAGTGCCGAGCACAATAGTCCCCCATTACAGTTTTAGTAGAAGAGGAGAACATAAAAGAGACTTGTTATTACTCTAACTTAAGACTGTGAAAAACACGCTTGTGTTCCTTATTCCTTACTTTAATTTAATACAAAGATATCAGCGCTTCAGTGTTCAGCTGCTACGTATAAAATAAAATTTGGTGCGTAGTAAATACAGTAGAACTGACGGTTTAATGTTATAAATTGAGGGATACATTTAAGCAAAAACTGTCTTCACTTCAGCAACACTATTACTATAATAACAACCTTAGATTTATTAAAATAGAACTAAGTTTAAATGCATTTGCCTTGCCTTTTCATTTTTATTACTTATTTTTTATACGTAAGAAACAAAACTCACTGAACATGAACTGAGTATTTTTAAATAAAAACTTAAATAAAAGTTTTTCAAATATGATTTGTCACGAGCCATTTGATACAAAAATTTCTTCTGTTTTGATTCTGTTTATCCATTAGGGGTTTTCTAATCAATCCTGCTGCAGAGGGCACAAAGTAGTGGAATCGCCTCGCTCGCAGGGGATGGAGCTTAACCCATTCTTGGGATTTGACTGGAAGACTTCAGCTGCTGGATTTGCTTCCTCAGGTATGTCTGTGATGATTGCCTTTCCCTGCCTTCACGTGGCCGGGCAGGTGAAGCACCGCGCCGGGACGCTGGCAAGGTGGGGATAGAACTCACTGCAGAACCACCTGGCCTAAGGCCATATGTGAAAAGAAAGAATGATGCTTACTTACTGTGTGAAGCACACTGAGCTTTTGAGTGCAAAGTGTGATTATTAGAGTATTTAAGTGAATAGTGTTTAGGGTCCCAGTAAAGACTATGGAGCAAGGAGTTGCTCTTCAGGCGAGTTGTCATAGGGCTACCAGAGGACTGCTGCAGGATTTAAATCATTATATGATTAGTAGGGATGGCTAAAAATGCTTTGAAGAGAAAATTTTCCAACAGGAAATATTGATTTGATGCAGTTTCAGTATTCATCAGGGTCGTGTGAATTTTACTGATTCTTCCTGGTGGAAACCATGGAGGTGGGTTTCCTAGCAGGAGGCAGCAGCTGGCAGGGGAAAACCATTTGAGCCTCCGTCAGTCTGTCTGGCCAGGCAGGGAGTTACCTGGAAGCTAGATACTGGCACCCGTTTAAAAATTGCTGTGATTTAGTTGTTCAAAAAGTGAATGTTTCTAAATAGTTTGTTCCATAGAAATCTTCGAGTGTCCAGCGTTGCGTTCTGGTACAGAATGAAGCCATTAAAAATATAAAGGAAATGTTTTGTGGATCATAAAACACACTTCCCATGCCATCCCAGTGATTACATGAAGTTGTGGCTGAATAAAATGGTGACTTTTAATAGAATTTCAGAAAAGAAAAAAAAAGGCAAAGATTTTAAAAGGGCACCTCAAATTTGTTAAAATACAGTTCCCTCACATTACTTACTGCAAAAATCAACCTCTGCTTGTGACTGTAACTCCCTGGAATGACTTTATTGGCTTGACTTCGGAGCACTTTTATGTTGTAATTGGGGCATTTGCCTGAGAAACAGCTGATCCACGGAAACATTTTTTCTTTTTTCTGATTCTAAATCAATAGCGGGGTTGTTTTCCTTGCTGTATTTTAACAAGCCATAAGCGCGGTGAGTTTGGAAGCCTGGCAGCACCTGAACCCCCGGAGGGGCCCCGGACGCGGGG
>JAHREE010000265.1:2602900-2637471 GCA_033628505.1 Tringa tobata | reverse complement strand
CAGCCTCGCCGGCAGCTGGCACAGGGGCTGGGGAGAGGGGCCTGAGAGCAAGGCTGGGGGCATGTGCCCTTTCGGTAGCGGCGACGGGAGGCCCCGCTTTCACAGTGCCCCTCACAGCTTTTTTGGACGTGTTTTTTTTGAAACGGCAGCTGCAGCCTCTGGTGAGCGAAATGCCCAGGCTGTTCTGCAGGGAATTTAAAGCGGCTCCCGGGGCTGTCGGCCCTGGGCAGGCACGGAGCCGTGCAGAGCCGGGTGCAGGTTCCCAGGGGAAATGTCAATTGCTGTGTAATGAGCTCCAGGTCTGAACTACTGGTAGGGTAAGGATTGGAGATACTGCACTTGATAATGGTTTGTGAGGGTAAACGTTGTGCTAATACTGATTGTCTATCAGTTAATACCGTATTAAGTTATTAATGCCGTATTACCATGTTACAGCTAGCAGGAGAAGGCCGTTGTAAACCTTTATTTACACTAATGACAGCAAAGTCTGGGACAAAGAACACAGAGTCTTAAATCCGCATTGTGGAGGTATTTCAAGCTGTGTGGGGCTGCTCTGGCTGGGCTTTAGCTCCCCTCTCAGCCACTGTCACTTAGCTAAT
Organism: Tringa tobata; assembly: GCA_033628505.1. Taxonomy (NCBI): domain Eukaryota; kingdom Metazoa; phylum Chordata; class Aves; order Charadriiformes; family Scolopacidae; genus Tringa; species Tringa tobata. Next base: position 2,636,872 of record JAHREE010000265.1, on the reverse strand, counting down.
GTTGAACAAACATCCCTGCCAAGTTGCCTGTGGAAGAAGGGAAACAATTTTATGCCACTGACTGTGCAGGGAAAGCCCCGAGCTCCCTTCTCTGCTGAGTCTCTTCTGACGCAGATTCATAATCCTCACCCAGGAATGTTCACACTTCTTCCTGATGCCTCTTCACACTCTCAGGGTGAACGGTTACAAGTTTGGCTCACAGTAATGGAAATCAGTTGTATATGGGTCACTGTGACCTGCTGGTGCTTTACAGGTGCTGTGTTTTCTCTGGCTACTACTTTTGAATCATTTAGTTTCTTTCTCATGTAAAAAATATGCGTGAAAACTAGGTTTTACTCCTTTTCATTCCTTAAACTAAGCTGGCTGCTCAGCTGGTATCTAGTAGAAGACAAAGTGGTAATTCCTGATGCTTAATTACAGGAACCTGTGCGCATATAAAAAAGTAGAGGTTGCTTTTGCTGAATTCACCGACCACAAGCAATTAAACCAAACGTGGTAAATGCTCGGGATCTGTTGTTTTCCTATTGGAAAGATCTGCTTCCCTCCTAGGAGCCCAGGGCTGGTGGTTGTTTTTGTGTTTCCTCTTTCCACTCCCCCACAGGGGAGAATTCTTGCAATGTCTTCCATGCCAACAATCCAAGTTGGGTTTAGGATTCGCAGCGCGGTGTGCCCTGCCTGCTGAACCCAGAGCTTTAGGTGGTGCATGTGAACTGAACACAGGATGAGGGAAGTGCAGTGGGCTCAGTTCCATCTCAACAGATGGATGTGAGTGTGTGCCACCAAGAGACCATGTCACATATGTCTGTTAGGGCGAGACCCCCTGCTCAGATCATCTAAACTGCTGTCTGTCCTGATTTTTTACATGTCTGTAGTTTGGGGATGTGGCACTGCGGCATCATTTCTAGGCTGGATTAAATTCAGAAAATGAAATAAAAGCACCGTGGCCGGCAGTGGAGATAATGGAATGATTTAAATCAGTGGAAAAGGTAGTGGAATGCAGAAAAATATTTTGTGGGGATCTCCAGATGGAGGCTGATGCTAAGAGGGCTACAAAATAGGCTGAGCCAAAATTTCCTGCTGTGACATCTCTCCTGCACACGCTGGTGTCTGTGAACAGTGCCACTCCGTGGCAGCTTCCCGTCTGGGAGAAAGCTAACAGTGCAGAGAGCACAGGGCTCCTGTTCACAGTACTTACTTAGTAAGGTATAAACCAGCAACTGCTTTTGTCTCCATATGAGGGAGGCAGCTAATTTTGTATTTTGGTATGGTCCTCTGTAAAAAGAATGTCTTTTTACTCTGCTTGAATCAAGACCCCCTGAATAACAGGCTTCCACTTGGTTTATTGTAATTCCCGTACCTGTGGCAGTTTGGAGCTGCCCTGTAATTACTTAGAACAGCAGCCACAGCATGGCTCAGTAGATTAGCAGCTGAAAGACTTGGACTTCCAAGTCCCAGATTCAGGTGCCTTCTGGACCAGAACTGTGTGAGACCTGTTACCACGAGATGTCTCCTTGGTTGCTTTTGTGGAGCAGATTGCTGGTTGCCATCCCGGTCCCCATCGCTGGTGTATTTTATAAAGACTGTCTGGGCCAAGCACTTAGTTTGAAGAAGAGAGAGAGACAGCTTGGTGCAGAGGCAAGAAATGGATTTAGCTCCTCTAGGCATGACGTGTTGCTCCCTGCCCAGAGTAAAGGCATGTGAGTAACGTGGGACTCAATGTGATGAGGACTTGCAGGGATATCACCGGCTTTTGTGAGGAAGTTGAAGACTTGGGTCTCCAGTGCCGGTGCTGGGGAGTGGATAAGCACTAAACTTTCTTCAAAACATCTTAAAAGAAAATGACATCCTTGAGCTTCAGAGTTTCCCATTTGTATGTTAAGGTGCTGTTCTTTAGAGCTATTTTAGGTACGGTAATTAGTTTTCTCTGTAAAGAACGCAGTCTCTTTAAAGGAAATACTTTTTTTTCTCTTTTTACCTGTGTAAACTAGAAGCCTTGTTTGGACTCCACCCCCTCAATGCAGTGTCGTAGCTGGTTTTCCACAGAGTGGGGCCATCAAATTAAACCAAGTCTTTGCTCGTGTAAGGTGTATGAGACCGCAGGACCTAACTCTGTGCTGCTCTGTTTGGAGCTCTGCAACACACATTCAGACAAGTGTTTGCACCAAATCTATGTGTAATAATTGAATCATCTAAAACACTTACTCTCAAAAGTCTTTAGCATTTTTAAGCCTTTTCATTGTACATGGGGGTATTTCCTCTGTATAAAAGCAGAAATGTGTTCAAATAATGGATTTGCCATCTCTGATTAAGAAACAGCCTTTTTTAATACACTGGAGAGCTCTGCTTAAAAGCTGATGGCACGGCACGAGCCACAGTGCCCTGCGTGGATTGGGTTCTGACCCTGTTTTCTTTGCAATAGGAATCTTCCCAGTATGTTCGGTGTGGTAAGATGGTGCCTCTGTGTGTTCGTATTCCAGTAAATGTGATTGTAGATCAAATGCTGCTTTCAGATGTGCCTACAGGGCTCTCGTTGACTTCAGCTGGAGTCCCAGTCATGCACTGTGGAAAAATGTGGTTCTTGATGTCTTCTAATTGATCTGAAATATGAGCTTAGTAGAATAAATGAGTCTGTTACTGAGATTCGCTAAAGAGCATAGAGCGTCGTCTGACAAACCAGGTATAAGTAGAAGATCCATAGTTTTGGCCATGTAATCTGAAATTGCATTTGGTAGAAATTTGTGATCAGCATCGTAGTATATAAGGGAACAGGTCCAACGTAACAGAAAAATTGCCCAATATGCCAGAAATGTTACCTACTCAGACAGAATTTTTTCTGTAATATTTAAACTATCATATGAATACTTAGTGCTGTGGTGTCACAAGAGTCAAAATGATTATTGCTTGTTTGCTGGTAAGGTAGACTGAAGTGGAAACTGAGAACATGAGGCAAAGATCTGCTGGTAAGATCATTGGTCTTAATTCTATCAGAGAAAGAGCTGTTGCCCATATGGTTCTAAGTGAGAATGTTTAGCTCTCAGCTTACTTATATGCAAATGGAAAATTTTGCTGTAGGAAAAAAAATCAGGGTGAGCAAGTGAAAGAGTGCATATAGCATTAACGTGTTCCTGGTTTTTACTGGGGGGGACAGAGGAGCATCACTGGGCAAGACGCAGCATCTCTCTCCCAGAAAGTTAGTACCCAAATGGGTGAGACGGCCAAATGGCAGGAAGAGCGATGACTGACTTTGTTGAATATGTGGCAGCTGTGAAATTAAATACAAAAACTTAATTTCAGATCTCTTAAATTTAAGTCCAGTGCCTTAGTCATGAGACTAACTTTGTCATCTGATAGGTGAGGTAATAAATGAGGATTTTCATACTGACCTTCTGGGAGGCAAATTGGCTATATTATATCCTACCAAACGGTCTCCAAAACGAGTGCCTGTGTATTGGCTTGGGGGCAATTTTTAGTTTAACTTCTGAGCAGAATGTAGATCAGACATTGCAGCTTCCAAATTCCCTTTTATTTGTTTGATCTCTAGCCTCAAAGCTCCGAAGTGAAAGCTTTAAATAAAATAAACAAAGATGGGAGTGTGAAACAAGAAACTGTGCTTCATTATGCTTAGAGTGCTCTAGGAAGGACACAGGGAGACTCCTGCGTTGTGTGGAGATGAAGTGTTCACAGCAAGGAAGAAAATAAGTCTCCACTTCACGCCTGTCCTCCTCTCCCCCCCACAGAGCCTTTTATGTCTGAGGCAGAAGAAGTCTTTCTGGGGGTGCACGGCCTGAGACACTACAGCACCCGGCCCCCGTTCTGCAGTCTCTGCGTGTGCAGCTCCCAGGGATGCTCCTCAGAGCGGTACCTGCACAAAGTCAAGCTGTGGCAACCTGCCTTGAGGCAGGAGGCCACGTGGGGAGAGCTTTAGATCTCCATCGTGCGCTGGGGAGCAAAAGGGATTTTTTTTCAGCTTAGAGATAGGAAGGTAAATGAGCACACTGTTGTCTAGAGTATAACGAGCTGTGGCTGGTTAGAGGGCATCAGGAGGGGCTGTGGTTGAGTTTGGATAAACTTTGGGTAAGGGTTTGGGTGTAGGGCTCTCCTGGCTTTTAAGAATTTGAATGACTCTGCACGGTAGTTTGAGAAACAGCCCGTGGAGCTTGTTTATCTTTGACAGATGAACATTACACAAAGTGGTGAGAAGGGACAGTCTCTGTATGTGCTGCTGTTTGGCTCAGGCTCCCTACCTTTCCACCCAGGGAATGGCTGCCTCTGCTTCACTCCCTCTCTGCTTTTTATAAGGCCAGATACGGGCTCACATTCTGTTGTTATTTGTAGTTAAATGCAACCTGGGTCACATCCCATTTTCCTTTACATTAAATAAAGTAGCAAGACAGAGGCCATAACTGAATTATCAGGCTGACCTCCTAAATGTCACTGGATAATAAACATGCAAAAAGAATTCTCATTAAATACACATCACTAGCACTTTAATATCTAGGCAAATTAGACTGCTTTGAGGACAAGTGAGGTCAAATATCTTCTTTTGTGTGTGTGTAATATGGATTAATTCTCAAACTGGACAAAAACATGAACTGCAGTACTGTGTCACCTCATTACCTAGGGCAGAAACAAGCTGTGCCAGGGTGGTTTTCTACTGTGGAAATGCAATTTATTTGAGTAACCTCCTTTCAGCGGCTCTTGTTAGTTCCCTGGAGAACAGACAAAACTGTACTAACCTATTATACTAAAGCCTGCGCGGTGTCCTTGAAGAAATCTGAATATTATTTGAACTTCTTTAGTATCTTAAACTTGTGGATAAAAAATGTTTTAAAAAAAATAATACCGAATATAATGAAAGGGGTATTCCGTGTCTTGATAATGAATGTAGAAGCTGTACCTAAAGTTGATCTAGATTTCTAATGAGATCAAAATTAGAAATATGTATGAGGGAAGGCTGAGTGTACCCATGTGTCTTTTTTACATGGACAAACAGCATTTTGGGCAGGAATGCACACACGCCACTGGTTCTTTATGTAGGGTTTCAGTAGATACTTTGCAAAATGGAGCTGTGGTTTGCAGAACCGGGTGAGTTACTCGTGTGTTGTACAGGAGAATTGTTGTGCATTTCCCACCTCCGCCGTACTGATGCAGCTTTACTGACACATAAAGTAACACTCGGACTGGGGTGTGGATTCTGTACTTCCCTAACACTTTCAGAGGTATGCTTAGCAAAGAAATGTCACGACAATCTTAACTGCTCCTGGTTTTGGGAAGGGCAGTAGTAGTGGTGGTGTGTAGTTGGAAAGCAAACACACAGTAGGATCTGCCGGGAAGGAAGCTGACAGGAGTCCTGAGAAGAAGTTGTTTCTTCTGTACATACAGAGCCTGACAGGACTGTGCTGGTAATACGGGGTTTGATTTAGCTTTGCTAAAGCAGTGAGAGTGCTGGCAGGTTCACTATTGCTGTTTACTATGTGTGTTTTAAAATTAGATAATGGCAGAGCCAGTCCCATGTGTCAATAATAAACAGTTCAAGTAGGTCTGTATTGGAAATAATGGGGTTGTCAGCAGAAGGGTATTATTTGTCACAACAGCGGTTAACAACCGAGTGTTTTACATCGCTAGGCTGTTATCAGTTGGGAGGTGATTTCATGAGCTGGAAGAGGAGCAGTTTGGCAGAGCAGCCGCTGTGCTCCGCGGGGACGTCAGTGCGATCGCAGCGCCCAGATCGTTGTGCCCCGGCTGGGGAAGGGAGCCGGGGCGATGGAGCTTACGTGGGATGGCAAGTAGTTGCCATAATATCGGGTCTTACCCTGCGTTAGCGGAGCATCCTTGTTGTGGCTGGGAACGGCTGCTCACCTCGAGCAGAGCACAGTCCCTGAGACATCGTCTTCTGTGTCTGTCGCTTTATTGGTCACGTGTAAAATTCTCCAAACTGGTATAATTAGAACTAATTTATAAATTTTAAAGTTGGCGTTCTAATCTGCATCCCTCTCATGCCAGGGAGCTGGAGATTTCACATGTGAAGAGGGCACCGGGCAATATCCCGTGTCCACAGTTTTTCCAAATAACCCCTTCCTGGATTCTGCAGGGTTTGGCCTCCCTTAGATCTCGGGTATAATGGTTTTAGTTTGCTAAATTGTAGCAAATGTAGCAAATTTCCTTAATTGCAAAGCTTTGGAGGGTCTGCATATTTGTGGGTCACTCCCAAAATGTAACCGTTTGCTTATAGCAAAAGGTGATCCCTTCTGTATGTAAATCCCAGGCTGGGGGGTTTTCAGGCACATGCTCTCAATTCAGCCCGTTTCCTTACGCCATCGTGCATCCTGCTAATGCACTTAGCTCTGTTCTTTAAGTGTGGAGAGGATGGGGTTATTTTTCAAAACAAATCCTAAAATAATCTGCACTCGCATCTGCTTAACTTCGGTAATTCTGATTGGAGTGATAATTACAACTACACTGGCAGTTTGTTCCTAATCCTGATCAAGTCAAAAATACTCTAGGAGACAGTGAAGTGGGAATTAAAGTGACTTGTTCTTTACTTTGGAGTTGCAAATATTTACAACTTGTATCAATTACAGAATGTGAAGTCTGTGGTTCTGCCCAGTGTGACTTTTATTGCAAGTCTTCTCCTGAAGTGGTGACTTGAGGAATCGTGTGACCATATCTAGCTCGCCTGCTTTTTGCAACCTGGCTTTTTAATCCTCCTGCTTATCATGAAAGACCAGAGAATATGGCCCAGACACCAGAGCTCAGTGACTGAACCCCCGCTACCGGTACTCTTCGTCCCCTCCTGAGCTGGGTAGCTGTGCTCCTTGCTGTTTGTGTGTATCAGAACACTGTGGGCTTGCTCTCGGGGTAGTACCCAAGAAGGACGTGTAGGGCTGGATGCTCATTTACCACCTGAACTACCGCTAATGTAGTTAGATATTTTTCTCTAGGTTTCAGTTCAAAATTCATTTTCCACTGAATCACATTACAAAGAATTTTGTATCTCTCATTATTCAAGTGTCAAGGAGTGAATTAATGGTGGTTGGTTTTGTTAAGCTAGTTTTAGATCATGGAACTGCAGAAAATTCTGGAAATGAAACAAATCCATAGTTGCATATTTTGGATCTCTTTAATAAGGTATTTGGTGAGGAGAGACCATCTCACATGTACCAAAGCAGAAATCTGTTCATGGGAATGTAGAAACCAGCTGCACGTCTCAAAAAAAGGAAACTTACTGTCTTATTTAAATGCAGACCAATATAAAGTATTTAAGCTTTATAATCTATATAGAATTCATGACTTTTTTAAAGCATTCAGGATACGTTCCTATTCTACATTGACCCTGTCTATAGCAGTGTTGCCTTTTGGTGTTATAAATTACTGTTGGTGTTTTCTTGAAGCACGTACTAGTGTTCTCTTGAAGTTTTTCCTTAATTTCTCCCAAGCGTGGGTACCTGCAGTGGACGGGTGGTTTGTCTGGCCATCTCCAGCTGAGGACAGACGCCAAGAGCAGCCACTCACGGGCCCAGCTCCACGTGAATTGGCTCTGCTGCTGCTCTGCCAGGCTTTCAGGGGACACCACCGTCCCTCCGTTCAGCAGTTTCCATAGTCAGTCGCGGTGCCTGGAGGTGGGGTGAGGCTCTCTGTAAGGCTGCTGACGGCTCCGCCTGTATTTGGCCACCACAGAAGGCAAGTGGGTGTGTTGAGGAAAAATGTTACCAACTGTTCCCCTATTGTGTGTCCCTCCTTCTTGGAACTTTAGTGGGGGCTGAGTTTTTACTAGTCTATTGACAGCGAAACTGCGTATTTTTCAGGTAATCTAAAAAGTAGGAATATTTTTGATAAAGACAGAAGTATTTCTTGCTCTCTACCTGATACACACTGCCATACATTCATCAAATCCACCAGTTTAACGACCCATCTTTCGGTTGTCAGTAGCTGTGTTTAATACAAAAGTGTCCTGCTGTGCAGACCCGCAGCAACTGTGGAACTGGATCAACAATTGTCCATCTGATCCTGTGGCTGTGTCTAATAATGTCCTTACGATCTAGGGGGAAAAGGGAAAAGCCTCCCTAGAGGATAATTGAGCACTGGACTGATCTGTGTACCATATGCATCTTTGGAAGGGATTGCTAGTCCTAATATTTTGAGAACTTGGCCTTAATGAGGTTCAGTTGAAGGGAGCTCTAGTGTGAGCAGAAATCCACCTCAATAGTTGCAAGTGCTGTAAGAAACGTCTACCCGTGTCTGTCCTGTCCCACAGGCTGTCACACAGATGGACTTCCAGCAAAGCACTGCAGAACTTCACAAAATCAACACAGCACAAGGAATCTTTTTCTTTTCGTAGCTTTGCATCAGAACCAAGCTTTTCTTTCTGCATCATTTCCGTGCCTGCCTGCCTGCCTCTCCTTACCATCCCATTTCTCTGTCCATAACTATATGATGTACGTGAGCCGTTTTTCATAGAATATGCTAAAACAGGGGCTTCCCAGCATTCAGGAGTGCTTAGCCATGTTGTAGTTTTCTTTCTCAAAGTGGGGGGTAAGCGTGTGTGTTGAAATGCTCAGGGAGCTGGAAGATGCTGCTTCTCACGAAAACAAGGTTCCTCTGCTCTCCTTAACAGTGCCTTCCTGCCTCTCAATACGCTGCAATTCCCCTGCCTTCCCTCCTACCCACGCTGCTGTTCACCACTAAAACACCAGAGTCTTCTGTCCCAATTACGATTTTTTAGATGAAACATCAAGAACAATCAAAATTAAGAACCGGGCTGCTCCAAAGAATTGGATTCTTCTCGAATACATACACTTATTTTGCAGTGTGCTGCCCTGTACCCAGCCCTGGCAGAGCTGCTGAGCCTCACCTTCTGCCTCCCCTGTGCTCAGTCACATAAGGGCAGCCCAGCGTGCACATAGATACAGGTATGGGCGGGTCAAACAGGGTCATTTCAGGAGTGCTAAATACTCCAAATGTAAATACTAATCTTGCTTGAAATACTAAAACCTGTTGAGTTTCCAAAATAAGATAGAAGTGGCTTTCAGTTACACTTGCTACAGGGTATTTTGGCAATTCACTTCTAAATACAGGCCTGGACATGGCAGTGGCCATCTTCAGAGAGAAGGCAGACAAACAGTGAAGCTCAGGTATAACTGAGAAGACCTCAAATGATGACATAGTTTTACAAAACTCTGGACAGTGTCTTCTGGCCGGTAAAACTGGTTTCAGTTTCTTGGAGAGTTTGAGGCTATGGTGTGGGTGAGGAAAGTGAACCGTGAGCGTTTGCAAGAAGGGTAGGGAGGGCAGTTCTGATAGCTTCACCCAGCTGCGTGAGAAGATTTACTCCTCTCCTTGAAAACCGTGATGGCCTGGATGGAGGAAGAAAGCAGGATCCCTAGCTTATACCTACATGGTTGTGTAGAAATAAATACATGTAATGACTTCTATAAGGCATTTTTTTGAGGTGAGTTATGGAAAGCTGTTCCAAAATTCAGCAAATCATAAATAAAAATGTGTAGTGGGTAGAAAACTAATTTTGTCATTGTGCCTTCTAGGCAGGTTCGGTGGTGAGCACGTCTCATGCAGTGGCTTATAAATATGTGGGAAGTCTCCATTGCCAAAATTAGCAACACCAAAAGGCAGCTCAGGAGCAGTTTCTAGTTCTGCTGAGGTGCAATGAGCCACGGCTGCCTGAAAGCCAGGAGCAATGGGGACCCCAGCGTTCAGTACTTTTGTGTAGATTTTGATAGTACTACATACTTCTTTTAAGAGCACCTCACCTTATGTACAGCCGGGGGAGTGCACTGAAGTTAGCACAGGCTCTGGACACACTTCTGCACAGCAGAATCAGCGCTTGGTGAGGACTAGGAAGTTTAAAGCACCAGTTACAAGGCTTTAAAAACACCCCGACAGCAAAAATGCAGCGTGTGGATTGTGCTGTAAGTATTTGAGTGGAAGAAGAGCATATGCAGTTTATAAGCTCATGTCTCAGACTGTGGAGTAATTCTAATGTGGTGGGGCTTATTATCTCTTCAGTAAGTGTATAGTGGCTTTAGTAATGGTGTCTTTTTAATTAAAAACTTCTAAGAAGCTCTTGCATCTTAAGTTTGGTGAATTCCATTCAGTTCAGTGGAACTGTTCCAAATGAACGTCAGTGAGAAGGAATTTGTTTTATCGAGGAGGTTATTGCCTGTAATGATCCTTGACCAACACCCACATACACCCCTGTTTCTTCCCTAGATACAAGATCGTAGGAGCTGTTTCTCCAGGAATATGTTTCAAGGAAATAAAGTTTCTGGACTGCGAAAATAAATTAAACTATATGGTCAATTTGATCCCTCACCTCTTAATGAAATGCCAGGTTTGATAGTTTTAATTGAACATTGTTCTGTAAGGAATTAGGCTGAGGAAAATGGGTCACTGCATAAAAGCCAGTTCTGAGGAATGTCTGGTGATGCTGCCAGCCAGGTCCCGGCTCCCTCAGGAACAGGCAGATTTTAGGTGTTACCTCATCTTTCAAGGAAAATTGGCTACTGATGGCTGTCTGCTTTTTATTATATGGGCCACTGCATTTTACCACCACCTCAGAAAGAAAGATCAAGGGACCTTTTAGATTCTTTCTAGGAAGAAAAATAGGAACCTGCTGGAAACTCTTTTTTTGCCACTGGTTAAATATAGCTTGTAAAAGAATCATCCCATTTTTCCCATCTGTGGCACAAGTCACTTGGTTAATGAATGTTTTCGATTGGATGAACTGGTTTAAGTCACACTTTGATGAATGCTGGCACAAACCAAATTATTAACTAGAAAACTACAGTAAAACATTATTATTATGTTGTAAATTGAAAAGAATGATGCCTGATGCCAGAAAGAATTCACCGTACGCGAACAGAGCAGTTTGTTACTGTTCTGCTGTGGCAGACTTCCCCTTTACGCCTTGTGCAGATACATCATTCAAAAGCAAAACTGTAAATCTATATAGTCATAAATAAACTTACAATAACAAAACGTCAAGTTAATATTCAAAATATAAATGAAATGAAATGTTTTCTTGTAAGTGTCTGCAGTTTGTAACTAACTGTGTACGCCTGATGTAGAGTCTCTGGATAGAAACTGTTTTCAACTCTGGGTTGATGAAATGTCCAGGTCAAGGCCACCTGCTGTTTGTTTACATCTACAAATGTAGCAATTTATTAAGCACATTCAAAACTTCCACTAGTGCAGTAACAGCAGAATTGAAGGCACTAAGTCCAGCTTGTTTATAAACAGTATTATCTACAATGAAAAGGGCTTGGGTTAACTAAATGGGGAGAAATTACTGGAAATTCTGAAGTTCTTTGTATCTGTTTCTGCTGCTTGAAGTCTTAGAGCAGAATAACACTGACCCAGCATGAAAAAAAAAGACTCTTGTATTTGGTGTTCAGTAAGAATAATTACTGTCAAACAATTTTCAAAAAATGTATTTTATTTAACTGCTGAGATTCTGTTAACAGACTCTGAAGTCACATTCTGCTGTCAAATTAAGGAGGAGAATGTAGGTTTAAAACAACAGCAATTTCTACAAGAGGAAGAGATGAAAAATTTGGACTGTTGCATTAATTCACAGTCCTGCATTGAGATTTAAATTAGTACATGAAGGTAAAACTGGCGTAGGAATGATTCTGGTCGGCAGGGACACAGCTAGTGCCCGGGGTTGTGACTAATACCACTTTCCATGCAGAACAGAAACAATCCTAACCTGGTGTCCCCTGCGGCCCCTCAGTAGGATGGTTGTAAGAGCACTTGAGCTGCAAGAACCCATTTCTGCAGGTTGAGTTCCTCATCGTTTCCAGGGGGATTCCTCCTGAACAAAAGCACAGCTTTATTTTGGATTAACTGGCAGCATCTCCTCCAAGTCGAGTGCTGGTCACTGAAAGAACAAGCTCAGCCCTGCCGGGGAAAAATGGGTTCTCTCTACCCTCTGGTTTGAGCATAATAAAGACCCAGGGCCAGATGTTCACCGCCGTGGTGGGCAGGTGTGGAATTGGCACAAATTCGGGACCCATGAGCTGTGTGCAGCTGCCGGGGGTGTCGGGGTGTGCTGACTGGAAGTGTGGGCCCGTTGTGCCCGTGGCTGCAGTCTGTGACACGCGGTCTCTCCTCAGGCTGAGAGATGGACAGGTAACAGGGGCTTACCTTCAGCCTTCCCAGCCAGCAAGCTGTTGTCTCTCGCTGGCGTAGGCAGATTTGTTGGTAGGGTTTTATCCTTGCTAAAACTGTAGGATATAATGTATTTGAGAATTGACTTTTTAAGGGAACGGCGGGCCCTGCTGGAGGAGGGAGGTCCCCGAGGCTGGGGAATGGCTGTCACAGCTCTGTTTGTGCCCAGGCTGGGAAGCCCGGCAGGGTTGGCACCAGCACGGGCAGGGCTCCCGCTGCCCTCACCCTCTCAGCTTGTCCCGCAGACAGGTCTCCAGGGACAGACCCTCCCGGCATCTGGGCCCTGCAGGGCTGGCCTCTGGGCAGGGAAGGCATGGCAGCAAGAACCTTTGGGGCTGGTGATTGTCTGCCCCACGTGCTGGCTGGGAACTTGAGCGTTAGCAGCTGTTGTGCACTTTCCTGCATAAAATTCTAGTGTCTTTTTGCAAGAATTTAATGAGTTACTCCTTTAGTTACCTGAGTTAATTGTGTTTGTTGATGCTTTTCAGCTTTCTAAAGAAAAAAAAGCACCTATATTCATCTTAATGCCTTGCTGTTGCTACTTGGGCAGTCCTTAGGCACATGTTTGTGCATGCAAGGGTTTAATTAAGACCTTAATAAGTAAATAATCTCCACACAGTCTAGGCTTCTATGAGATAGCACTACAGGGACATTTCTTGAGTTCCTCAATTGCACGCCACATTATTATTAACTATTTTTTATATTGGATAATACTACTCTAGCTTTGCTGGTGAGGTGTATATAGATTAGGAGGCAGCCTGACCAGCCGGCCCAGGAGCACTGGTTTACTCGGGAACCATTCGAGGTATTTCCTTTGATCACGCCACGGCTGAGAGAGACTGACATCGCCCGGAGACCAAGACTAAAGTATTCACATTAGGGTGCCTGAAATGAGGTTCCTAAATAGAAGTGGCCTGATTCCCTTTCCAGAGATACTGAACATGAGAAAGTGGGGGATTTTTTTAAAGCTTTCACGCTTTGCAAAGTGGCTCTGACAGTCACTTTTCTGGGTGGCTGTCAGTATTTTGGGCATTGACTACTACTGTATGTGGGGTGTTCAGGGCTGATGCAGCCTGTCCCCGGGTGCCTCTGTGCACTCCAGCTGCAGGGCCAAGCTCCGGCTGGGCTCCTGCTTTTACATCCACCCCTCTGGAAATGTCCCACAGCCACGTGAGACATCGCTCACGGGCATGCACCCCTGTATCATCATGTTACAGTGTTGGTGACAACTGCACGTGCTAGTCCATGTCATGGCTTTGGAAAAGCGTAACCCATTGGCACTTGGGACCCAGACAGCTGCTGCTGTGGACCAGCCCTTTTAGCCTGGGCTCAGGAGGGGTTTGGGGAGTGAAAGGCAGTAAGCTCTTGTCCCACAGCAATGCCATAGGCTGCACCAGGACAGCAGGACTTCTCCATAGGAAGGGGCTTCTCCCACCCTTGCTTGGCAGCAGAGCGGTGACAGGTTTCAGAGACAGAGCAGTCCCAGTGCCCCATGCCATACCTGCGTGTCCTGCTTTCTTGGCAGAGCATGGCCAGTGGACCTCGGCCCCACAGTTCAGCCCTTCCATACGAGGCAGAGGCCAGACCATGGTGGCAGGCAGTAGTGTCATCTCTTTTGGGGAAGATAACTAGAAAATAACAAACTGAACAAGTATCTTAGTGTAAGTGGATAGGAGGCAGGGACAGGCTTGTTTGCTGCAGTACGGGCACGGATGCCACTTCTCGCTGTGAGCCCCTGCCCAAGGGGAGCTGTGTCCTCCCTCTACAGCCATAAGGGCACAGGCAGCTGCTTTCCTGGGATGGCACGTACACAACTACCCCTGCAGCCTACAGCACACCGCTTCAGCTTACCTCATAGATGTGGGAGCTGTCACCATCCCTGGGTTTGGACGAAATGACTGTAACAGATGTGTTCCACAGCTGACCTCTGTTTTTCTGTAGCTCCTGTGCGCATTTTTAATTTAAAATTCTGCTCTTTCCTATAAAAGGTAAAGAAGATGTCAAGGTCTCGCTGTTCCCATTCCAAATGAAATGGGTTCACGTCCTGTTAATCAAGGAGTACAGCCGCAGCATTTGTCATTTCCCTTTAAAGTAATGGGTGGTTGATACCTGTCATTTCTCAAGAAACTATAAACCAGATTAAGGTGTATTTATAGAAATCTCAATTGCTGGTAACGTGGCTGAAGCCAAGTTTAGGCATACCATTAGTAATGCATAATGAAATGACCTAAGTGGAGTTAGATTTGGGAGGGGAAAGAGAAAGCTATTTGAGTTGGATAGCTTGAGGATGCTGTTTTACTATTAAAATTAAGCTTCTGACCCCTGGCTCTGAAGTGATAAAAATAAATCTTCCTATAGTTCTCTTCTGCATTTAATCTTCTATATTGGAAATGATAAAGAATAAAATCTCCTTCTCTCCCTTGTCTCTTTCTTTTCTAGGTACAGGACCTATTTATGCTACAGACCCACTCCTATATATGTTCCTGTTAATACTGCATAAGCTTGTACATTTATTAGTAAACCACTGACGGACTACTTCCTCCACTCCTCAGCCAAACAAAAAGGAACCTATTTAAAAACAGAACAGATCCCTGACAAAAAAAAAATACCTAGTTTTAAAGATGGACAGAAAGAGACTGAAAGAAGCATGATAAAATTCTACATGAGGGGAAAAACATATTTTTGGGGATGCCACTGAAAGTAAACCACATAGAATAATGCATCTAGTTACCAGACTCTACAGTGTAAAGCCCTGCTCTGTGCATGGCAACTATGATTTCTCTATTTTAATGTAATATTTTTTCTTTTCTAAACCTTTCCTCTGACTCTTCATTTTGCACGAACTGTTGAGCAGTTATCTTTATGACAATATGTAAAGATGTTGGGTCAAAGCCCTTCCTAAGAAAGGAAATATTTTTAGTAGATTATTGTGTTTAGTTTTTTTTGGATTTCCTTTTTTCTTTTTTAATTAAATTATTTCTTTTGGAGACATTTTAATTAAAAAGGTACATCTTACCATAATTAATATTCACTGTCAATAATATTTATTTTTAAATGAAGATTGGAAACAAGGTAAGACATTTGTTTATAAACTGTATTGTATATTGCTGAATAACAGTTGAATAAAAAGATTTTGAAATAAAGTTTTTACAGATGTGTGTGCCTTTCCCTGTGTCCTGAAGCTCCTGAGAAGGCTTCGTGGCTGTGGCTGTTCCCTGCCTTGTCACAGCACAGAGAATTGAGGAAAGGTGCATCACAAACCAAATACAATTGAAATGGGTTATTTCTTACACACCCCAATGTATTTGCAAACCCCAGCGGAATGTGCTGAGAGCGAGTCACGAGCTGTAACTGCGTTCTCCTGAGGTGACACCAGTTGTCTCTGGGCAGTTCATGCCCAGTCAGGTGGACAATGGGACAATGTGGAGCATTCAAGGTAAGTTGCTTTGGTTTTCTCCAAGCCTCCTCAAAAAAAGATTAATCAACCAGTGGAACGTAAAAATGACTATACTTGGAATGTTGTATTCCCTAGACCTGGTTCCAGTATATGTTTACAATATATTTAGATTTCTAAAATTACATAATTGTGAACTTAGAAAGTGAACTTTCCTCTAATGAAGCAAAGGCTTTTGTACAGTAAATACAGCCGTTATTTTTCTGTTCCAAAATTCTTGGGTTTTTAGTGAGGTAATAGGTAAAGGAACTCAACGTTCTTTAGCTGAATTTAGTAAAGTACTTTGAAATTTCCTGTGTCTGACTGTGACTCTCATCCTTTCATTTGCATAGCATTTCTAAAGCACCTTAATTGTGGAAATGGTAAAGCGCCAGCTCCAGCGCCAGCAGGACTCTGTGGGCAGAAGCTGTTGGAGCAAAAGCAGGACGTGCCGCTGCCTCACCTCGAACCTGAGTCCTCTTCTAAAAGGAGGGTAGGAAGGGGTTTTTCAGTTTCTCCAACGGTCAGAATTTGCTTTTTCTAGGGCTGCCAGTAATAGTGAGGGATTTGTGCCACTCGCATGTCACTAGGTGTGAGACCAAAACGCATCTCCGTTTCATACACGCTACTACATTGTGGTAATAAAAGCCCTCTTGTACTGGGACAGACTCACCATGGGGACCCAAAGGCCATAAAATCTTTGTGAGAATGTTCATCCCCTTAATGCCAGCTGTAGGATCCTGGGGATTGCGGAATAATCCATAACCATTGCACAAAAAGCAGAACTGCTCTGCTGAAGGACTTGGGGGCAGTGGGTGTCGGGCCTGGAAGTGCATCAGAGCGTGAGACACTGAAGAGCAGGGTCCTTGGCTTCCATATGCGCATGGGAGGGCAAATCTTTTATAACCTGAAAGGGAAAGACAGGTGGAAAAACATACGTGAATGTCAGCCTATGCCTAAATGAAAGGCAGCGTTCCTGCCTGGGAACTTGTTCAAGGGCAGTTGTTCAAGGCAGAGGTTTGTGTGGAGTCTGTAACCCCACAGGAGCCCTGATCCGTAATGGCTGGTCACAACAGTGAAACCTGCCTGGGTCTGAAGGGTGGGTCCTCTGGAGCACTCGGCATCACTTCTGGTTTTTGTCAAGGGTGGGGGATATTTCCCAGTGACTCGTCTTCCTTCTAAGGGAGAGAACCAAACCAAATTTTTCCACAAGAGGAAAAAGAAAATCTGCCTAAATTTATCTAAATAAATAGCTGGTGCTTGAAGCAGTGGATCATGGCTCTCTAGGAGTAGTTCATCTAAACTAGTAGATCATCTACTTTGCTCTGATACTTTTGTTTCATCGCTTACAGAGTACGTCTTGAATTGCATACTGGGCGGTTTGCAGGAAACGCGGAAGGAAATCCTTCACCTTGCATCTGTCCTTCCCTTTCTACTGTAGCCTGTTACCTGAACAGCAACTGGAAGTTCTGTGTGCAGCGGCAGGTGTAGAATTATCAAGGTCTTTTAGACTTTAATCACATTAAAGGTGAAAAAATATTAAATCTGCAACTAAAAATAACTTTTTTTTTTATCCTTTCTGAGATCAGAATTAAGTGTGCCACAGTAGGAATAACAATTCTTACATTCCAATTCACTATAAAACCTCAGAACTACTAAACAATAACCTGAGGATTTGATGAAAAATCTCTTTTAACAAGAGCAATAGGCATCTTGTCTTCCCAGTGACGACCTGCTCACATGCAGAGAGAACTCATTCCCGGCACACAGCATAACTTCAACAAGGGAGCAGATTGCCCAGATAGCCTGGCTTTACCTTCACCTTTGCTCTATTTCTGTCTTCAAAAATGTGCAGAATGTGCCCTCCAGGTTTTGGGGTCTTGCTTTCCACATTCGGGCCAGCTTTTCTGCAGCATACACAGCCTATGTTTGCCCCGTATTCGCGTAGAGCAGGGCAAGTAACTGGCTAAAAAGGAGGCTGCAGCTTTCAGTACAGTATTTAGTCTTTAAAAAGCACTTAGAGGACCGAGAAACATTTTGATGGAAAAATGTAAAGAATTTGGAGCCTTATTGCTTGTGAGTGTGTTAAGGACTTTTGCTAAAACATCTGTCCTTTGAGAGTGCTCTTTCTTCTGAAAAGGGCAACTGCCTCACTTCTGCTGATTGTATTTACAAAGGGCAAAGTAAGGTTTTGCTGTACCCTTAATGGACAGAGGCTGGTGGCAAATCTTGCTCTTTCATAAATCTCAGCGTTCCTGGTGGTGTCTGCTGTCAGAATCGATTAGGAATAAGTGCCTGGACTGCAGAGCGGTGGAAAGGCGGTGTGTGGTGGGGTGGGTACCCGGGGAGACAGCCCCTGGTCCCTGCACTGGGGGACACCACAGTCAGCGGCTCCTCTGCGCCAAGCCGGCAAGCAGGGGAGCTGGGCAGCATGAGTGATGGCTGTTAGGGGCCAGAGCTGAGTCATCTATAATATAATCATAAGGAAACACACATTTTTCCTGAGAGAAAATCAATAGAACTTTGCACTTTTCCTTGTAATATTTCCAGTCTGCGCCATCAGCCATAGTTTGCTCACAGTTACTCTGCTATAAATTCACTGCGAGTTAATGGATTTCTACAAAAATGAATGGATTTACAACAGTGTAGCAGAGCTGATGCTAGAGCCATGATCATGTAAAAATACATGGAACAAAAGTAGTTTTATAGCACACAGGTGACCTTCGGAGTGCCAAGACCTAGCAAGTAAAAAAGCAAAATTACCTAGTTCCTGCTATGCTCCTTTTCTGGCAAAGCTCCCACGGAATATTAAGCGTGCAGCCCCGAGAACATTGCTGTGCGTGGCGAGGGCCAGAGACCCACCGACGGGAGGACGGGTGAGCAGGC
Organism: Tringa tobata; assembly: GCA_033628505.1. Classification (NCBI taxonomy): domain Eukaryota; kingdom Metazoa; phylum Chordata; class Aves; order Charadriiformes; family Scolopacidae; genus Tringa; species Tringa tobata. The sequence continues at coordinate 2,618,370 of JAHREE010000265.1, read as the reverse complement.
AGCTCCGTGCTGTGATGGAGAATGCAAAAGACTGTCTGAACATGTCATTTTTCAGTTCCTGCATAAAATATGTTGGAGCCTCGTCTCACTAGAATTAGTAAGTAAGTAAATAATGTGCTCCCAAACTTGCGTGTCAAAACTTGGTTGGTTAATATATGAGCTGCCTCTCTTGCATTTGTTACTACGCAGTAAATTTCATGCTTAGCCAGAGGCTGGCAAAGTTCATTTATTCATTATCCCCAAACTTCGGGCAGTTATTATTCAAACTCCCCTAGTACATCTATTTAATAAGAAAAGAACAGAAAATTGATGGGATCAAAAATGTTAAAGTCTTAATTAATGCTTTTAGCAAAGACTGATTGGAGGGGTTGTTGTTGTGAGAATATTAATTTGTAGTGAGCGAGCGCGCTGCCGGGTTTTGCTGGGAGCAGGGAGGGCTCTCCCAGCCCTGCCAAGGGAGCTCGGCCCCTGCCCCTGGGGAGCTGCTGGCCCGTGGGGACACCCCCTCTGTCACCCCAGGGGCTCTCTGCTACCACTAAGGGACAAGGAGAGTGCTATAATACCAACATATGCAAATTATTGCTGATTAATAAAGAATGTTTAGATGGGGAAAACATTTGCTTACAGCACAGAAAAGACGTGGGATTTTTTTCTTCTTTACTGTTTTGGGGCTTTTGTGGTGTTTTTGTGCCCCGGCAGCCTCTCAGCACTGCAGGGCTGCGTGCATCCGTGGGGCAGGCTTGGGGGTTGTGCACAGGAGCAGTTACACCATAGGAAAATTAACGGCCCTAAACCAAAGGGAAGGAGAGGAAAGCTGGAAGAAACCCCACAAGGCAGGAGGGTGCTGGTGAACCCTGTGTCACCCTGTCCTGCGGCACAGCAGCAGCAGCACCGTTCTCTGGGCACGGCCATGGGGTTTGACAGGGGATAGGGACGAGGAAGGGGGTGGCTGTTGTTGGTTTTAGACCATATTTCTAAAACCCAGCAATCTCTGCAGAGCAAAGACAGGTATTTATTATAAACGGAGCCAGCTGGGAAAAGTGTGTGGTTCAGCTCTGCATCAATGACTAAAATACAGCCCTGAAGAAGATGGCTTTTTTTAAGGATCCGTGCTAATGTCAATGAATGGATTGAAATCTCCTATTTTTCCTATGACAACTGCCAGCCTTTTCGTTATAGCAATTTTGGACATTCCAAGGAAATTGCAGTTATATTAAGAGTCGAATCAAAGCGGACTGTGCTGCAGAGTTAATGGCTTTCCCTCTTTGTTGCCTATAGATTTGGTTTCCTGTTATTGTTAAAATTTTTCTTAAATTTCATATGGACAATCATCCATAGTTTTAATACAAATTAAATGACCAATGACTTGAACTAACTCAAAAATGCTTACAATTCAATTGAAGATTATATTTTTCTAAAGGACATGTTGGGGATTTACTCTGGGGAAGATGGGAAAGGGGGTGTTAAGCTAATTTTTTTTTTATTCCATGACTAGATCTGTCCAAAATTTTAATTTCTTTCTGTGTTAGTACCCTTGAAATAGGAAGCAACAGGTAAGACTTTAGGAGGGTTATGCAGGATGAAAAAACAGATGACCACATAAAATGGGCTCTTATTTTTGATTTTCTTGTCATTTTCCTTGAAAATCTGAAGTCATTGAGTTTTTTATCAACCTAGAATAGGAATTCTTCCTTACTAAGTATTTTTTCAGGCTTGTAAGTTGCTCTGAGAATCCAGTGAGTAACAAGACTCATTGGGTTTCAGGGTGATCTAGGTAGTATCTAGGCAGGTGTTGGTATTTTGGCTCTCAGTCAAAGTCAGCTGTTTTGGCAAAAATTAGTAGGATACTTCTAATTTCCTAGTGCTATGTTCTTTATAATAGTTCTTTTTTTTTTAATAGAGTGTTTCTGTATTCATACTCTATGGTAAACACTAGATTTAGCTCTAAATACCCATGGCAGAGCCTTTTTTTAATGTATATGCTGTAATTTATTTACTTACTGTTCCGGACAGTTGTATTTCAGTGCTTCTGGAGTTGTCAGAGTTGATCCCAGTGACTGATACCTGTCAGCATGTCATTAATCAACTGTCTTTGCAGTTTTAAAAATGTGTCATCAGCCCCACAGGGAGAGCTGCGACGCTGTAAGGATGGGTGTGAGGAAAGTTGGTGTCGGGACCTTGACACCCACCACCCCCCTTGGTTTGCCTCATCCTTCCCTCCCAAGAAGAGCAACGTGGTGGGTGGCTGTGACCTAGATAGGAGCAGCTTGGCCAGACTTCAGCGAAGGATCTAAGAACTTGGCTGCCCCTTGGGACATGCCCCCCCCCCGCCCCCGGCATTGGGCAGCCCTGGGCTGTGCTCTGAGACATGCACTCAGAGAATCAGTCCTCTCTGGCCACCGGAGCATCCCCAGCATGGTGGGGAGTACTCTTTTTTTGTTTCTGTGCTTTCTGGGATCCCCCTGAAAGCTCTGAAAGCAGGACGGCAGGGGCTGGGCCACCAGGCTCCCGGGGCCATGGCTCAGGATACCTCTTGCCCAGCATCCCAATGCTCAACCTCACGTGCTTTGCTCTGCCACCACCTCTCCCCCAGCTTCCAGCCAGCAAGGACAGCGGGAGCACAAGGAAAAGTCACCCATAGGTTCCTGAAGGGACTCTCAAATGGCTCAGGATTTAAAAGCCTGCTTTCCTTAGTTAAACTAATCCTGTGTCTCCGACAGGAATGAGGATGCTGTTGAGACACCCCACATCACTGTTACACTGAGCATGGCTGCCCTGAGCTCTGGGAGCTCTGGTACCTGGTCGCTGTGCCTTGCCGCCACTGAGCCGAGCAGTGTGTGAGCCTGGGAGCTGGGTCTGCTTGGGAACATTGAGAGATCTTTGGAGGAGGACACGGTGTGTACATCTAAATCCGAGTCAGGCCAAGGAATAGCTCCACTGAGCGATGATCCAGGCTGAACCATGTCCTTCAGTGATACCTGTTACCCTGAGCAGAATGCAGCACTTGAGAAAATGCACAAGAGACGCTTCAGGCAACAAAATCAAATGAGATGATGAAAAAGTACAATTTGATTAAGGCAACATCAGTTACTTTATGATCTTTATCAAAGACACTCAGTTTGTGATTCATTTATGCTAATTCAGTGCAAGACAGTAAAAATACAATCATTCAGTGCTACAAATAATGATAATAGTGTAATCCATTTATAGAGTGCTTGCATATAATTTCAACTTTTATAGTATAGTGGGATGAAAGTCTCAAGTTAGTTAAATGCACAGCAAGGTGCTAATTGCAATCCTGGTTAAAATGAACCTCAGTTTATGGTTAAGTTGCTGGTTGAGCTAATGACTTTGTATCCAAGCCAGCCGAGTCCCACTGAAGTCAGCAGCCAGACTCCTCATATAGTGAAATCTTTTAATAATTAATAACGCCAGCGTTTCAGTCTCTAGGGAAGTAACCAGGGTTTGACAAGAGAGAAGACCAAAACTGAGTACATACCAGTGCATCGGTCCTGGTGTGGGTTTGTGGATGTGGCCACCTTGCAGTTTTTGAGCAGGTCAGGAGAGAGAGAAGAAAGTCTCGCCTCGCTGCCGCCAGAACTGGGGGAGCAAGAACCCGACAAACAGTAGTTAGCAACACGCAGCAGGCACCTGCCAAAATCTGAACTGTAACACGATTTAATGTCAAGACTGAGTAAATGGAACTAAATCCAGCTCGCCAAAGTGTCAAATGTGAGAAGTTGAACTTTTTGCAATATTTTTCAAGAACATAAACTCTCTTTATTAGCCCAAGAGTTAATTATTTTAAGGCCAGAAAGGTCTTACGCTACTTACACTAGACTGAAGCGTTTCACTAAAGCAAACCATCTCACAGGGAAATGCGTGGAGCTCCTCTGGGTTCACAAACTGTTTGTCAACCTGGTCGTAAATGTGCATGGAAGTATCAACCAAGTTTAGGCTCATTACCCGGGGTAATTCAAACCTTGCCCCTGCAGGTTTCCGGAGCAGAGCGGCACCAGAGAAAGCACTGCTCATGTTGAGGGCTATGAAAACACCATGTGTTCACACAGCGTGTTTCCCTTCGTCCATGGCTCATCTGTTGCTGCTGGCATTTACAGGGCTTGGGAAAAACATCCGTCCAGTTTGCTGTTTAGAGCTGGGAGCACGACTGCAAAATGGCGAGGGAGGAGGGGAGGTGGGGTGGAAGCCACAGGGGCCATTTACCTGGGGACACTCTCAAACTCACCTGCTGTGGGGTCTCGGGAGCAGGAGAGGGGCACGCTGCACAGCCTGGGCAGGGAATGTGCTCGGTCAGCTCTGTGGTCATGCTGAAGCCATTCATTTTTATTTGAGCAACACTTAATGCTCCCAAAACAGCCGCTGGAGCTCAAGGAGACAGGTGGATAAGGAGCAGCAACATGATTTGCAACGGCTCAAAGTTTCACTCTGCCCTGAAACAAGCTTTTCTCAGTGGAGAAGAAGGTTTTGTGGTTTTTTTTTTTTCCTTCGTATGCTGAACCAAGCAGCAAAATAAGGTGTTTCCCCAAATAAACTCACTGATAATGATTTTTGTCATGCATCCCTAGCTAATTGGGGTGCGATGAAGTGCGTAATTCAAATGCTATCTAGCCTGAGGGCTTAAAGAAAAGCTTAACTCTGCCTGCAAGCCAGAGAGGAGATAGCTGATGTGACAACTGCCTATCAGCCAGCTGCAGGCTTTCAAGGGAGCAGCGACACGGGCGCAGGATCTGATTGCAGCTCAGGCTCTGCCCGCAGTCGCGCCTGCTTGGTTCAGCGCAGCTACTCCACGGCCAATAAGGCATTAAATAGGTACAACGTACAGCTCACTTCAGGGGAAAGTATTTCAGCTGCACAGGTGACTATCGTGCATGCATTAAGAAAACCAGGACACAGCGTACCAAATTTAGTTTAGCTACAGTAAAATAATTGTAATAGAGCAATGCTAACCCCGACTACTGAACGGCGACACCTGGCTTTTGCTGCACAGGAGAGATTAAGTTTTTCTGGTTTGTTTTCCTCCCTCTCTTTATATATATTTCATGTATATAGCATATATTTAGTATTCAGATGTTTGAGACAAACCCCCAACACTTTAGAGAGAGAAGTGCCCTTCAAGCCCAGCAGCACAAGCCACGGTCTCACGGAAACAGCAATTGCAAGTGGAAAATAGCCCCTGCTGTGCAACACCTCCACTTTGTTATATTGCAATATATTTTCTTATTTTTCATGTGCCTGGTTCGTGTGACCCTGCCAGTGTGTAAAAATGGCTGTTGACAGTTTCTTTGTTTTTGTTTTATTATAATGTAATTTATGGGATGCTGAAAGTCTGCAAGTTACTTGTACTTGACTGACATTTCTCTGAGAGTCAAAAAATTGCTATGTATACTTGACTGAGATTAAAATGGGTAGGCTGTGTATAGCTGTATCCTGCTTTCAAAGTGTGGGATTGGAAGGCTTCCATTAAATTGTTATTTTCAGTTATTATTAGCTCCTAAATCAGTTAATATAATTTCTTTCCCATAATGAATACACAGCATTGTAAGCCTAAATGCCATATTTTCTATTGATCTATTTCCACAACCTGTTTAGTGAAATAATTAAAATGATTTACAAGGCTGACCCAATATCTTAGTGGTTTAGTAAATCATGTTGCCGTGTGGGAAGGCTCAGCTGGTTTTAAACTCCCAGCTCTTGGCAGCAGCAGGAGCTGGGAGCGGAGCAGCAGCCAGCGCCGTGCTGTGTCTGAAGGTGCACCCACAGCCCGCCCGCGGAAACGCCGCCTCCGACGGCGAGGGGAGCAGGGCTCCCACGGGTTTGTTCACTCATCACCTCCGTTCAGAGTAGCAACATTTCCTGGTGCTACCAAGCTGCAATCCCCAGGTAATGTATCTTCACTACTACTTGACCATCCCTGTTTTCTACCCCTAGAATTGACCCCACATGGCTGTAGGCAGCAAAATGGAGCTTGCCATTTTTACATGCCAGACAATGTGGGAAATTACTATTTCTATCTTTGTTGGATGTTTCAACTCATAAGAAGACGACAGCTCTAAACACAATCTCTGTTTAAGTGCCAGGGTTATGGAGGGGCTCAGTAGGATTCAGTAGTGCCAAGACAGAGATACGCTAAGGCATGGCCCAAAGTCTCTTAAAATCTCTGGAAGTCCCTTTGGTAATCTCAAAGGGCCACAGGTGACTCCTCAGGGAGGGCTTCCACAGCTCTTGCAGGCAAACACACAGGGCTGATGCAGGTAGGACTTAGAAAATATTCCCAGGTTTGTTTCTAGCTCACCTCCTGGTGTTACGGTGACACTAACAGGGAGTCCTCAGAGCAGGGGCAGAAGGACACCGCAGCAGAGCCTGGGAGGAGACACAGCAGCCAGTCTCTGTAGAAAGAGTGGCAAGAGCAAGCTACATTTAAAGTACTATTATGAAAAGCTGGTGGCAGCCTTCTTTCTCATGAAAAATGTGCATTTTTGACAGCTGCAGTCTGAAACAAAAGGGATTGAGGTGACTTCTGTGGCATCAGGGCAATGGCTGCAAAGCAAGGAGTGTGCAGCCAGGGCCAGCCCTCGTGGGGATGGTGTCCCCGCTGGGTCCTGCCCTGGCCAGCCGTGCAGGGAGGACATACCCTGGGGACACAAGTGCGGGCAGGGAGGTCACAGACCTCCATCCTGGTCCATGACAGGAGGGACAGAGCCCATAACTCTGAAATCAGTCAGCATTTGAGACACCATTTATAATGTCTCCACTTGCAATCCCCAAGCAAGCCTCAAGCTTGCTTTCAGCATCTAGTAATTTATTTATTTTTTCAGTTCTATTCTTTTGCATAATTACACAAAGAAAAGAAAAACATCCTATAAAAACTTAAAAATTTGGAGATGGTTGTTGGATGCACTTTGCAGCAGATGCCATTATCTTCCTTCCCTGACCCTAACCTGCCACCATTTCTATTTCGCTTTAAATGGACCTGTAATTTCACAATGTGAATTCAGCTGGAACTATTCTTTTTGTTAAATAAACTTTACCATTGCACTGACTGCTCCAGGCTCTGAAAAGAAACACTTCTTGCTTCTGTTCCAAAACCTAGGTCTGAAATTCAAAAAGAAGTGTTGGTAAATGGGCTGTAATCACACTGAAGGGCAAGTGAGTATTCCTCCTCTAAGGCAGAAGAAAATAAAGGAAAATCTGCTTTGCCTTCTGCTGCCTTGATGCTGATAATTTTACAGATCAGAAGACTTTTTAGAAAAGAAGCCTGCTGTGCTGCAGTGTGTGTTTCAGAGCTGAAATACCTATAGTCATGCCCTTAACGCCACACTTGGAAGTGTAAATCAGGGCCTTGCATCTACACAGACCACGCACCCAGCAGAAGCTCACGCTGCCACGGGCAGTGGAGGGCCTGTGCGCTGGCACCCATCACCAACAAGCCCCGGCAACTCCGGATTCACCACGGGGAAGAGCAATTCGTGTTAATGGCAGAGCTATCCTCTAAGGCAGGCAGCTGCGTGCGTGCGAGCTGTAGTGATGTTATATGAGGGCTTGATGGCTTGACAAATATGATTGAAACGGGACACAAGGGTCAAAAATGACCTCAGAGATGGACCATAACACACAAACACACGCCGCCCGAGCACACAGCGGGGTCGCAGTCCCCTCACCGCCTTACGCATCAGGCGAACAACTCCCCCACTTCGATGTCTGTCTGGCCTCAGAATTATTTTTTTCCAGAACAGGACAACCCCAAAGCAGAAGGAGCTGGGCAGCTCTACCAGCGTGAAGTGCCGCATCGCTAGAGCTGAGGCGGTGCTGAGCCCCGTGCCCAGACAGCACGAGTGTTGTTAGTGATTACCAGCACACCTTTACGTGCAAGTCAGTCCTCTCCTGCACCTCTGAGCACCTACCGGAGCATCTTTAAGCTTACTGCAGTCTCAAAGAACTGCTGTGCTTCCTGTAGGTGCGCTCTGCCACTGCAGCGCTCCTAATTTCACACTCGTGTAACTCTTAGAAATCCTTTTAAACCACACCAACACAGAGCGACTCAAGCTGTTTGCTAACTAGGGCTCTGTACTTGCTGAGCTGTGGCAAAGCGAAGGATCTCCTAGCAGCTCTCTGCAAATGGGGTTGGGGTCAGTTATAAGTCTGTGATTAGTTAATTCTGTTTAGAAGATCTGCTTAAATTAAACATTTCTTCTCTCCCATTCTCACTCACTGTTCTGTTTTTAAGTATAAGGTGCTTAATAGTCTCTAGCACCTGAAATAATCACTGGCAGGATGAAAGCTCTCCCCCTCACACCCCCACCATTTTGTCCCACTGCAAAATGCATAAATTAATCTCACGCTAAAATTAACATATATTGCTGAGGCAAATGAATTGGCATCTCCATGTATAGCTATTAGCTTCCAGCATTTCCTGAGAGGGCCTTTCATTTAATTACCAGCCTGACAGGCTAGCTCACTCAGAACTGCAGCCACACTTATTACTTTTATCTCCCCAGACACCTGCCTCTCTCCATGGTTTATCAGATTTCTACTGAAGAGATGGGCAAAGTATTTTCTATTGCACCAGGTTATTGTTTCTTTAAAAGGTACTTACTAGAGCACTGACCTCAACCAGGGTTTTTTTTTTTGGTTGGCTTTGGATGGGCTTTTTTTTCTTTCAATTATCAAAGCAATCCAGCAGCGTTAACCCCCCCCACTGCCCCACCACACACCGGCAGCTCAGCAGCAATCACATTACGGGTAGGGAGCTGGAAGCCTCACCACTAGCGCCGTGCAAGCAGCTGGCCACCGCTCACAAAGACCTTGCCTGCAGTGGGAGTCACAACCCCCAGATGCTGTGACTACTTTTCATCCTCCCACGTATGAAAACTTGAAGTGGAAATGCTGAGAGCATACAGCTCAGTGCCCACCAGTGCAGCCATGAGAGGGATCTGCCTGAATCCCTCCTGATGGTGTGGGCCACAGTTTATATTGTCACCAGTGCCCCTATAATTGGTTGATAAAAAGCTAATGTAGATACAAGGAACATTAAAAGAGAAAATACGCTGCCTACATGCATTACCAGCAGAGTCACAGCCGGTGCTATGGGTTACAGGTAACCTGTGTGACTCTGCACCACTCTGTAAGGGTTGAGTCAAGCACTGTTATCTCTTACTGCCTCGGGCAGCAGCTCAGGACATCACTAGTTATCGCTAGTTGAGGTGTTGACTGTGGAAAAGGGACATCACAGGGCTCGTCAGCCCAGTTTCAACAGATAGACACTTCTCACTTCTTTTTCTCTGGGTTGCACTGCCTGAATTTGTGGAGACACACATATGCCATGGGCAGGACACGCGTGTACTGGCATGTACAGACACGTTCAAACCAGTGGGACCTGAAGCTCTATGGTGTGTCAGCAGATGAGGCCTTCGTGTGTGTGTGTGTGGACTCAGCAATGCATCTCTTGGACAAGGAGAGTGCAAGCTGAGTCATTTTATTCAAAAGAATGGTTCACTCCTGACAGCCTAATTGTGTTACTTCGAAAGAGTCTGGCAGGAACAGGGCCTTGCTGATAGTGATGCCTTTGAGAAAGACACCTCATTACAGAGGAAAAATGAGAAATTTGTATCTGTTTAATTAATGAACCTTTTCAACTTTCTTGGGATTTCATCCCAGTTCCTAACTCCAGGCACGCTGGCAGTTTGGCATGCAGCACCTGCTGGCTCCGAGCTGTGCAGGAGGGGGCTGCGCTGCAAACCCTGCCCTGCATGGCTGGAGCCTCCTGCTCCTTCGGGGGTCAGGGTGGCAGGAGCAGCCCCCCGAGCTGCAGGGTGCCCTCTGAACGCACTCCGACCCAAGCAGTTAGTGCTTCAGCACTTTCTGGGAAACGCGGAGAAAGGTGCTTCAGTGAAACATAAATTATTTTAACATAAGCCTCGTGTGAAAAGCGCCTCTTGCTTCCTGTCACCTCAGTCCTGGGAAAAACTGCTTCATCTCGCTCCTGAGCCCTGAGTTACACACAGCAGAAGTAAAACTCTCCTTTATGTTCAGGAGCTCGCTCTGTGTGGGCCATGAGTGTGTGGGTGGCCTGAGTTGAGTGCCAGAAGGTGTGGAGGTGACCAGAGGAGCCACCCTGGCTGACAGGGATGCGCAAATCCTGCAGCAACCACACTACTGCAGCACGAAGTGCTTCCAGGTACCATTTCTCTATTGCACTCTGTTACAAACAGTATCATGCAGTGTGCAGTAACATATTTTTGGCCAAAACTTACGTACCATGGGTCAAGTACCAAGTCGAGACAAGCAAACCATGTCACGTAGGCTTGCAGTGCTTCACAACCCTTTTGTAATAAAAGTTTAAAACCAAATGAAATACACTGTTCGATCTGCTATAGCTATGATGACTATTATTACTTTACCATTTATCATTTTTAATACTCATTTTGCATCATACATCCCTATAACAGACAAGCCGATGTTAATTATGTTTTCAAATAAAATATTCAGTAAGATCTAAATAAGACTCAAAAGCCAGCAAAGTAATGACTGTAAGACAGACTGTCATGGAATAATACATGAATGCAGAATGCTGGTATTAATTAGTAAATACAAGCTGTTCAGGAGCAGCAGTGGTGTCTGTCATCCTGATGTGGATTTGGATCATATGTGATCTCAGCATGCAAGGAAACCAAACATCAGCTGCCAAAGCCTCAGGTTACTGACTCCTCTTTACTGTTTTGGGGAGAAAGCGTTGCTTTTTTAGTGTTGCTCTGGGAGGCAGGGCTGGGTAGTTCTAGAGTAGTTATCTCCATGTATTCTAGGGTCACGTATATTTCTAATATTTTAAGAAGGACTGGGCTCCCTATTTTGATATAAGAATATACGGGTGTTTTAAAAAGTGGTCTCCTGAACTTGTGGTGAAATTGAATCCCTTCAAAATCCTCTTTCCACTGATAATTTTACTGTGATGCAGAAGAGGCTGGTGTATGGGAGAACCGGAGTCCTACACGCTAAAAAAAAAGGCTGCAAACAGGCAAATTTCTTCCAAAAGAGGAAACAATTTTTCAACTTTTTTTTTTTTTTCCTTGAAACAGTTGAATGACAATAGCACATAGAAACAGGTACAGAAGATCCTCAGCAGGCATTACTCAGAAGCCCATCTCCAGCTTCACACAGCCAACGCCGGTGCCGGACTGCCCTCTAGTGAGAGCAGCGTCCCTGGCACTGCCCGGCTGCTGCAACCAGCCTCCCAAAAAGTCTGCTGGTTTCTTTGGTTTATTTTGAAAACCTGGCTTTTAAACCATGGACATTTTCTGAAAACATTTTGGGATTATTATTTGCCTTCTGATTTCTGTGCTATTAAGACGTATTTGGATTATGTTTCCAAGCACTTTCTGGTTTTCTTCACACACAGAAAAGCCAGTCTTTTTTATTCCTCCAGAAGTGGTACCTGCAATTTCAGACAACAAGCAGCCCGGACTGTCAGGAAATAATGAACCTTCATCTGGAAAGAACAGCTGGGGGCCGGGGGGGAGGACGGCATATTTCATCCTAATCTATGAGGTAAAGATGAGCTGGTGAAGCAGAAAAAATTTATGGAAAAATATATGGAAAAGAAACACTTGAGGGATGCCAGGTACATCAAAGATGACACTCATTAACCAACCACAGCCATCTACAATCAGTCAATCAAACCCATAATTCAAGAGTTTGGGCTTCCACACACAAAATTTACACACTTCCCTCTCACAAACCTACACTGACATGAAATGAACACTCAGGCTACTAATATCAAATACTCTGTCCACCCACCTGGCTGGACAGCAGTTCTCACCCTGCCCGCTCGCCACCACCCCCCAGACATGACCCTTTCCTACAACGTTTTTTCAGTGAACCATGAGTACGGAATCCCTGGAAAGGAACTGCACGTGGCACACCAGCACCGCCTGGACACGGCACAGCCAGAGCTAGGAGCAACCCGGGCATGTAGGGTACAGTCAGCCAAGGCCCCCTGAAAATGCTGCCATGGAGCAGCCCCGTGCTCCCCACTGGGCCAAAAGGAGATGGGTAACAGGAGGCAAAGGTGGTGGCAGAGGGGCAGCGAGACACAGGCAGGAGGTGGGGGGACAGCCAGGGACTTGCACAGACTGGCTGCACCCTGCTTCAGCACAACCATGGGGAAGGGGGTGGAAAGCAGCTTGTATTAGCAACTTGGTATCTGGATAGAGGAAATCACATCAGCAGGTTTTAAATGGAAATTATTTTCACTGATACTGATGTCCCTTGGGACTACATTCAGCTGCTAATACGATTTAGCCAAGAGGAATAAACTATATTGACCTTGAGAGCTCAAACACCCATTGAGACTGTCCATCTAGAGAATTACGGTGTTTATTTCTTGTATCAATGACAACCAGCAAAAGCATAACAGTGATTATACCCCAGTCACTTTCTACACACATCAGTTAACTTCATACACTTCTGCTCATCTCTCGCTTCAGTTCACAATTACTCTCTTCTTTTTAAAAAGCACTGATTTTCTATTCTTGTGCCATACAAGTATCTTTAATTCCCATCTTTAGCCACCCTGCATCTCAAGTTTTAGCTTTCTGTGACTGTTGATATAAAGCTCCTTCTGTAACTGCTCCCACATTGACTCAGCTTTCCCCAAGACACTGTTACCCAGCCTGGCCCACAGGCAGTTTTTCCCCATCCCTGTGACTCGGCAGTACTCACAGGAACAGCAATACGGCCCCCTAGCGCACACAGTGAGATTGCTTCTACGGTGGGGTTTTCTGTTGGATTTCTTATTATTACTATTTTTAGACAGCAATAAATGAAGTCATATATAGATCTAAAAGAATAAGAAATGCCAAATTTGGCACCTGTAACTTGGTATTAATAAGATATACAAGGAATTTATATCACTATAAACCTATTCCAAGGTGATTTCCTTGAAGTAAAAAGCTTCAAAAGTCTAAAACGCTACGACAGGTGGAATGATGCTGCACATTCAGAAACATGTATTATAATTATTTTCTTTGCATATTTCCACTTCATTTTATATTCACATTTTACCCATCTTTCCCCATTTCTCTGAGCCTTCTCTTTCTTACCCACAAACTGTCTTTGCATATTCTCTGGTTTCTGTTTCTTCGCCTGTTCTATTTCATGTTTATTTGATGGGAATCTTGACTCCTGATGCAGAGCCTTCTTGCTGGGACACACACTAACACACTGATCTCACTCTCTCAGACATTATATCTGAAGATAAATTGGGAAATGAAGATGTAGAGCTGTTGGAAGAGACTGGCTTCCCCAGGCACCAGTTTAGCCTGGATCATTGGATTTACAATACCAGCACCGCCAACACTGATTTGACTATTAATCCCTGAAGTGCCCTAGGAATTGCAGCATAAATCCAGTGAAGGAGCACTCATATGGCCCTGAAGACCCATAGTGCTTATCCTGGTACTCCATTCATGAAAATTGATCTTTTCTTAGTAGCAATGACAACTCAAGGAGTCCATGCTTTGTAAAACCAAGAGATTTGCTTGCTGTGGCAATGTATTTAACTGCCAGGAGGACTGTGATCCAAACCCACCAGCCCTCACGCTTAATACTCTGCAGAGACCAGCCCTTTCTTCTTTACACACGTAAAGAGAGACCTGCAATATCATTCCCTGCCAGGGATCACTTTAGTGCCTTTGTGCTCCACAGCAGCTCTCAACAAAATCATGTGCTTCCTGTACCCTGTCTCAGTAACTAGATCTCTAAGTATCCTTTACCAAGCAGTGCTTAAGTACCTGCTAAGCCAATATCCTCCTGTGACAAGAATATAAACCTCTCTGTATTTGCAGAACCATCACGTCTGAGCAGAGACAGCATGAGTTGGGACTAGGCTGGCAAGGAAAAGGAATTGGTGCTCTGGTTTCAAAGGACCTCTGTGCTGTACAGTGAGCAAGACACTGTCCTATCTCAGGAGGAGGGAGGCGGTGATGTATCAGAGGAGGTAAACCCCACAGTGAGCAGCATCTTCCTGATTTTTTGACCTTGATTACTAGAAACAAGGGAACAGATTTTAAACAAAGACCTCACGTTGCAGGGTGTGCAAGCACAGACACGGTAAGGTAGGATCTGACACACTGTTAGCTACTGGGAACAGCTGAACGGGAGCATGCAAGAGCCAGGAACATGCAATGGCAGCAAGGGCTATGGCTGGAAAGGGGTTAAGGACAGGCTGTCTAGGAAAGAAACTCCCTCTCCTACCAAGAGAATTGGGGTGGGGAGAACTTTGGCAGTGGGCAGAGAGGGTCTGCACCTGCCCACAGCCTGAGGAGCTGGGGCAGCAGCTGGCTCCAGCACTGCATTTGTAAAATCCTGGGTGGGGGAGATCTGCAGGACAAACGAGGCGAGGAGGCTGCAGGATGGAAAGGTGGAAATGGTTGTCACAGCATCTCTGGTGGGGCAACTGCAGGATGAGGAAGAAGTGAGGGCTGACACGTCCAGGTTGCCCATCACAACAAGCACCTAGACTCTAAAGCAATGCTGTTACTGTGGGGAAAGACACTAATAAATCACTACTCAAACAACAGACTTGTCTACTCCAAGTGTACATGATTGTACTAAAGTGGTGAATGATTAGAGAAAATGAGGTGGCCTGCATTATAGAAGGTATGCTGACAAGACTTTTTAAAAAGAAATTTCCTCGTGATAGTAACCGAAACATCTGGCGCTCAGCTTACCCTCCCGAGTCAGAAAATTTGTTAGTATAAAAGAGATAAATAATAGCCAGGTTTCATATTTTTAATACTGTTTATTTGATTCTGACTAGAAATAATGTTAGTTTTGCATCCTGATCTCTGCTGAAATAAACCTGTGACTTGTGTAATAATAGCAATGTGGCTGTTCAGACACCTAACAGAATTTAAAGGCATTAAATGGTCCCCATGTAGCTTAATCTAAATGGCTAATCTAACAGTCTACCCTGGCCACAGATTCTCCCTTTATAGCACAGCATGGTTGCAATAAGCAATGTCACTTTCCTGTTTTATGTTTTGTTGGGTTTTTTTGCCTTTTGATCTTAATGATGGCTTCCCTCTAGACCTGAGTCTAGCAAGGTTTGTGATTTATGAGGGAGACTGAGCTCTTTGGGACCCTTGAGTGTGCAGACCCCTGAGCCATCCATGTCAGGCAATAACCCAGAAACGCTGGTATACGGGGGGAGCATCCTCTGCGCAGGACACACAAGGGTCTTGGTTACCTCTAGCAGTGCAGCCTCTGAAATGTGAGGTTAAGGCTGGGATTTACTACCCTAACCAGCAGTAGGGGAGATGGTAACAAGATGGTCTTTTTTTCTAACAAGCTGTGTAGTATAAACTCTCCATAAAAGCTTTTTAGCAAGCAGAATCTAACAATTTCTCCCCCACCCCCTTTTTTTTTTTTTTGCTCCTGTTTGCTGAAGAGGTTTT
>JAHREE010000265.1:2584377-2602587 GCA_033628505.1 Tringa tobata | reverse complement strand
ATGGATTCATTTCCTACATCTATGGAAGCAAATTCCAGCTTAGAGCAAGTGAACGATCTGCAAAAAAGTTCAAGTTGAAAGGAACAATTGACCTATGATTTCATGGAAAATCAGAAGTATTAATAGAAATATCTACTGTTTTCCTGCAGTTTAAAGACAAAGTTTTCTAGCAGATTGAAAATGAAAGAGCTACATGAAACATTTCTAAAGCATTTCTTCATACTGAAGAATGACTAGTAACTGTTGTCTTTAAAGCGGTCTCTCAGACTGTTGGAGTTTGTTGTATCTGTTTTGTTATTTGTATATAACATTCTTGCTTTTATTAAACTTGTATGATTTGTATGATTACCTGACTTCTGTTTCAATTTATAATCATAAATCTGCACAATGAAAATTGTATCTTCTAAGTCTGTGATGTTATTGTTGCCTTCTGTATAACTGGGCTTTATCTGCCTATAATATGCTAATAATGAGACTGCAGGTGATGACAACTGCTCTTTTATGATCATTGTTCCTGAGCCAACAGCAACATGTTTGCCTGGTGCAAGGATATGCAAGTTGCTAAAACTGATAGGTTTTACCTTGAATATCTCCTTCCCTGTGGTTAGTAGTTGCAGATAACGTGTATGCATGAAAATATAAACATAGCAAACACATAATGCAGCCCTGCAAGCTGTTTGCTTACCAACATGCTATTTTAATACTAAATCAGATATGTCTATATTAGTAAATATGTATTATGCAGGGAACACAATACATCACGTAACAGTGAAGCACTCGAAGCTAGAAATTCAAAGACAGAAATGCCCCCCATTCAATCTTGTTCTTAAATTACCCAAAAGATTGCTTTATGAATATTTAACCTCTCTTCATAGGGCCTTACTCTGGCCTATTTTTGTATAGATTTAGAAATGGTGTCTATGTTCTACACTTCAAAAATTACCTTTATTCTGATTAAAATATACATGTTACACAATGTTAAAAAAAACTAGCATGGATGAAAATCAGTTTATATCACTTGTTTGTGAGCACTAAATCAGTGGAACACAAGAAGTCAGGTAGTTTCATAGTGTAAGTCTTCTAAACTCACCAGCCACCCTTTATACAGCACCACTTGTGAAGAAGCTTCTGATGTTTAAACCGTTATGTCCCTTTTTCATTATTTGTTGAGTATATACATCAAGGATCCTTTTTTGACTGCATAGATTACAATCTCTTATTGACTAGGCAGGTTTGACTTGTTTGGGAGGTGTTAGCAACCCCTTTATTTAGATCACTTAACATTTTTCTATTATAAAAGAGCCTCTATGGTGTTTGATAGCTTTCAGAAGCCTTCCATGCAAATTACAAAGTCAATTTCAGGATCAAATGAAAGACCCACATCTAGGAAGAGGAGATTTTCACCACTACAATTCAAGTGCTTGTAGCTAACCAGGGCCATTTCTTTAAAGAGGCCATAGCTATTCTCCCACGTACACTACGCACGAAAGCCCAGTACTGGGGTTAGGAGGGCACCTCCAGCTAGAGCTCGTAACCACACTGCAGGGCACACAAGCCATTTAACCACCACAAGAAAGCCAAAGATCATCACCACCTCTAACCCTCCCAGGTCCTATGAAAACACTAACAGAACCAGTCAGTCCTCAGTCAGTTGGTCTCCAAAGCTCCTACTTCCCTTCTGGCCCTGTTGCTAGGAGAGGTTACAGGAGAGCTGCATCTCCCCAGCGCAGTCCCTCAAAGACAGACCAGATTCAGCATCACCAAACCAGACTGATCAGTTGAAATCACAGCATGGGCAATGCTGGTTGTCAAGAAGAACAGACTGCTGTAATGGATTCATTTCCTACATCTATGGAAGCAAATTCCAGCTTAGAGCAAGTGAACGATCTGCAAAAAAGTTCAAGTTGAAAGGAACAATTGACCTATGATTTCATGGAAAATCAGAAGTATTAATAGAAATATCTACTGTTTTCCTGCAGTTTAAAGACAAGGTTTTCTAGCAGATTGAAAATGAAAGAGCTACATGAAACATTTCTAAAGTACTGCCTTTGAGATGGAGAAAACAGCGTTTTTCCCAGACAGGTCTATTTTATGCAGGGAAATTTCACACCAATGGGAAACTAGGAAAAAGAAACACTGGGAAAGCTTTTGAAAATAGGGATAAACGCACTTGAAAGTGCCAAAGAGTAGAAGTGTTTTTCAATGAATGTATATCTGTGAAGTGTTAAAAGTTGTTAGACCTGAGTGATTATTCTACCTAGTACCCATTATTCAGTGTTCTCTGAAATTAAATCCCTTGGTTTCCTGTGAAAGGTCAGAAGGAAAAACAAAATGGTAGAAAGCATAAATCATAGTAGAAACTTTCAGGACAACAACCTAATTTTAATTTTGCTCATAGCCTTTAGTGTAACATCTAATTAAGACATCTGTTAAATGCCTATAATATTAAATTAATAGGGGGAAGCTAATAGAACTTTATTGGCATAGTCCAGTTAATTAACATTAAGGGCCTTTAATGGATGTCTTAAATAGACATCATTAATGGGAATGCCATACAAATTGGAATTAGGCACAATCATGTTTCATTGTGCTGTGAAGGACATACCACATTGTACAATATGGACACATAGATGAATACGATACAGCTTCCCATAGCTACTGGCATTTCCATTTTTTATCGTATTTCAGCAACCAAAAAAGACAAATGCTGCCTAGTGGTCCTTTTCGATAAATAATAGCAAGGCATTCATTATTTACAGTGAAGAGTGCTGAAGAGATGTTCAAAGGGCTCCTCAAGGTAATACCATGTAGTAGCACATAGAAACAGATGACAAATGAAGAATAACAGGAGAGCTGAACAGCCAATGCATTCAACACCTTTACTGCAGTTGGTAAATCACCTGAAGAGGCCTTTTCGTAACGACTAGGTGAGGTGTTCCAAACAGCCCCCATAAATTACTTAAGCTAAATCACTCCTGCAGACCGCTGGTATCACGTCCACCTGTCAGCTCCTTGAACCAACCCCCTGTCCCATCTGCTTTCTCCGTAACACGGCTCTCTGTTCATCTTTCACTAGAACTCATTAAACTCCCCATTGCTTGTGAAGGAACTTAGAATCTGGGTAACGTGAAAATGACTCCTCACCAGGCCTCCCTGCTGATTCATGACCATTCCTCATCTCTTCATTAGCTGAGACAGTAAATACTTAATGGTTTAATATTAGAAAATTGGAGCACTAATCACAGCCGTCTCTAATATGCCTCTTCCTTCAAATGTTCAACACTGAATTGCATACAGCAGACATGTTTTTCATTATGATTTTTATAGCTAAACTCTCACTAAAGAAAAAGCTAACCAGAGAATAAGGAGCAACAATGAACAATATACTCACTACATTACACATTTCTGCTTCCCTCTTACTATGTATATATCATATATACAAAGACACATCTATTTATAACCAATCTGAACTGAAACAACTGTAAGTAATCCAGTTACTAAATTTTGAACATTTAAGCAAGAACGGGAAAACAAACAAAAAAACCCATAATTTCTGTTTGAAACCTCAAAATAATTCATTATAGGAAATGCTTAAAATTAAAGCCAAGTCACACCCAAGAAAACACACAGAATTTTCTATTTGAGGGTTTTTTTTTTTTACACTTCCTCTAAAAGATGCATTACACAGCAATACAATAGAAACCCCCAAAACAACCCCCCTATGACTCTCCTTGGGAAACTCATATTAGATCACTGAAATCACAGCAGCACAAGCTGATATTAACTCTATTTAGTCAAGCCACCCAATGTTTTGGAGAAGTATAAGAAACAGCACAAAATTCTGGTCCAGACCAGAGCCTTTTTTTAATGAATTCTCAAGCCTTGGACAAGTTCGTCCCTCCGGCAGACTCTCTTTGTCCATTTTAGTATTTCAGATCTGGGAAGACTTGTGTCAATGCAAGAGGTTAGAGGTAATTTCTGATTTTGACCAATTTTGTGACCAAACAACTCTTTTTAAACAAACCTTAAAACAATTTGGAAGAGAAACATATAGTCTTTAATAAGTAGCTGCATTTTGCAAAGGAGAAGTACCTGCAAGGGTGACTAGAATTTTTTTCCTAGAACAAAGCTCCTGTTGAACTACAAAAGAAAAGGACAGGATATGGCTATACCAGCCTGCTATGATCTGGAAAATGAAGCTTCTTGTTCTGAGGTGTGTACATAAAAGGCAGGCAAACCTAGCTTAGCTATTTACACCATAAGTTGCAAATTACAGATTTAGAAATCTTGACTGGAAACATTGGTGGTATTTTCTAATAGAAAGAGACCAAAAAATGGCATGGGGTGAGAAAGAGTACAGAAGAAAAAAACAAGTTGGAGTTCAGACTGAAAAGCAAAGGGAAGGAGAATCAGTTTGGGAGGGGAAACAAGTCCTGCAGAGAACAGCTGCAGGTATGCACTGGCGTGACACTAATAACTCTGTGCATTCTCTTCCACTATTCTAGGGAAAAAGTTATCCCAATTTTGCTACAGACTGCATGTGTCACACACTAACCAACTGGGGGTATCAGTCCTTCTCCACCTTGGCACTTTTTCTTTACTTCTCATATTTATAAAGCTTTTATAAAAGATTCAGAGGTAACCTTTAACATTCTATAAGTAAATACGAAGCAGTCCTTGAGAAGTGAACAAGAGCCACAGCATACCATCTAAAAATTACCAACATTTTTCACTTTCCAAGGAAAATGGTGTCCTTGGGCATTTAACAGCGTGACTGGGAAATGTGGAACTTACAGCAGAGCTCTCAGAGCAACCCAGTCCCACACTGCTGGTGTTTCTGTTGGTGTGCACATGCCAAAGAACCAGCACACACCACCAAGCTACTGACAGGTTTGTCATCAAATAACTTGCATCTTTGCTTATGACTCCTTTCTTAAATAGAATCCTTTGTCTTATATAACCAGAACAGTTCACTTATTTTTTTCTACATGTCCTTCTAGGCCTTTTAAAGTCCACTTAAAACACAGCTGTGATGTCGGGCAGGTACCACTGTACTGCATTAGACCTGAGACACCATCTTGTTCCTCTGCATTAGCAGCATGTTTTCAGGGAACAGGAGCTGTATCTTCTGAAAACCAGGGTGATACTGCTTTTATCTAAATAGGGCAATTCCCCAGCCCCTTACCAGAGCAGCTACACAAGCCCATTCCCCAGTTACAAGTCCTAAACCCACAGTTTTTTCTAACAAGAAGTTCTGGCCCCCTTATCATTCCTGCTGCAGTCACCGACACCTTTACACTGAAGACCACTGGATGGCTAATTTCTAGCTCCCACTGTTCATACTCCTCCCTCATCACACACTACAATTTCCCAAATTAATCTCCCTTTGCCTCTGCAGTGACCTTACCATAGGTGATGCAAGTACAAGGCTTCAGCAGCTCCATCTTCCTCAGCCTACACATTATGTGAGGTTTGGACAGTAATAGCAGGATAGAAGGTTCCCCAATAGCAGCTACATCAGGCTAGGCTCCTGCACCGTCACAGCTAAAGCAAATGCCCACCTGGCCCCTCTGGCAACACCAAAAATCCAAACAAGCTCTCTTGATATGGAAAACACCTGAGTACTTTGAAAGACTAACCCTTGTCAGCTGTGCCTCAACCCAGCTGTACTGCCTTCTTGCACCCAAGGTGAGCTCATTAGCATGCAGGACCTTGGTGAGTCCATTAGTTGACCTATATAACAAATGCTCACCTTAATTCATCTTGTTAGACAAACAAAAATGGGATTTACAAAGCTTGTCATGCTACAACATTCACCAGACCATAGTCCTATGTAGCAGGTCAAATTATATGTCAACAACAGCCAATTCCATGGAATTTCACGGAGGTTTGACCCACCTTTATCTCACACTTAATTCTGTCATTCCTATGGTAACCAACTCCAATTCTGAGTTACACTCCCTACAGCATGTGATGAAAACATATTCTTTTGGTAAGGCAGAAATCTCCCTCAGTGTACTGGTTTAATTAAATTAATGAGTGAATGTGAAAAATAGAGGATCAAGCATCCACTGCTGCTGAGAGGAGCAGTTACATCTGGCAAACACAACCCTCCTAGACTGCAGAACAAACAGTACCTGGTGCTCTACCTACAGACGGGTTTTGACACCTACCTCTGCACACTCTGCCTGTTCGAGAGGGATTACAGAGAACTATAGAGAACCCAGCAACATTTAATACTGAATTAAGAGCTCTCCCTGTCAAGAGAGCTCTCTGGTGCTTTCTATTATTGTATTAGTCAGATATGGTAGAGTATGTTATCACCATTAAGAGGGGAAAAAAAGAGTATACAATTGACTAAAATAACAACCAATAGCTTTAAACCATGATGCTGAAGGAAAACGGACAACTGAAACTTTACACTCTATCCTGCCCTGCTCCCCAACTTGTTTTTGGGCAACTACTTTTTTTTCATTCTGCTGGGAAGTATTCCCGTAGCACCTAACGATTGCCAAACAACAGTGATTTAAATCATGTTACTTTCAAATACTTTTAGGCACTGACCAATCTTCTAGTAACCATCACCTTCTGCAGGCAGATTAACAGCACAGTCCTATTCATAGAAGTCTCTTCCTGGTGTATTCGTTAATAAATTCAGCCTTATTTTCTTCAGCTCTCAAAATGAGCTCCTAGCCTCATGATATACGTGCATACTTTTGACTGTGACACTAATCTTAAAATATACAAAAAATATATAACAATACAGTTATAACATTAATTATAATATTCATGTAATAGTTTCTAGGAAGTATATTATCAGTAAAGTCAAAGGAATTTGGCTTGACCTCACAAATTTTAAATGAATAACCAAAATGGAATATAAATGCTAAAGTCCTCGTATGCTTGTTAAAGGCAAACGATAAAACTTCTAAACCTCAAGCATGACTGCACCCACTTGTCTGTAAGTCAGCGCTTCTCAACTGAGCAATGTGGCTCCAAGGCCCCAGGCTTGTAACAGAACGTTTAGGGAAACGTGCCCATTGTGGATGTAAATCCTGCTGCCAACACAGACCTCTGGCTGCAAGCTCCTTGGCCATCCTCTAAGTGTACACACAGTATCAGTCCCAAAATGGACTCCACTTAATAGCACTGTTATTCTGGGAGGGAGGGCAAAAATAGGATTATGCACTTCTTGTAAATGTTAAAATAATCCCATAAATCTAAATAAAATGATTTTTTTTTGGTGAAATTGTCTGCAACACTCTGCCATGCATATTCTTCCTCTGAAGGATTATTTCAAAATTATGGACTTAGAAATGTTCAGCCGGATAGTTCTTGGGTGGCTGAGGTGCTCACTGAAGAATTTAAATGATGTAATAGCTATTGAACACCCCATTATATGGCTGCCTAATTAATGTAAATGATAGTTATGTCTCACTCATAGAGGATTATTTTACACGGAGGAAAATCTACTCACTGCCACAGTAGCCATTTCTATAGTTTTTATAGGAGCAGTTGCATTATGGCTTCATTGAGTAAAAGGTAAGTAGCCGTCCTAAATAATGAAGATTGAAGGTTTAATAGTCCCAATAAAGAATCCTGCAGGTTTTTTATTTCAAAAATTAGAGTTTGATTGCAAGCGTATGATAATGAGAGGGAAAAGTGCACTGGCACGTGGAATCCTTCTGCAGTCCAGGCTCCTTGGGAACTTCCATTTCTTCTGCACAGAAATATAGAATAAGAACAGAAAAAAAAAAAAGAAAATAAGCTCCTCTTTACTTTTCGTGACAGCGTGTCCAAGCTCCAAGCCTCTCCTTGTGGCAACATTTCAGTGGATAAGGATATACTGGATTGTGCCTGTTATACTTAGAAGGCTGACATTACTGGAACAGCCGCATCTGATCACATACGCACAAATACCCTCAAATAATATGAAGAGCCCAGCTTAGACCCATTTGAGTGATGAAATGCAGACATAAGCCAGCCTTGCAAACTTGTCTGAGACTTGTAGCCTATTACAGCAACTCCTTCTTGCAAGGCAATAGTCAAGGGACTCGGCATTTCTGTTACAAGACCTTATTTCCAAGGTTATATATCAGAGATTATAACAACTATAAAAATTCAAATGAGATTTAAAACTTGGCATGAGCATTCTCGCTTGGGATCTAGTATTTTTTAAGCAAATCTTTGCAGGAAAAGCTAAAAGTTTACTTGTTCCACTTGTTATTTTAGGTCTCTATTGCTACATAATTCTCAATCTAGATTCTTATGCACTTCCCATCACAGTACCCAAGTAATCTCTTTGCACAGCTGCATTTTCAGAATGGCAGTTCAGTGCTAGGACAATTGATTTGACATTTGTTTCTCCAAATAGCAAACTTCCAAGAAGGGTTTTAAAAGAACTTCTGTTCCAAGGCAGCCACTTTTTTCAGCAATAAAGCACCACATGTGTTTTAGCAAGTAAAAAGTGGCAACAACATTAACCTGAATTATGGCAACAATGACTACAAAACAAGCTGGCTGGGGATTTGCAAACACAATCTCCAGATGTCTGCAAAAGATCTGATTTATCCAACACACTCCAGGCAGGATTTGTTGTGGGTTTGTACTTCCTAATAAAAGAGGTCTGTAGAATTTATTTACTGTTAGTGTTGGTGAAAGGTGCTACCTTTGTGACATCTTTCAGAAAGGTGAGTAGATCCCTTTAGAATAATCCACAGGATACGGAGAGTGCCACAGACACTAAAAATCAAAGCTTGGAATCGCCAATGAAGTGAAACAGGATGAAGCTGAAGGTTAAATATATAGAGAAAAAAAAAAAAGATCACAGAAATTTGAGGCAGCCTCAAGAGAAAGCCTCAGGCAGTGCCAAGGGGAAGTCCAATACACTCTGGCTGCAGGGACAGGTTATAAACACCATGGAGGATGCAATCTTATTATATCAACACAGCCTGTGGTCATTTAAAATGCCTCTGTGTGGCATTTAAAAGCACCAAACTGCAGAGTAAAGGCTGGTTCTACCTCTGGTTTTGATCCACAGCCTTGCTGCTGACGCCATGATGAGAAACCCTGGCTAGTGCTTAGTTTAGGGATGAATTTTGCTAAATGATTCCCTGCCATACAGGAGCTGGACTGACACGAATGCACTCTTTCCAAACAGGTCTCCACACAGCCCTCCCCACGGATAAGTGCTGCATGCAAATAACTCAGCACTCGTGTTAGTGGAAGAGCGGCACAAGTACAGGCAGAAACAGTGGGGCCATTAAATTTATGTACCCTCACCTTTATTCTCACAGTTCTGTCATGAAGTAGTTTTGACTGAAAACTAATGCTTCATACAAAGAATATAGGCTCCCTTGTGTCCTAGGCTAATATCCAGGGGAAAAAAGAGACATACTTGCATACGTACACAGAAGTAAAACACATGATCCATATTTTCAATTTTGTGTTTACAGTGCAATACCTCCTTTTTGCAATGACTTGCAAACAACAGTTTTAGGACAGCACTGGATCAAGACAACTACCTTTGATTCTAGTTTGTTGTGGTGTTGTGTGTTAAAAGCAACAAAGTTGGGGCAATTCCTTAGGATTACTTAGAAAACCCAAGGCTTACCCACAGAGTGATAACATCTTCTGGTTTTGAACAATGACTGACTTCTGTTTAAAACAAAATGAGTTACTAAGGTGAGCAGATTGTGTAATCAAGCTCAATTAAGCATGCGCAATAGGCACTGTAACAACATTCCCTGTTTGGTGAAGTGATAAAATGGCTTTATTTTCTTTTGACTTCTGGCAGTCTACTGCAAAGAACCACTTATTCCTGTTTCAACCCAGCTAGTGTTTCTGTGAAGATGTATCATGAATTTTAGCTACTTTGCCAAATATATTGTTTGGGAAGGGGAAACAAATAAAAACATCCTACAGCTCCAAGCAGGAGACAATATTAGCACCTCCATAGGCATCAAGCTTCACTGGTACAGTCCATGCTCTGATCAAACATTGTTTCCATGTAGGTGAGCAGTGTCATACTTTGGAAGACAAGCCACTTCTGGGGATACACACTTAAGAGAATGTTTCAAAAGACAGTTTTCTTCCCATGCAGCAGAATGGTTTGTAGCTTCAGGAAAACCACATTAATAACTTGTGGCTTGGGTCTGAGGCACAGGTATTTTAATTTGTTATTATTGTTGCTGTTGTTTTGGCTGTTGTTTTTATTGCAGCTAACATAAAAATACTATAGAAATCTCACCTCCTTTATGCCCAGAGCAACACATTTTGCTTTGGTACCAGAAGATGGAGCCACATGCTCACAGATTTAAAGTGATTATTTTTTTTGCTGTTTTGACAGAAAAACCACCCATGAAGCAGACAGAGCCTAGAAACTGCTCCCTTACCTTACATGAACTTATCTTTTCACTGCGTCTATGTGTACTGCTAATCTGGTGCACGCCTTACCCTATGTCAGCTGCCTTTCTCAGATGTTTCCATAACAACTGAATCTTCCTTACTGCAAATATGTTTTCTGAATTGCCTACCATGTCAAAATGAAATCAGGAAACAGACCAAACTAAGTCAGGCATTTCCAGCTGCTAAAATATCACAATTTTTATTTGCTTCATAAAAGGATATACTCTTAAAGGAAGTCATACATGTCCCAGAAAAATCAATGTAAGACTCTTAATTCCTCATCTTGTTAAAAGGCCAAATAAATGTAGATATAATATCATGCTTACTCTGTGTCTAAAGCTAAAAATGTGTGCTCTGATGAAAGAATAAGCTAGGTTTGTATTCTGCAAACCCTCAGCACTGCTGCAGTCACTCAGAGTAAGTCACATATTTGATGCAACGGAGGCATGCGTTTGCCCACCCCAGCTGTACACTGCTGCCCAGTGTGACTGGTTGCCATGAGGCAGGGCATGGTTGGTTTTTCTCGCTATATTGAAGGCTAATACACCCCCTGTTCTGCTTCAAAACTTACTTGCCAAAAAAACCCAACCCACAGTGGGAGATGCTCTGCCATGGCTGTTTCCTCAGGCCCTGCTCTAAGGCAGCTCCTACCCACTGCCCTGCAGATGCATCCAGGCTGTAGCAGTGCCACTGGTGGCTGCTCCATAGGCAGAGCAGGCAAGGAGCATTGCTGACCCCCCCAGCTCCACAGGCAGAGCAGGCAAGGAGCATTGCTGACCCCCCCCAGCTCCACGCTGAGCTGTGGAACATGGCTATTTAAGTCTGACAGCGAGTCTGCTAAACCCTACCCTTTAGCCAACTGCATACAGCCATCTCCATGATACATTAAGATGAAAAGAGCCTTTGTAAAATGACATACATCTGAGGAGAAGAGACACTCTTCACTAAAGGTATTAAAGCCTATTAGGGCCTTCCTTTGTTGGCTACTTGCTCTGTGTCAGCTGTATGAGCAGCCAGTCCTAGAGAGTCAGATCAAAGCAAGATAATGACATTCCTAATAAAGCCAGCAGAGATCTCTCAGGTAAAAATGTTTATTGTTCAAGAACACTGTCAGGTCCTTTCATGTCCATTCCTGACCTGGCAATGCCCCAAGTTTCTACAGAACTGTTTTAAACACACAGACTTAATTATTCTTTTTGCTACTCTTTCAGACTGATCTCAGGCAGCAGGAGGAGGCGACTAGTTTTACTCTCATTCATTTCCTTAGTACAATGCTGTAACCTCTTTATAACAAATCTTCCACCACAAGACTTAACACCTCTGTAGTGGGACATTAAAAATGAAGTCAGCAAAACATTCCAGCAAAGTGGTTCACCAAACAAAAAGTCCTTTACTTTTTACAAAATTTAAATATGGGACAAAGTATACTGGCCCTATAACCCTGAATGCTGCAACCTGCTATCAGCAGTAAATATTCACACAGGGCTTTCAAAAACAAAAAGGACTTTCATACTCTTCCCATCTGCCATCTGGGTCCCTTGCAGAGCAGCCACAGCTGTAGCAGTGGTCCCAGTCAAACTGCTGGAGGTGGAGACATCTCAGGCATGCACCCAGTGCAGGCAGAGATCAGCTCTGTGGTGAAACCACCAGAAATGGTTTTGCATCTACCGGGCTTAATCCGGATTAGACTACAAAAGCCACAAAGGACACCTGGGTGGCACTTATGTAGCATGCTAGATGTATCCCAAACACATCACCTACACTGTTCATGCTCTCTCTGCTCACAGGGAAATGGAATTCCCAGACAGAAATACAGGATTGCTATTGAAGATCTGCACTGAAATGATAGCAAGCTGGGGAGATCTCCAGGAGGACTCAGAAAAGGACGCACTGTTGATTGACTATTGTAAGATGGACAAAAATTTGAACTCCTTTGTAAAGAGACCAAACATATCACTTAATAAAAACTAGGCATCCTACAATGAACCTCTCCTTCCCATATTTATTCCTCTCTAAACACAGCAGTGCACAGATTATAGGAAATGGTTTTACATTTAACTTCAACCCCAAGTGGTAAAGAAACGGATTGTATCTCACAATGTAGATTTGCATCTACCATCATTTAATGGATGTTTTATACATGCTATGTACTACTGTGTTTTTATGGAAAGGCAAAAAAATTACTTGGGAATTTGTTTTTAATTAAGCAATAAGGCTCAATGGGGTACTGCTATCATGCAATAAAACCACTCCTGGGGTGTTGTGAGGCATTCGGTCCAGATGAGTGCTTCAAATCACCCCCAGATTGTGATTAGATGATTACTCCCTGGAGTTAATATTAGATGGTTCTCTCTAGAGTTGTCTTATTGCTATTATAAAAAGGCTTCAACATGGGGAAACTAAGTAGCTTTTGTGCTTGAAGAAGATGAAGTTTGCAGTTTCGACTGTTGAGTGGTTGTCTGAGCTGTGTGGGTCCCATAGATCAATTCACCTATTTAGCATGCGTGAAAGATCATCTCAGTGCATTTCTTTGACCCAAACAGTTTTACAATTAAGTGGCTTTCTTTTTTCTAGGAGATGGAAGGATATAAAGAGCAAACAACTCCAAAATAAAGCAATCCCAAGACAAGGCACTGAGGAATTTGATTCTGAGATATGTATTACTGGCTTTATCTTTTTGTAGGGAATAATGAATCCTAATCGCTATTATGCTAATTATATTAATGAAGGCTAATGCATGCAGTAGTGGTAGAAGATTCTCCCAAGTTGGGTGCATGAGGAGGTACACGGCCCGAGGCATTTGTGGGGGCTCCCAAGCTAATGAATTCAAACAGCCCAAATGGTATAGAGCGAAACTGCAGTGCTCTCCCCTGCCTCCCCCCAACTGCTCTTCAGGGTTGAGGTTAGAGAAGAAATATTTCATTCTGAGAAAAAACTAAGAAAAAAGAGGAAAAACCAACCAGAAAACAAAAAACAAAGCTTCCTGCATATTTCAGTGTACCACTAAGAGAGAAATCTCAAGAAAACATTAACTCTCGCGGATTCCTTCCACACCCAAAAAGGCAGGATGGTAGCACATGCACAATTTTTACACAGCACAGCCTCAGCTTGACCTGAGGAGCAAAGCAGAATCCTCGACGCCTCCTTCAGATGACCCTCAACAGCCCACCACACACCTGCTACTACACAAAATCTCTCTGGTTTCTGAAGCAGGCAACAATTTTTACACTTCACAAATTAAGGTGTGATGCTTCACACATCCTCTGTGCCCTAGCCCATGTCACATCTTATACCCTGCACAGCCCAGGCTGCAATATACTCTCTAAAAGCCAATAAATCTCTTCCACCTGTTAAGAAATCCCCATGGTTCCTCCTTCAGCTGAGCACCTCTCCATTTAAAGATCTAGAATGCCAATGGATGGGGGTCCCAGCCGTGCTGAGGTTTGTTTTCTTGGTTTCCAGGAAGTCAGCAGAACACCTTGGAAAAAAAAAAACCACCGCCTTTCTGTTTTCCCTTATATTTGAAGAACACGAAAGGAAACAAGGATTTCCTTTTTTTTTTTCCCCCGTTGCCCTTTAACAGAGCTTTCTGCAATATGCACTCGATGCATAAAACTTCCCCAGGCAATCACAGTAGATGCCTTCCTGCACAAAAGGCATTTATGTGGGGAAAGGCGTGGGTCCCTTACAAAGAGAAGATTTTTCCTTTCTGAGCAGCACACACACTCAGCCTGGGCAGCAGTTCCAAAGGAAAGAGACCAAAGCATGTTCTTCACATAAATAGAAGGTATATCCATGGACAAAGCAGGGTCTATGAATGAAACGCTTTTATGTGTTTTTGACTAATCAGTCAATCATAGGTGAACACATTTACATCTTTTTAAATTAACTGATGATTATCACACTCTTGTTCCCTGTGCTTTTTCCCCACTTTAATATTTGAAATGTCTAATCTACCTAAGTTTAGTGTTTGAAATACCTAATTGTTCACCATGATTTATCTTGTGCAATAAAAGCACAGTCTGAATATGAGATCACTGTTTAAATAAAACAGCAATGGCAGGAAGAGAGTTCAAATGAGGAACATGCACAGAATGATGTTGTTCTGGAAGGAAGGCTGAGTCTAAAAGATGCAGTAGTCCCTCACAGCATGCCCCAAAAAGCTTTCAGCGGCCTTTTTATGCACATCTCTTTCTTTCACATTAATTTCATACATTTCTCCCCTAACATTACACCCCTCTCTGCACTGAATACCTGCACCTTCCCACAGTTTGGGCATTTCATACTCTCTCACCTTCCCCTTTCATATTTCGACTAGAACCTGCTCCCATTACTGGGGAACGCTACTCAGGAATAGTGGTCTGGCAGCATGCCAATCCTGCTGCTTGTCAGTGTGCACTCACCTGTCCTGCTTCTCTGAAGAGAACGAACTTCTTCTGAGCTTTCCCTGTTGTATGTCCCTGTACTGGGCAGCTCTTGGGTGCAACCTGGAGACTCACGGCGACTGATCCACTTGATCAATCCACTCAGAAAATGAATACGAAGCTCATGCTGTTAAGGATGTGAAAGAAAGCCTGGGTAAGTGACATAACCTGAAAAAATTGAGACTAGGCAACCTGCATTAAGAAAAAAACAAAACATTTTTCCACTCAAACAATGCTTGGACCTGCTCTCTTTTCAGCTACAAAATGCCCTTCAACCCAACAGCCACATGGAAGAAGCCACAGAGTTGTCACAGGGCACGTGGCATGAGTGCTCCAGGAGGCAGGGAAAAGGCTGCCAGTGTGGGATGGTGGGGGTGTTTCTGCACTGCAAGGTGAGGTGCATTCACAGTCCTGCTGGCAGCAGCTCCCCACTCACCACTTCACACGCCCAGCATCAGAGGTCCAGCATGCCCTCCTGACATCCCCCACGCTCCTGCACACTCTCTGCTTGACACCACCAACGTAAATCAGTGTACTTGGTTTGCTCGTAGTTTTAAGTTTTAGTTTTAAGTCTCCTGCTCACAGTATACTCTGTATACCACTGCATGGTACACACTAATGATATCATATAAAGCACATTTCAGTGACAAAATACCCTGAGTATTTTACAGTTAAGAAGGGAGATATAAATGGAACTATGTATTACATGCTGATACAAAACAGAGATTAAAACTCTTACCAAGTTTTGGGTCAGATCTTCTAACCACTTCTCTCCACAGTGGTCTGTAACTGTAATCACAGAATGAGCTATTAAAACAAAAATTGGCTTCGCAGGGAAACCCCTAGCATTCCTTTCTCTCACTGTATGTTTCACCACTGCCATTTATCACTGAAAATTAAGAAGGAACAAAGAAAATACTTATGCCTTCACAGCACTGAGATTCACAGGCAACTGCCAAGGCTTGACAAAAACATCAGCCATACACCCTAAAGATATCATGGGTTTGAAACCCTTCTCATAGTGCTGACAACCACAAGTGTCTTTTTTACTGGAGAGATCACAGCCTCTTCTCTTTCTTTTTCCTAGAACCATTATTATGTATTTATACACTGTATGTAAATTTAGTCTGTGCTGTTTACCTGCTTGTTCATTATTGGTTATTCAAGACTAGTTCTAACTCTGCCTAAAGACCACGCACAGCACTGCCCAGGGAGGTGGTTGAGTCACCATCCCTGGATGCGTTTAAGAGACAAGTAGATGCGGTGCTGAGGGATATGATGTAGGGGAGGACTTTGTAGAGTAGGGTAGATGGTTGGACTCGATGATCCCAAGGGTCTCTTCCAACCTAGATGATTCTATGATGAGAAGAACAGCGCTGAAGGTCTGAGCAGGGAAGGGCAAGGCACGGCAAACAAAGGCTCTTATAATGCAAACTTGCAGCTTTAGAATCTGCTTGCACACAACAGATTTTGCAATGGTCACCGAGATTTCTGAGCTGGGACATGACCCTGTGGCGAGGCACATGGGGCCGTGAGTCAGGAGCTCTGGGGGATGTTCCTCAGCCTACCAGGTGACTCACTCTGAGCCCAAGCCTGTTGCTGCTGAAAACAATAGCAAATAACCCACTATTCCTATTTCAGTGATCAAGCTGCATATGACCGTATGTCACTCTCCAAGTTTCAGTTTTACTCTCTGTAAGTAAGCCTTACACATTCATTAGATATTATGCTGCACTTCAAGATCCTTAAAATAAAGTGCTGCACACATGCAAAGCACAGCAATGCCATTGTAAAAACAAAACGACATCGATCGCGTATTGCTTCCTTCTGCAAAAGGCAGAGGAACAAGCAGGTCTCAAGGTTGCTTCCAGGAATACTTTAATCACTCTGACAATCATTGTGCGGCCAGGCTCCCAGGTCCAACTCAAAAAGTGGGTAACTTCCTGCATATGGGCCAAGAGAAGCCCCGAGGACACAATTACCCTCTGAAATGGGTTTGTCTGGCAACAGTTTAAACACATGTGGACTAATAATGATATTTTGGAAACTCATGTTCTGAAGTTTCAGTGTGTACTGACAAAGCAGAGCAGGGCTCTGATTTCCACACCACCAGACTTGGAAACATCTCGTTTCTAAAGCACGCAAATGATGCTGGTAGGACTTCAGAGACACAAATCAATCACAGCAATTCATACATTTCTAAAACAGGCTGGTTAGCTGAATCCACCGGGAGCCAGATCAGACAAACATTCATCCCTCCATGCACACCACACTCTCACAGAGCATAGGACAGAGGTTATTCATGCTTACAAGTAACCCATATAATGAACACACTTTGACTTATTCACTCATTAAGTAACAGTGGTGTTCCAAGCTCAGTTCAGTAAAATCTCCATAGTTAAAAGCTGTCTTGTCCACTGATGAAATACCCTGTGTAGTCAATTAGTTAAAACCACCGTCTATCCTATGATCGCAGTGGGTTCCTAACATCCCAAACTGAATCTCAATATTGAGTTTTATTCAAAATAATTTTATCAAATGCCAGTTGTTTTTTTAAAAAAACATGCACTAAACATACACTGAGCTTGGAACTTAACAGATGTTTTTGTTACTATTATAATCTAATCTTTTCCTGCAGGCAGTTGTAGTAATTTTGCCACTAGAAGATAATAAAAAGCCATTTTCTCCCCCGCAGAGCTTACCTTTGGCTGACTCAGCTGAGCAGATGCAGTTTCCTTTACTTGCTTTGAAATTATTGCATCCCAGTTGGGCAAGATATTTCTGCTACTGAGAAACAAGTGGTTTTGGAGAAAATGCCAGAGGCCATAGATCAGATAATGCAACTGGAGCAAGGTAAAGAGACTTTAAAAGCTGGTAATTTGGGCTGCAGCTTTTTCCAAGTGGTCCCACAAATGTTTCACTTTTTACGGCCAGGAAAAAAGAGCTCCTGAGCCTGTCTATCAAATAGCTCTTAAGATTACTGGTTACACTCTGAGTTTGTATCTCAATAAGGCATTCAAACAAGGATGTAACAGCTTCCAAAGCAACCACCCCACTCAAAGTCAGCTCTCAAGTGCCACCGGCTAATACTGACTGCATGCCCAGCGCACACCTCGAGGCTTCCCCCGCCTAGTGTGGCATTTGCCTGAGCACACCTCCACTTCTCACTCAAGAGGGAGAAAGTAGAAATAACCTTCAAACCCCAGGCTGTTTGGCTAACCCAATGCTATGTTTGGCCGACACATAATGATTACTGCCCAGGCGAGCATATTGAGAAACAAGAAAAATAAATCAAAGTACTGCATCCCAGTGATAAAGACTATGATTAGGATAACAAGAGAGCAAATTCAGAATAATTTTAGCACATAGGGAAAAAAAA
>JAHREE010000265.1:2548021-2584279 GCA_033628505.1 Tringa tobata | reverse complement strand
AGCGCTCCGGCGGCTGCGCTCCGCCCGCTGGGGGGGGCGGGAGGGGGGGCCGACCGTGCTCGCCCGGCGGGCCCCGCGGTGTGCCCTGCCCGGCTGGGACCTGCGCCCACCCACGGGCCTCCCCGTGCCACGCGTGTGCGGTGCGGTCACCGCCTGGCGCCCCGCAGGCTGTGCGTGGCCCATTAGAATGGCGATGTATTGATTTTCCTCAGAAGGGACTCTTTAAAAAAGTTACCAAGTTTGACCAAGTGCCGAAACCGCAGAAATTGATCCCATTGCGGTGTTGTAAGAGGAGCCTCTACCTTTGGTCGCATGTCTCTTCTGAAAGAAGGTCCTGGGAGAGATGGAGAATTCATCTCTTCCCTTGGTAGTCGCCCAGCTCACCGGCGAGGTGTCACAGCCTCACCTCTGTGTGTCCTGTGTCACGACCACTTGTCCAGCCTTAACCTGTAACCTGCACCAAGTGCTGTTACATTAGTCCCATCGCCAGCACCTGAGAGTTCCTTACAGAGGTCTCTGGAGAGTGGCTGGTCACCAGGTTGGCGCTGATGGGTGACAGAGGGGCGCAGGAGGTGCACATGGAGTACCACCNGCCCTGCCCGGCTGGGACCTGCGCCCACCCACGGGCCTCCCCGTGCCACGCGTGTGCGGTGCGGTCACCGCCTGGCGCCCCGCAGGCTGTGCGTGGCCCGTTAGAATGGCGATGTATTGATTTTCCTCAGAAGGGACTCTTTAAAAAAGTTACCAAGTTTGACCAAGTGCCCGAAACCGCAGAAATTGATCCCATTGCGGTGTTGTAAGAGGAGTCTCTACCTTTGGTCGCATGTCTCTTCTGAAAGAAGGTCCTGGGAGAGATGGAGAATTCATCTCTTCCCTTGGTAGTCGCCCAGCCTCACCGGCGAGGTGTCACAGCCTCACCTCTGTGTGTCCTGTGTCACGACCACTTGTCCAGCCTTAACCTGTAACCTGGACCAAGTGCTGTTACATTAGTCCCATCGCCTCCAGCTCCAGCACCTGAGAGTTCCTTACAGAGGTCTCTGGAGAGTGGCTGGTCACCAGGTTGGTGCTGATGGGTGACAGAGGGGCGCAGGAGGTGCACATGGAGTACCACCCCGCTGCACTGCCTGAGGACGTCTGCTGGGGCAGGGGGAGGCTCTACCTTGAGTTCCAGGTTTTCCTTCCATGCAAAGCTGCTTGGACACCTCTGAGCCTGGGTGACACGTGCAAGAACCACAACTGAGCCTGGGCTAACAACTGCTTGGTTTTGGTAGCCTCAGTCCGAGCTTCTCAAAAGCCACAGCTCAGCTGTCTCCTGGCTCTGGCCCTACATGCCAGAAGTCCTGGGTGTGCTGGGCAGCAGCAGCAAGCAGCTCGGTGACTCGGCTAGTCCATATGCCAAAGGCATAACGTGACCATCGTTCCCAAAACGTGCATGTACTGAATCAGGTTCCTCGTGAGCAGGGCTGGAAGGGGGTTGCCGGAGCTTGCCCCCCTTATCCCGGTGGCCCAGCAGTTCAGCATGCCGGGAAAGAGGGAGAGGCAAGCTGAAATCCCCTCGGGCAGGAAAAGGAGAGGAGCTATGTTTTTCTTGCTCTAAATGCCAGCTCTGGATAAAAGGTGGCTGCGTTGTGCTTACTGTGCTTGGTGAGGAAGAGCTGATGCCAGCCCTAACTCTAGGAGAGACTTTTCAGCTGAGCAAAGCAGAAAGGAGGAGTAAGGGAGAGCTGCAGAATGATGAGGCTCAAGGCATTTTCTGCCGGGCAGACCCCAGCAGTCAGAGCTGCTCTCAGCGTGCTGATACTCCTGGACCATCCCTTCCGTGTGGTGTACACGAGGTATGCAAGGGATACCAAGACTGTCAGTTCTGCTTGACAGCAAGAACTGAAGAATCAGGTAGAACAGCTCACTGCATTGCTACGCCTTAGCCTTAGATACACACAGACTTGAAAAACATACCCCAGACTCGCTGACCCCAGCTTAAGTTGAAAGGCTCTGCCTGGCACGCAGCAACATGGCTGGTTATAATCACAAGTGAACAAGCGCTCATTGTTAAAAGATGTGGTTTGCTTACTTCGGGAGTGGAGTGCCAAATCGTATTTTTTTTCTCTTTTGAATATCAGTCGTATTCACTGAGTTATATACTCACTGCATAGTATTTGAGCACATGCAGAACAAACAGACCTCAATGAAAAAAACAACCCCAAACTTTGCCGTGCCAAAAACTCCTGTGAAAAGGCACACGCCACCCTTATTTCAGCTGTGTAAGCTTCCATTGCACATGTGTACGTATCACTTGGTAATAAGGACTGTGACCCTGCTGACCTGACACAACAAACAGGAAAAAGATACTTACCAAAATGAATCAAATAGATTAGAATTTATATCCTCATTTTTATATCTCATTGCTGTTGTTCCAAAGGGAGGGGCTCTCACCTGCCATTGAAGGAGACTGTAATAGCACTCAGCAGCTATCTCTATTTACCAAATTCACATAGTACTTCCATTCCAAAGCCAAACCGAGTATTATTTGCACTGAGTCACAATACTAGAATGAAATTGGTCTGTATGCATAACGCAAACCGAGTACTAGTGAGAACTCGGAGCCAGGACTGATCTCAGGTGTGGTGGGACACGGCAAGCCACCCTCTGCAGATGGCTCTTTCTGCCCACTAACTGAAGAGGAGCACATAGATGGGTAGAGTTAGTTGTCCAAGCCTAAAGGCAGGCAGTGTGAATCCCAACCCTCCTGTTTTTTACTACTTTTTACTCGCCCAGATCAATACAACAGCTAAAGCTTTCATGGCAGCAGGACTTGCATTGCTCTTTGAAGATGAGCTCATGTTCCTTGGCTCTTTGCAGGCACCGTACGTGCTTCTCTCTAGCCATTTATGCCTAAGGAGAGAGAGGTGGAAGAAAAACACTTTGCTTTTGCTTCTCTGGGAAAACTCCTTTGGGAAATACCCTGGGCTACTGAACAGCAGCAGCTGACTCTTTTAGTCTTAGCAGGGAAGATTTTCCTAGAACAGAGTTGGCTTTTCTTTGGTTAACTCATGGCATTTTAAGTAGGTAACACACTAGAGGCTGAAGGAATAAGGGCATACATACCCTGCAGGTAGAAGTGTCATGTGTAATGAGAGCTCACTTCAATTTCTTTCACATTGCCACTCTGTCCAGCCCCTTCTCTGCTCCATGCAATAAGTCCAAGGGCTCTCTGGCCTATGTGGGGGCCCAAATCACTAAAACAGCTGGAACTTTCACGGTGGCAGGGCTTGCACTGCTCTTTGAAAATGAGCTTATGTGTCCTGGCTCTTTGCAGGCAGCGTCTTTATATCTGCCAAAATGTTTCATTTCCACTGGGATCCAGTACACTGAGATCCCTCGAAATAGAGTTTTCTCAAGTATTGTACTCGCTTGAGAGATTGGACCATGCTTCTAAAAGACATAAAAGTAAGAGATGCAGGCTAAGAGCTGGGGCTCCATAACCCAGAAACATGGGGAAGCGAGACTGGTAGGAGCAGGATTAACTGTTTGGTTTATCCCACTTGGTGGTGTTGGTGCCAAAAATTCTTTACAGTGTTTTGTTGCTTTTGTGGTCTTTCCACACCGAACTTCCCAAGCTGTAATTTCAGTTTTTCCTTCATTATTCTGTGTGCTCGTCTTGCTCTTTCACTCAAGAGCTCCTCATCCAAGGATTTGTTTGTAAGAAACCCTGTGAGACCACATCCCAGGATAGGTAAAGACTATGGGTATTCAAAGGCATGGAGTTTGGTGTTCAGCTGTGGACCATTGTTTTCCCTGCCTGTTTGTTCTTCAGCCATATTTGTGTATTTAAGAGGGAGAAAAAACACATTCTGCATTGTCCTAAGTCAGAATAGATTTGAATGTATGTCCTGCAGCACAGCAGCTGCTTCGGTGCACAGGTCCACTTGGGCTGACGGGTCAAGGAAGGGAATGGAGCCTTTCCCCAGCAATAAATCCCTTCACACAACTTCTGTGTGTCCCTACTGAAGCAGCAGGTTGGTTGGGGCATTCCTTCAGCCACTGCTCATGGCATCACACCCCATCTGGCTGCAGCACAGCCCTTGGTCAGGGCATTGCAGTTAATTGTAAATTGCCTTCCACACTGGAGAATACACACACGAGTGGATGTACTTGACACTGTCCAACTCCATCAAATCTGTTCAGTGCTTCAAGGCCCTGAAGATACACGTCCTTCCAGAAGGAAGCCGGAGGCCTTGGGACCTTCTCTGTCTTTTGAGGGAGACTCTGAAGAAGCCAGCTCTTCAGGAGCACTAGCCACACAACATTTCTCTGAGAAAGCTATTTCTGCAGGGTAGGTTGTTTCATTCTATGCCCCCAGGGCTAAACCAGCACCTTAGCTTTGTGTAGAACACCCCAGCCTCCTCTACAGAAGAAAATTCTGGGGACTCAGAGGAAGTGGCCAGTTTTTGTCAGATAGCTCAGGCGAGATATAAACAGCACGCACTGGACAGTGGCCTTGAGCTCTGTGGTTTTCCTCCTGGCACACTGAAGGGCTGGTTTGGGGTGAAGGGCAAGGGAAGAATATAAATCATCGTTGTCCCAAACACACAGGACCGGGCATGCTGTCTTCCTCCTCCTCTTCCCTTTCCCGTCCAGCCTCCGTGGCTACAGGGGCTGTGGACAAGGAGGACAGGGAGAATGGTGGAGAGCAGCTCTGCGTTAGTGCTTCGATGAACCGCTAAGAGGGACCGGGGCGACAGGCATCCCTGTGATCTCGGAGCTGCCTCGTGATGGCTGAGCTACCTCGCTGGGAGAGGAAATGACTCACGTTCCCGTGGCCACCCAGCCCCGGGGAGCACCCTTCAGCCCAGGAGGGACTAGGTGCAATGAAAAATTCAAATTACGGCACGGAGCACTTTCCTTATTGCAAACTACGAAAAGCAAAACATTTGCTCTCATTTCAGAGTTACCCTTATTTAGGCTTTTCTATTAAAAAACTTACCAAAACTGAGAAGGAGGGCGCAGAGGTGCGGGAAAGGATGAGCATGCTGCCTTCCACTTCCCCTTCAGCAGAGATCAGACTATTTTCAGAATGATGTGTCTTGTAACTGGAAGCACCGGCAGCCCCGGCATAACTGGGGTAATGGAGGAAGGGCTTGTCTTGTGTGGGTTTATTCACATAGCAGCACTTTTTTATTTTCTTGTGTTGTTCCCCTCTCTTTGTCACGCAAGGAGGACCAGTGGGAACAAGTGATACCACACTGTTCTATTCCTGCCTCAGCTGTGGCCCAAAATGGCGTTGTGGAGGGTGTGTGTGTCTGTAACTAATTTCGAGATAGCAGATGTGCAGTCAGAAATAGGACGCTTGCTCCTGAGACCATGGATCTCCTCCCAGAGCCTGCACCCAGCCCAGCATCAGTTCTCTCTCAGCACCAAGAGGTCCTGGTCACAGTACGGTAACTCCTGAGCTTATACCTACATAAGAGCAAGTTCAGACCAACTGGGTTCCTTTCCTATGGGTACAGAGTTTTACTGGTAAAAAGCACAGCTGTAATGGAAGAGCTGGCTCTCCCTTCAAGGCCTTCCATTGCTGCAAACTGTACTATCTGTATAGATTGGATTGTTGCAAAGTGGGATCAAAAAGTTTGAAAATTTAATTCAAAAAGGTAACAAACTGAAGTGAGGAGTGGTAAAGAAATTACTCATAACCTTGGGTTGCATTAGGAGCGTCTCACCTGTGCCTACATCACTACTCAGCCTCACCCCGGTGTAGATGTCTGCAGCTTCACCACTTCCCTCTTTATTTTCCTCCTTTCAGAGCGAGCTGGAGATGGTGGACCATCTTGCAAACACTGAGATCAACAGCCAGCGCATTGCTGCTGTGGAAAACTGCTTTGGGGCTTCCGGACAGCCCTTAGCCGTGCCGGGAAGGGTCCTTCTAGGAGAAGGGATTTTAACTAAAGAATGCCGCAAGAAACCAAAGCCACGCATATTCTTTCTTTTCAACGACATCCTCGTCTACGGCAGCATAGTCATCAACAAAAGGAAGTACAATTCCCAGCACATCATTCCCCTTGAAGATGTCACTTTGGAGACGCTGCCAGACACCTTGCAGATGAAGAACCGTTGGATGATTAAAACCTCCAAGAAGTCCTTTGTGGTTTCCGCGGCCTCCCTCACGGAGAGGAAGGAGTGGATCAGCCATCTGGAGGAGTGCATCAGGCACCTGCTGACGAAGACGGGCCGGCAGCCCTCCACGGAGCACGCAGCCCCCTGGATCCCAGACAAGGCGACGGACATCTGCATGCGCTGCACGCAGACCAAGTTCTCCACGCTCACCCGGAGGCACCACTGCCGCAAGTGTGGCTTTGTTGTCTGCGCAGACTGCTCCAGGCAGAGGTTCCTGATGCCCCGGCTGTCCCCCAAGCCCCTGAGGGTCTGCAACCTCTGCTACAGGCAGCTGCTGGCAGAAAAGAAGAAGGAGGAGGAGGCAGATCGCAGGCAGCCAGAGCCGATCCATTCTGCCGTCCCGAGCTACGAACCCTCCAGCGGTGATGACAGCGACAAGTCTGATGATGACAAAGCTGACCAGTGGCCAGCAGACACGGACTTTTATACCTCAGAAGTATCCTGGTCATCTTTCCATAGCTGACCTCCTTGGGAGTTGGTGGCGTTTAGTCATTGGGAAGCCAACTTCTGGCCTCCAATGCATGTCCTTCTTGATGCATTCTCTGGAGGCCATGCCTAGGAAGGTGGAACTTGGCCCCCGTGTGTGGTGTCTGCACGGGGGGGAGCAGAGATGGGGTTACTTCTTGGGACTGTGTCTCAGATGACACAAGCACAGAGAGCCGCAGCTCGGTGGAGAGCGTGGACTGGGGCAGAGACCTGTGGATCAGTCTTGGCCAAAGGAGCTCACCGTTCAGTGCCTTAGTCCTCCTCTCTGCAAAAACAGAGCAATGCTAACTTCTTTTCTCAAATGCTTTGAGATCGGCTCTTGGGAGAAAAAGGAGCAAGAAATCCTGGACTTACCCACACTTGCCTGCTAGCGGTGTGTTCCTCCATCATGGCGAGGGGCACTCCAGATGGCAGGGATTCTCACTACAAGCGTGCTGGCCTGAGGGGACAGCTGCTTATCCCTGCACAGTGAGGTCAGCACAGGCTTCCATTTCTACACCTGGGTCTCTCAGTTTTGGAAACACTAAGGAAATGGTGCTCCAATTGCGGGGAACTTGTATGAGGCTCGTTGCGAGCAGCCTTAGCAAAGCGCTGGAGCATCCAGCTCTCTTGTGTGGGAAGAGGCCATTTCGATGGTTCTGGGCCAGGAGAGAGGAAGGGGGAGGGAAAGGGACAGGTAAAATTTTACAGAGGAGTGAGCTAAGGAGGGAGACGCTTACCGCAGATGACTCAACTAAGTGCAGAGCCCCAGATCTCATAAACAGGCACTTCCACCAGATTACCAGCAACTTGATGAACTCAAGCCTATCGGGTAAAAGCATAGCCCAGGGAGGACTTGCTAAAGTCTTGAAAAATCCAGGAAAATGCCCTAGATTAAGATGCTATGAAGCCTAGCATTTAATCTTCCACTTATCTCAGGAGCCAGAGCCCAAGGCTCACTTATGGGTTCACCTCATGTCTATCAGTCTCAAGAGTCCAAAGTTAAGGTACTTTATGTACTTCTAGGACCGTAGCCCAAGATTTCACAGTTGACTTGAGATCAGTTTTGAAGTTCAAATTAAGTTAGAAATAAACCAAGTTTATTCAAGTATTCTATCATAATCTAGTGTGGGAGTAAGTATACTGAAAATCAGACAACAGCAATTGTTTTGCAGCAGACATTTCTACAAACTCCGTTATTATTTTAGTATATTTTTGTATTGTGTATTTTATGCTCTGGAAAAGGAACATGGCTGGGAGTACACTGCCAATGTTATAAACCGTTTCCTTACCAGGCCCTGTTCCAAACAGTACATTGCCTGCCGGATGGCCAGACTTAGGGTTTTTTTAATTTCAGTTCAAAGTAATCATTCTTACTGTCTTTTGTAAACTGCCACTGTTCCAGTGGATTTGTATCACTCGACTGTGTGCGAATAAAGATATGGCCAACAGGAAGACGCCAGGAAAATACGACAATAAAACGTGTTGTTATTTAACAAGAGTCTTAAACAAGAGCTGGAATTCAGGCTGGGCTGGCCAGCCTGGGTTCTGACTCCTCAGCTGTGGGGTGAATGCTCTGGGTTTCTACTTACTTCTTGAAGGTAAGTATGAGTGAAAAAAGATGCCAAATCTGATGCTTCCTTTCTATTTATACCAAGTTACCATCTAACTGAGTTTTCCCCAGTCTTTTGCAATCCCCCGCAGTAGTCTCTATTAATTGAAACAGTATTTTTCCGGTGGGGGCTCAGCTTAAGAATAGGTCAACAAACCTTATGACCTAAGCAGATGTTCTGGGGTTTTAAAGCAATAAGTACACGGAGTTTTGTTTTTTCCATCCCTCTCCAAGCTTAGTTCATAACTCTGTGCAGCAGCGATTGTTTTTATAATGCCTCCCACCCACCAGAAGGGTGTACATGCTATGCAAACAGAAAATGACCTTAAGAATAAACAGCCATTAGAACGGTTCACAAGCCAAAAATAGCCCAGCCACTGTATCCGTGTCCATAGCTGGCATTCCAGTTCCCTGCTCCTGAGGCAAAACTCCCAGTTTCTTCCTAGTAACTGGCTCCAGAAATGTATTCCAGTTTTGAGCCTACTCCTTAGCTGTCTGAGAGATCAGCTTTTCTTTATCTTATGTGTCCAAAGGTCTCACTTTTATCAGCCCCCAAAGAGCTATGAACTGTTTTTATCCACTAATGAAGGACAGGCGTGCCTCTAACAAATGCCTTCTTGTTGAGCAAGAGCTTTTCTTAATCACAGCAGGAAAAGAAATCCCACCAAAAAAAAAAAAAACAACCAACTCACTCATCCAACCAAAAACAAACCAGCCCCTTTTTTCTGTGCATGCTGCAGTTGATGGCCTTTCTGGAAACGCACACACCTCCCAGCAGCTGGTACATCCCCGTTCCTTACAGGAGGTGGGTATGGAGAAGAGTCAAGGGTGGAAAAGCTGCGATGCTTGTGAATAATCAAGAATAAGTATGATTTGGC
This sequence comes from Tringa tobata, assembly GCA_033628505.1. Classification (NCBI taxonomy): domain Eukaryota; kingdom Metazoa; phylum Chordata; class Aves; order Charadriiformes; family Scolopacidae; genus Tringa; species Tringa tobata. Next base: position 2,575,153 of record JAHREE010000265.1, on the reverse strand, counting down.
TCATATACACAAGGTGTTTTGGAGCCGAGGTGCCCATCAGCACTTGCACCCCGAAAGCCTGGGGATGCCACAGGTTCCCCAAGGCGTTTCACATGGAAGCCCCAAGTAACCTAGCGACACTAGAATTGTTAATGCATAGGGTAAAAGGAGCCTGCCTAGGAGAACATGGGGTAATTTAAACAAAGCCTCTCCCCCTGCTTCCTGTAGTTCTGTTAGCCAAGCTGGGTTGCTCAGCACTGGGATTAGAGCCTGGCGCTCCTGGCTTCTGGCCTGCCAAGCACGTGGGTTTTACATCATGGGCTGTGCTGTTACAGCCCAGCCTGGAGTTTTCCAGCCTGATTCTATCTCCAGTGCGTTAATGGGGCATTTCCTGATGGTTTGTTTTTTTTTCTTTTTTGAGCTAAATGAATGCCTTACCAGGGATGCATTAAAAGTTGCAGACCCATGTGAGTAGGAAGAGCAGTAGCTGGAATGCTCGCTTTGGAAGCACATCTGCAGGCTGGAGATTTTATGGGGTCACATCCTCCTCCTGAAAGGCTCCCAAACATGATGTGTGGGGATCAGCTGCCAGAAGGGGTTCCTCACTCAGCCCCTGCCTGAAGGTATCGGGGCCCAAAGGGCACAGCACCCTGCAGCCGTCCCCTCTGGATGCCAGCCCGACCCCGTGGTACGCTGGCTCAGGAAATCAGACGGGCTGAAAAATGCTCCTCCTGCTCCCTCAAGCAGAAACTGGGCCCCGGGCACTTTTAAAAAGAATGCAAGAGGTTTTTTGGCACTCAGCAGAATGGTGCCTTTTCAGCTGGGCACGCAAGAGCCAGAGGATGGTCCCTGTAGCTGACAGGAGCAAGAACACCACAAGAGCACTGAACACGCACAGCAAAACTTGAATGTTGGCATCAGACCTTCTGGAACCGCTGAGGATTCTCCAACAAAGAGACAGGAAAAGAGAGTTAAGGGCCATGCAGAGAGGCAATCCTCTTCTGCTCTCCAAAGTCGGTAGGAAGGTGAGGAAGAGGATGGCAGTGCTGTAGCAGCCAGTCACAGCAGTAGGAAGGTGAGGAAGAGGATGGCGTTGCCGTAGCAGCCAGTCACAGAAGCAGAAGGAAAGGTAATGGGGAGATTTGCTCTGTGAATAAACTGAAAAGAAAGGATCAAAGAGGTTCAGTGAAGCATGTCCCGAGGCACAGCCAAGGCAGCCACCGCTCCAGAGCATGGGGGTGACTCAGCTGTTCACCAGCACTGGGAGGCAGTGGGGTGAAGCCAGACAGCTTCACACTCAGGCTCCTGCTCCCAGTTACTCAAACACTCAGTCTTTATCCAAGCAGGAGTTCTGGCTCTGCCACAGCCCGCAGCCTGTTCCGACTCGCTACTGCTGCAAGGCAGTTTCTCATGGTCCTCAGCCTGGGATTTTTGGTTAGCAGGAGGAACTGAGGGGCACAGATGGTCCCAACTACTGCTGAGCTTTATAGTGATGCATCTCCAACAAAAAATACAGGCTTCTGTTCCTGACTCTTTCTGCTCTGGGCCATGGATCTTTGAGAAAGGCTCTGGCAGGAAGATGTTACACTACTGTCATTTCCACGGTGGACACACATATGGCAAAACAGCCCCAAGAAACCCTTGCCCAAGAATCAAGCACTGGAGATGCTCCCCAGAGAACCTGGGGAGGAGCACTGTGCTCCAGGGAAGCACGGGCTGCACACCCTGGTGTAGAGCACTGGTGGGGTGGGCAACACACAGCCAGGTTGGCTTTATGTTGCACACCACAGGCAGGAGAACCCCCAGTGCTGGACATGTGTATGGGAAGGAGCCTCTCCTACCCTTGCACTTGTTCATAAGACCCCCAAACAACCACAGCAGCCGGTGCTGCGGTCCTAAGATGGCAGCCGGGAGGGAGGAGGGCAGGGAGGAGGCATCGACTACTGACAAACACCGAGAGACTCCCTCGAAGTTGGCATTTGACTTCGTTTCCAGTAAGGCCCGGAAATGCAAATAAACCATAAGCAGGTTTTCTGTAAACCTCTTATCAAGAGGTTCACGGCCAAGAGCGAGTTACACAACCTCCTACTGTAGGAAGGGCAGAGAAAAAGGAGGAGGGGAGCCAGATACGAGGTTTTGCTCTAACAGAGCACTCTTACGCAGTGTCCTCTCTTGCACGGTCAAACCACCCTGGGGCAGGGCATCCCCTGCCCATCATCCTGCTGCCCAGCACTGATCCTGCTGCCCAGGCTGCCCCACGCAGCACGGGAACACTGTGCCCCTGTTTGAGCTTTGTCTAGCCTCTCCTTTTTTTTGTCCTAAACACAATGTGGTTTGGTGAGAACCTTAGAAAAAAAGTAGATCTGAGAAAAGAAAAGCATTAACTCAAGGCCAGACAGGCCTCTTTTCCTCTACCAGATAGCAACAAGGGAAAAAAAAAAATCACATGTTTTTTATCAAGAGTTACACATAAGGCAAAACCAGACCCTTACTTGTTTCACATAAAAGGGTCTTCCAGAGACACCAGAGGGAAAAGTAAGCGTGACACTGAGGCCTCTCCATGGATTTGTCCCCCCTCCCGTCGAAGCCCACAGGCAGCACATCCCCTAACGCAGCACACCCCCACGCAGCCATGTCCCCTGCCACACGTCACACCCCACAGGCAGCTTGTGAGGACCCCTTACGAGCAGGGCCCGGTGTGTGCCGGGGGAACCCCTCGGCAGCCGGCCCGAGCCGCACATCTCCGTGTGCGGGACGCTGCTCCACACGCTGCCGGAGCTGCGGAACGGGCCCTGTGCCCGGGAGGGCACACGGGAGAGCAGTGTCCCCCTCACAGCCCTCCTCAAATGGCTGGAACAGCTTAGCTACCGTGGTGCGAGCCGGCAAACCAAACCCACAAACCAGAGCCACCAGCACCCAGGTCACAGCTACCTGGTTTCCATCAAAGCCTCTGACCTGATGAGCTTCCGCTCAGCAACAACTTTGAGGCAAACTAAACCGAGTCTCTAGCTCCTTCCAAAAAAATGGCCGTGAGCACACTTGTTTACCGACCAGCCCAGCAAGGTTTCACTGTATGTGGCTTTCTTAGTCCAAAGGTCTTCTGTACGCTCCTGTAAGACTTTGCATGCCCTTTGCATCCCAGCCACAGTACCAGAGTGAGCACACCGGTCCAGCGGCTATGGGGGGGGACACAGAAGCGGGGAGCTGCCCAGCACCTTCCCCACACGGGAGCCTCACACCAGTTGCAGGGGTGTCTCCTCTCCGAGGAGAGGCTGTTTTTCACTGGCCTGGCAGGATCCTCCCTGACACAGCTGATGTTACTGAACCGGCAGAGCAGAGGGAGGAGAGACGCTGAGCATTAACCCTGCAAGGGCCTTCGCCGCGCTTCATGCGGGGGAGACACCTTACCCCCCTAAAAAAACCTCATGAGAGACAGGCTGGTGTCAGTCGCACCCGGCCCGTGGTGGGGTGAGGACTTGTCCTGCTGAGCATCAGCCTGTGGCCGCATTTGTTGGTTCCCCTCGTGCCAGGCTGGGGGCATTCACAGCCCCCGCAGCCTCAGCAACCCCTGTACCGGTGCTGGGCCCCGGCAGGCACTCAGGACCTCACATGCTGCAGCCATCTGCTCGCCAGGAAACAGCCCTAACGAGGAGAAGTTCTACAAAAATCCACTGGTGGAGAGCCACAGCGTTAATGCGGGGAGGATGACAAACGGAGACCGTCACACTTCGCTGTTTCGAGACTTCAGCAGTGCCAGTGCTGTCCCTGTAACACGGCAGCGGGAGGTGTGTTGCCTTCATAAAAGCAGCTGGTGCAGCCCCCCAGCAAGGGCAGCCCCTCACAGCCCCTCCTGGAGCCCAAAGCCAGCCCCTTCTGGAGCAGCAGCGCTGCAAACAGCCGGCAGTCGCTAAGAAAGCATCACCCTCACCAGCTGACATTCTCTTCCCCTCCTCAGGGACGTGCAATAGCCAAAGCCCAGCACATGGCAGTGGCACGGAAGGGACTCTAAAGGATATGTTTGTTGGTTTAGACCTTAACAAATTAGAGACAGACTGGTGAAAACAGGGTTACTCCTCCACACAGCTTCCCCCCGTTTCAGCACCCTCACCACTCAGGAGAATCATCTGGGCAACCCATGAAGCAAGGTGGGGGGAGCCTCCAAGATTGCAGCCCCTTTTCCCCTTAGGAGATGGGGGAAGGGTCCTGTGCTGGAAGCAGGCAGAGGAGCTGGTCAGAGAAACACAGCTCCCCAGACACAGGCTCTCACAGGCAGCTCCAGAACCAGATGTGGTGTTAGCAGCTGCTGGGAGCGCAGCAGGCTCATCCAGCTCTGCCTCCCACCCTGCAGTGCTTGAACTTTCTCCTCCCTGCCCATCCTCCCCCACCAGAATTTGTCTCCTGTGTTTCAGAGGCTAAGTTTTCCTGGGGCCAGGTTGCCCAGCTACGTGGGATGCTGGAGCCGCAGTGTGTGACGTGTCAGAGCTGCCCCATGCCCAGCGGGCAGGGCATCCCTACCTGGGCATCTCCCAGCTGAACCAGCCCTGCACAGCAGGACCCCCGTGAGATGGGGGTGGGCTGGCTGCAGGCTCGGGAAGAACAGCAAGACAGGAGAAGAGAAGCAGCTTTTTTAAATATATATATAGCATTTAAATTAGTTCTATGAGAACACTTAAACAGGCAAAAAGAAAATGTGAAGAACTTTTCGATCTGCATATGACCCATGCAATCTCTCTGTAAAACAACAACTGCAAAACAAAGCAATAGCATGACCGTATCTTAATTCAACTTCCACTGGACATGGGTGTGAATAAAGCTTTCCTTCCGTTGGTTTCTGGTGGCTTGGAGACATTTTCTGCTCGGTGCAAGCAATAAAGATACTTGGTTTAATTTTTAAGCTGATACTGCAATTTCAAGAATATGAAATAATGGATTGCAGCTGTTGGACTGAGGGAGGTTAGGGTTTCCCACCTCTGCTTAATCACTGGTTTGTACATGGGAAAGCATTCAGGGAGGAAGGCTGTGCTCCTGAGCAGGGATAAGAGGCACAAAAGCAAATGGGCAGCTCTTCCCCTATCACAGGAAAAGCCTTTTGTACAATACCAAGCGTGCCACACTCTTTTCAGAACACGATAGCTTTGGCAGCACATACACCGTATTTTACTTGCAGCAGCTCATATGTTGGCACAACACTGCAGAAATCCTGTGCTGCGTGTGTTTGGGGTAACACATGAAAGCAGTCTTGATAAACCAGAGCCAGAGCTCACCTACCCCAGAGTCATGAGGCACCTGTACGGAGCGATGCTGCCGCTGGTCTAGTCTCTCGTCAGCCTTCTCGAGGCAGGGGTTGATTCCGTGTTTAATAGTCCTCACTGCCACCAACCTGCCTAATCACTTTCTGAACACATTTTTGTCTTGGCACCTAGAGCATCCTGTGCCAATTAGCTCCACAATTCCCCGTTCCACTGTGTGAACAAGCACTTCCCTTCACCTCCGCCAGTTCAGTGGGTGCACCCTGCCTTCTGTGCCCTGGTATTGTTCCTCCTGCTTGTAGCCATGGCCAGATCTCTCCACTTCAGTGTCTTTTCCAGGTTGAACAGTTTTAAACTAGCCCATCTCTCTTTATACAGATGCCCTCTCATACTGTGGTATCCTTCTCTGTACCCTTCCTAGCTTTACAATGTCCTTTCTGACCCAAAAAGGACTAACCAGAGCAGACTGAGCAGTCTGCACAGACTATTCACCATGCGGCTGTGACCTGAATTTGTTCAGTGACATAACAACGTCTACTGCCTTCTTCTCTGTTTCCTTCCCCGTCTTAACCTTCTTGTTGCCTTCTGACCTGCTGCTGAGCACCGAGCCTGTGTTGTCAGAAACCTGTCCACAGTGACCTCAAGCTCTTTCCTGAGAGAAAATAGGTCACAGAGCCCAGCACCGTGAGCATACAGTCAGGGTTATCAGGGGCAGTTATCAGTACTAACCGGTGCCGAGGGTTCTGAGGGCTGGCTCGGGTGGATGCCAGCAGCTGATGGCAGGTGCTGTGGGCAGGGGGCTTCGCCGCCCGGAAAGGCTTTCTGAAACCTTGCAGTTGAAGCCGAGCATCCTCTCTTATTCCTTGACACATCAGCACGGTGCACGCACGCGGTGTCACATTCTTTTCCTTTGTGACCAGCGCACACCTGTACGATGCTGTAGGTACAACACAGCGCCGGCAGCACAGAAACGGGGGCTTTTCAGTTCAGCACAGCAGTGCCCGGGGTCAACTCCACGGCACCGGGACCGCGTCCTCTGGGCAGGGTTAGGAGATGGTGGATGGAAACCAAGACGCTGCAAATCACTGGAGCCACTTCCACAGAGTCATAGAATTGTCTAGGTTGGAAGGGACCTTTAAGATCATCTTATCCAACCATCAACCTACCTCTGATAAAAACCATCACTAAACCATGTCTCCAAGCACTATGTCAACCCATCTTTTAAATACCTCCAGGGATGTTGCCTCAACCACTTCCCTGGGCAGCCCAATCCAGTGCTTAATAACCCTTTTAGTGTAAAAATTTTTCCTAATATCCAATCTGAATCTCCCTTGGTGCAACTTGAAGCCATCTCCTCCCTCCTTTCAGGGAGTTGTAGAGAGTGAGAAGGTCTCCCCTCAGCCTCCTCTTCTCTAGACTGAACACCCCCAGCTCCCTCAGCCGCTCCTCACAAGGCTTGTTCTCCAGACCCCTCACCAGCTTCATTGTCCTTCTCTAGGCCTGCTCCAGCACCTCAATGTCTTTTTTGTGGTAAGGGGCCCAGAACTGGACACAGTACTCGAGGTGGGGCCTCACCGATTACAGAGGGGACAATCACCTCCTGAGTCTTACTCACCACCCTGTTCCTGATACAGGCCAGGATGCTGTTGGCCTTCTTGGCCACCTGGGCACACTGCTGGCTCGTGTTCAGCCTGCTGTTGACCAGCACCCCCAGGTCCTTTTCCACCAGGCAGTTCTCCAGCCACTCCTCCCCAAGCCTGTAGCCCTGCAGGGGGTTGTTGTGACCCAAGAGCTCTTTGTTAAACACTTGGCATCGTGCTGCTTTGCATGAATGTTTGAGGTTCCCAAAGACGCACCAAGTCTAACCAAAAGACATGGGGCAGCTTTGAAGCCGGCTCAGTTGTTGTGGTGTAAGCAGTTGGTTAATGGATTTCCTTATTGCTATCGGAAGACACCATCCAATTTTGGTTTATTGCATAACAATACAGTACAGTTAAATTATGCGCAGTGGAAATCCGTACCTTTGTCGCAAGGCTGCGTGGCAGCTTAATTAGTTAGTATCAGCAGAGCACTTTGAAGAGGTAAAGCACTACAAGAGTGCTCCTTATTATCCTCGTCGCTACTTATCATTAGCGGCACAACGTGAAGGCTAATCTTCGTCCTGTACTCACAGGGGATGCGCTGCCGCCATTGTCAGCAGCCCCGGTCCCACGGGGCCGGGCTGGGGACATGAAAGCCCGAAATTAGGATTAGACTCAGTGGCAGCACAGGCTCCTGCAGAGTTAAACTTCAGAGACGGCAGAAAGCCTCAAGTATGCAGGCGGCTGCCAGGCGATGGGAGGCTGTTTGCTGTGGTTATGGAACAAATATTTTTATACACAGATTCCTGGAGAGAACGGCTGGGAAAAAGCAAGCAAGCCCCTTTTATGGAAACCAACAAAATCAGATCCAAGAGCCTGCCTCGCCAGCACCCTACTTAGCGTTTTATTACTGACTTTGTTCCTGCATAAGAAATTAATAAACTGCAGTTTGGCCAAAAGTCTGCTGCGTGAACTCTAGCTCGCGGGCAGGCACGGAGCAGGCAGCTGATTCCTACTGACACTCCAGCAAGTCTTCCGCTTTAAACGCGGTATTTGCTAAACTATTTCGCCCTGTCCCCTGCTTTCTTGAGTAATGTGAAGCATTTGCCCTTCTACTCCATCTCTCCCAAGCCCAGCTGTTGCATCTTTTGTATCCTTTGCTGCTCCAAAGGGAGCAAGTCTTTAGCATTTTGGGAAATCTGGTTATGTAGGGCTTAAAATTAACCTGGAAGGGTAGAGAAGTTACAGCCCCCCTTCTCCCCCCCATTTTGGCCTGAGACAGTAGGATTCTTAGAGCCAGAGAGGTTTGTGTAAACTACAGATGGCAGTTAAAGCTCAGAGCTGCCCTGGCCTGCCTTTCTCCTTGCAGAAAGCTTCCATTTCTATCACACAGAATCGCCTGCCAGGGAGAGGGCAAAAAATGACCCCTTTGCACAGTTAACTGGCCGAGAACCCAAAATCACATTGGAAATGCATACAAATATAAGGAGAACGTGCTTACCTACAGTTCTGCCCCCAGGAGAGGCTCTACCTGCTGGCTCAGACGCTTCAGCAGGAGACAGGGATCTCCTCCGGCTCCAAGGGAACGCCGGTGCCTGGGGAGGTGCGGTCAGGGCTACGCACACCCCTGCCCCAGCTCCACCATCTCTCTCATCGGGAACCCTCCTCTCTCTGTCAGTGTTCGGGGGCCGATTCTGACCCAGCTGGGTGATTCTCCAATTAATTTGTTATAACATCTCAGCACATGAAGCCGGTCAGGAGAGCTGCAGCGAGGTGAGGTAAAAATAAGACCATCAAAGTTTTTGCCTTTTTAGATCAGTTTTGACCCCCAATTACATAAATCATTCATCCTATCTTACTGACTGATACAGAAAAAACAAACCTTTCATGCTGTCTTCATATTACACATACAAGGGAGTATCTGAGAGTGCTCTACTCCAAAGCAGCATGCTAGAGCACAGGAAAGATTTAATTTCACCCTAAATCACTCCTGCCCACTGAGGCTGAGCAGGAAATAAGGAATACAAAACATTTGCATCCTGTTAGATGCTCCTTTGCGGGGTATAATTAGTTAAGGTCAAACACCAGTGTAAATCTTTCATCCCCTGGCAACAAAGCAAGCATCTACATTTCACAACCTAGCAGTTTCCTCTTCAGCCCCATCGCTATGAGCCCCTACTAACATTTATTACATCCCTCCTCCTTCCATGCTCATGTCCTGACTGCAGGATGGCGAGCTGCATAATAGCGCTATTTCATTCTTGTAACACACCATTTCCTATGGATAGATTGCAAAGCGTTTAACCAAAAGCATTCAGGAATGAGATGGGGCTCAAGGTCACCCAGAAAACAAGCAGAAGAGCCAGAGAAGGTGTCTCTCGCTGGTGAGGGGTCTGGAGCACAAGTCTTATGAGGAACAGGCTGAGGGAGCTGGGGGTGTTCAGCCTGGAGAAGAGGCTGAGAGGAGACCTTATTGGTCTCTACAACTATGGGAAAGGAGGGAGTAGTGAGGTGGGGGTTGGTCTCTTCTCCCAAGTAACAAGCAATGGGACAAGAGGAAACGACCTCAAGCTGTGCCAGGTGAGGTTTATGGCGGATAGTGGGGAAAATTTCTTCCCTGAAAGGGTTATCAAGCATTGGAACAGGCTGCCCAGGGAAGCGGTTGAGTCACCATCCCTGGAAGTATTCAAAGACAGCTAGACATGGTGCTTAGGGACACGGTTTAGTGGTAACTCAGCAGTGCGAGGCCAACAGTTGGACCTGATGATCTTAAAGGTCTCTTCCAACCAAAACGATCCTAAGATTCTCTTCCGAGGCCCAGCAAAACGGGCTTTCCACCACCCCACGCTCCTGTACCTGCTGGCAGCTGAAGCGTCGTCTTTGTTGCAAGATCAGCAGTGACACTAGATGAAACCACACCATTTTGAGGCAATTGCAAAGGTACAGATGTTCAAACACAGTGTCTTTATTGAATGTTGAAAGCCATAATGTTCACGTTTGCCTAAATCCTTCCTGCTGAACAGTCATCCAAAGAAATGAATGCCCTCATTTTTGCAGACTTCAGAATAATTTTATATATTTACCTCTTAGGCTCTTCTGGAATTCATAAATCACACTTAATGAGAAGTATTAGCACACACTTACTGCAATTACATGATGAATGTTTGATTTCTGGCTTACAGCCCGAAAAATACATAGATTTCTGTGATCTCTAGAAAGGTAAAGATGAAACCTCATGTTTTAATTAGAGGCTAATAGCTTTAGTTCACTCCAATGCAAAGGCTTTTGGTTTTTTAAAAGCTTTCCAACCCCGCTGAAAGTCTGCTATTCAATTAGTCTAGAGTTATACATCAGCTGGCCAAGCAATGACAGCCTTTCTAAGAAGCTAGTGCTCTCTTCACAAGAGATGTAACTCGGGGGGAAAAAAATGCATTCCTTTTACACCCTCTGGTTGCACCAGTGCTGCTAAACTGCTGGTGGAGACTGAGCTCAGCAGGTCCCACCACTGCAGCTATGAAGGGTTAAACCCCTCAGCCTGCCTGTGTTTCACTAGTGAGCACCACTGGAGCTGCTGCAACGCTGTGAGGAAAAATGGGGGGAAAAAAATAATGAATTTCCTCTTGAATCTGCATAGTTTTAAACACAAATACTAAGATTGGTATAAATTCTGTATGATGGGAAATGCAGGTGTATGAAAGCACCAGAACGGCAGTGAGACAACATGGACACGAGGGATGCCATTTCAGCCAGCAGAGGAAGGTGCTGCTGCTGTGGAGCCCCTGAGTCCCCACGCTGGTGAGACCACAGCACGGGTAGCTCCTGAGCAGGAGACCCTGCACTGACACCATAACAGTGGCGGAGGTTGCAGCAAATCCCATATGCCAGTCCTCCTTCTGGCAGCCCAACAGGAAGACAACAGCAGCAGGATAGAAAAGATACCCTAGAGGATATAAAGGATTTGTCCAAAAACTTAGTTCATCACTGACAGTCAAGAAGAGCACAGAAGATGATGAGTGGATTTGACTCATCCTCCACATTGAGCACAAGCAATCCTGGGCAGGCCATTTGAGCAGGTACAGCTGCATAAAATCAATTTGCTTAATGGCTTTGAATAATACAATCCCTTTCCATAAGATCTTTCAGTGAGTTTTGTAACACAAACTTTCTATAAACCAGCCCAAAGCAAGAAAAGGCATGCTAACATGCTAACCACCAGCAGGCTGCCATCACCAAAGAGGTGTCATCTGAAAGAAATCTGGACATTCTGGACCGGCGTAGCTTTATGCTGTGTGTGCTAAACGGGATTTCACCTCAAAAGAGCAGCTATCCTGGCCCACCAGAGTCCTTTGCAGCACAAGCTTTCTTCCCTGGTGAAGTGCTGCAGATGACTGCAGCCATTCCACCCCAGCCATGCCCATGCACTGAAGAATATGTTCTGGCAGGAGCTATAAATCATGAAGAAGAAGAGGAGAATGCAGTTCTGCCAGGGCATGGTGGCCTGTAATTGGGCTACAGTGGACAGTCCACACCGTACCGCTGGAATCATCTCAAATGGTATGGTGAGAAATAAAATAATAACAATGGAGTGCTGGTAAGTATCACACTGCATTGTTGCTGTCAGCCAGAAGTCATCTCCTCGCACAGCCCTCCATCACTAGCTGGGTATTCTCATCACCACCTTGCACAAAAGCAGCTGAAGGTGGATGTTGGGTGACCACCCCAAGACATCCAGCAAACCACTGCTGCAGGAGATCCATGGGCTTCCTTAAACAAACCGCCCTTGGTCAGGCAGGGACCTCTCCACAGGCGGTTGCACAGCACCCCCTCCTGCCAGCAGCCGCCCTCTTCAAGAGATGGAGACTCTCTCCTTTGGGAATGTTCTTCCCCAGCAAAGCCCTCCATCAGGGCGGGCTTCTAGCCCTGGAAGGAGAGGGCTTGTCCTTAGAAAAACTGCCCACGTAATGCTAATCCGTGTTACTTTTCATACCAGCGTAAGAGGTGAGGGCTGATGTGACAAAGATGCCACAAACAGGCTGAGCCACCAGACCCTCCTTCATGGGGGCACGTACTTACCCTGCAGAACCTCAGCTCTGAGGCTCGAGGCAGGTCTCTCTGCCTGGCCACCTTCTGGGCAGACTACTGCTGCTGGCGAGGTTCTCACTGCCTGCTGTAAACTCAACGCTGGTGAGTTAACGGGATCTCAGGGCTGTTGTGCTCTCACAGTTCTTTGTGTGTTCCGGAATCTGTGGGTCAATACAGGGAACCCTCTTCCACAGCAGAAGGATCTCACCAAACCCCTGTAAAACCTCCAGCTAATGAGAACAACGGCAACTAATTCAGCAGTATCACGGGCACGGTGGTGTGCCACCATGGTGCACCACTCAACCATCCCCTTCCCCGCCCTTAGTTCAAGACCTCTCTTGCAGTTCTCATTCTCCTCCGGAGGACTTAAGCCTGGGAGACTCCACGATGCCTTTGGGAACAGGACCTTTAGGAAGCCTGTGCTGTAACTAGCAAAAGACAGAATTTTCACAGCTAAATACTCCCCTGTGCTGCAGCAAGCAGCAGTTACTCGCGGGTCAGCCGTACGCAGGAGGGGACACGGCTCCCAAGGTTGCTCAGACCCAGACAGAGCTGCTGCAGGTACGGACTTGAAGGTGATAAAACTCAACAAAGAAATGCAGCCCCCCCTCCCTGAGAAACACACAATTACTCTTGGCTGGCTCTTGCCAACTCGACTGTGGGCAATCCGTCTCTGCAAACGGGCTGCTGCTCAGCTCACCAAATCCACTTGTCCTTCAGTCATCAGGAGGGTGAAGCCGCCCTCCTCTGCCTGATTGTGTATTTCCTCCCTATAATTAGGCGCGACACGCAGCTGCGGTAAATATTTGTGCAGTCATAGCTCACATGTGATAATCACCAAAAAAACCCCCACTTCTGCAGAGAACGTATGTGAATTCTAGTCCAGTCTGTAGCTGGGCTGATATTTGTAATCTAATACAGATTCATTAAAGCAAGGAATTTAACAAAGTGAGAGCAAAAAAAGACATTAACCCTATTTTTCATGGAAAAAGATAACTGTGTTATCCATATACTGAGTAAGCCTCGATAGACTGAATTTAAGAAATAATCTAATTGCCACTAGATGGCACATCTCAATTACTAATCTGTTTGAATTCAGGATTTTTTTTTTTAAAAAAAAGATATTCCCTCCCTTTGCTAACATAACACTTTATAATCATGCTTGCTATTTTGAAACCAGACAGCTTAAAATAAAAAAAACCAACACATAGGAAAAATCCCAAATTTTTAACTAAAAATACACCATCTGCCAGAGAAAACCTAGCTTGATTCTGTCACATCTACAGCCACACCAGGTTAATAACCAGCATCACAGATGCGTTATATAAATATGTACATCTCCCCATAGTGACTCTTTCAGCTGCTTCCCGAAAGCGCTGGCAGCGCGTTCCCTCGTTTCCTAGGCGATAGCTGTGCCTGACACCCAGCCGGGACGTTACGCAGCTGGAATGGCTTTCAGAAGATGCCGTCCCCTGCCTGTGGCCATTTCCAATACCAACAAGGGACGCAGCGGCTGACAGCCACGTCTCTTCCCAGGAACAGCAACAGATGGATATTAATACTTCTGGTGCAGCTGGTCTTTTCCTCAGATGATCAAATCTGCTGAAGAGTTCTTTTAACTTGCCCAAATCCCCGCATAAGGCCACATACCAAATATCATGGTGACCTCCATACGATAGCATGGGGCTGTAATCAGAGTAATTAAAGTAGAACTGGATCTTTCTGCTGCACTCAACAGTATGAATTGTCATAAATGACTAAAATACAAAAATACAAACAACAAAAGCATGCTCATTCACCCTCAAGAGTTAGGTTTTAGGGTCTCCGCAATCACAAGTGGTTATTTCCTAGTTCTCTTATGTCCAAACTCACTTCAGATGAACACTTCGGCTGGACTCTATTCTTCCATCAGCAGCAGTGAAACGTGCTTCAGAGCAACCTGTAAACCTATTGCTATCACTTTGAAAACAGCTACTTGCCACCTTCTTAGGAGTTCAACAAGCATCAAACCTGTTAAATAATGATAAAGACAACAAACAGAATTCATTTCTTCCTGGTTTTACTTCAGTCGCCTGAAAACCTATGGAAGTTTTATTTATTATAATGACTAATAGCATGTTACTCTCAGGCACAGAGCAGAACGCTTCTCAGGAGCTCAGCAGCAGTGGGGTTTAACAGAAGCTAGACTGGTCCACACAGAACTAACCATTTAGACCCAATTTCTGTTGGTATCCATACGACACATCCTCCCCTTGTATGGCAGTGCAGGCTAAAAGATCATAGTTTAGCATTTCTACAGGTTTATAATTTCTAAGGGTATAATAAAAAGCATTTGAAAGAGTACCCCAAGAAATAGAGTAACATATGAGAGCACAGGAGAGGACTCGGGTAATCTAAGCTCCATTCATGTCTATTACACTGATACAAGCCATAAAAATCAATTCATTACCCGCATTTGGACCCAAATTTATGAATATCCGTAAAATGGGAGTCATGATACTGATGTCTGAAACCTGTCATGATCTGTTTAAATACTGGATACTATTATAAATTAACTGAAACCAACATCTTTAATATGGCCTGCTTTGCAATCAGATGTCAAATTCTTTGAACAGCTCAATCCTACTCTATCATCCAACCATCTGCCGCTGTTAGCAGTGGGGCACTTAGGAAAGAGTGAATTTAGTTTGTGAAATAACCAGAAAAATTAGAAATAAAAGTAACTGCATTCATAAAAATAGTATTTTTAAATGGATATAGACAGTACAGAAAATCTTGAAAAGCCAGTTGCAAAGTGTGTCATCTGTCAATGAAACTGAAAAAACACTGATTTCAGGCTTGGCGTTATGAAACTGACAGGGTAAGAAGCACCCACTTACCATTCACTTCCATCCTTCTTTCACATCACTGAAAAGAGTGTTTTCAAATGATGAGAAGAAGAATCACTGCCTTGCACTCCAGGCAGGAAAGTACACTGAATTTACTAATGGCAAATAGTACCTGCAGAAGTACATTAATCAAATGTATACAACTTCTGAATTTAAAGCTTCACTTTAAAACTCAACTTCTAGAAACCTCACCACGCACAGAATATATCTTTATTTTAGGAGAAAAATGAAATTATCAGAGCAGTTTCACTTGGTTTTACATATAAAGGTGGCACACCTGCACATTTTTCTATTTACGAACTTGTCTTATAAGTGCCTTGAAACAAATGGTGAGCAACTGGCTGGCACATTCAGCAACACTGCATTTGGAGCTTGCAGCGTTAACTGCAGCCGCCACGTCACCCCACCTCACCCCACCACCATCATCACCACCGTCACAACCGCTGGCTGCCCAGGCCAAGGCTGGCTTCCTCCTCAAACTTCAGCACCCAGTTCTTAAAGAGTTCATTTACTTTAAAGCAAAACGCAGGCCACTATGATGCATCTTATGAATATTTTAATGAAAACAGAGGACCAGCTGTTTAGACTCAGTCAAGAAACCAATGCTGAGATGACAACCCTAATCCTAGGACTAGTACAAAAATGGCAGATTCAGCTCCCTTTTTTTTTTTTAAGTATATTCTTGCTGTGCCTTCCCTTTCTAGGAACTACTAAGTGTGCAGTTTGTTTACCTGTTGATTTAAATCTTGCTTAGGCATTGGTTTCACTTCTTACAGAAAGGAATAAATAACGCGAGAATTACAATAAAAATGTAACAAAGAATAAAGTAAGTATTGAGATCTTTGAGTTCACAGTAGAATAACATACTTTCTTATAACTTTCCTTTGCAGAACTGAAACATAAAGAGGGTAAAATTCTTCCAAGTGCCCTAGCTACTTTGGCACCTATACATCATTCACAAAAGAGATTTATAGCACTTACACAAACAGGATTAAATCTCCTAAATAAAACACAATGACTTTAAAAATTTTGACTAGTGATACATTAGCTTAAGAGAAGCATAATTCCCTTCAGTGACTTTGGATTCAGTTCCAGTGCAGAGTAATTAGAAATCACATAGCAAGCCAGTGTCAGGATAATGCAGTGATCTAATACCATCCTTACAAAAAAAAAAAAATATTCGAAAAACCAAAAACCAAGAAACACCAAAACCCAACCCCAAATCCCAAAATAATACTTAGATGTGCTTATGTTCATCATTTGTACCCATCACTAATCACTGCTATGTTGAAGAATGACAATGGTCAGAGTAAAACTCATTACACTGTAAAAAGCCCACTCTGGAAATGTTTATTCTCCATACTGTATCTCTGCTCTTAGCTCTTTGGAGAGGTAATTTACCAGCACTGCTGTCAACTTCTGCTGGAGACTAGCGTTTCCCATTACCAGAGCAGTCAGTTGAGCAACATCAGTCCAGTCTAAGCGACTGAGAATAG
This sequence comes from Tringa tobata, assembly GCA_033628505.1. Taxonomy (NCBI): domain Eukaryota; kingdom Metazoa; phylum Chordata; class Aves; order Charadriiformes; family Scolopacidae; genus Tringa; species Tringa tobata. The sequence continues at coordinate 2,558,879 of JAHREE010000265.1, read as the reverse complement.
CAACAGCTTCATCATAGAGTTTCTGCTGCTCAGCAGGAGGCAACTCCAATAAAATCTGAGGGACCGGCCTGAACTGTCCACCAGTCATCCAGGCACCAAGCAATCCACCAAATGCTCCTCCTAGAAAAGAGAGAGAGATGTTACTCTTTACCAGCTAAAGTTAAAACCTGCAGTTCTATCCACAGCCTTCATCAATGTTCCCACCTTTATTAGAAATGAATGAAGAGTTGTGTATGTTTAATTTAACGAGGTTTATACATGATGTTCAAAGCACCAAGAAGGACTTTTAAAGCTTTTTACATCCACAGCAATCACAAAGGAACTATCTTACACAGTCAAAGCCAATAGCTTGAAGCTAGATATTCAAAGCAAAACAATACTCCTTAGGGCACTGGTCTCTTTAGGATAAGCTCTACTACTAAATAAAACCACACCCAAGGATAAACATCTGACCAATGATTGCCTTATCAGTCCCATTAACACATAACCTCTTACTAGAGATTCCCAGAACCACCTAAGCTTTCCGCTTCTGAAGTCCACCCCTGGGAAGGTGCTCACAGAGACCAAACCCATCAGCTTCATGAGGTTAGACACATTCATGCTTCCATCTACCAAATCAGCACCCCACCCACCCCTGCTGGCCACAAAATGGTCTGGTAAGTAGAGTGGTTCCAGGTCATCAAGATAACAGCAGAGGGATCCTCCACAGCGGACTCGACTGTGGCTGTTGCTAAGAAACCAGCGTTACACTCCTACACAGTTCTTCTCTTTCGAAGAGTCACCAGTCGAATTTGGAACTGTCCTGGTTGGAGCAACACAGTGCTCTCCGACAGAAACTCACACGACTGACACTGCTGCCCAGAGACAGACATCCTGGTAGAAACCCTCACAATGGAGAAGTGTCAGAACCGACTCTGCCTCCAAAATTCCCACCCCAGTGACTGCTTCTAAAAAGTCATTTAAGCACTCACGGGGATGCGTTTTTTTCATTACACAAAAATTCTGTAATTTGCAGCTTTTACTCAGTTGACAATTTTTCCCATGACACCACAGAAGCATTTGAAAGCCTACGATGGTTGAATTCATCTTCAAGGAACTTTTATGAGAACATCAATATCTGATTTAGGGGCACTTAATGCAAAAGCCACTAGACGTATTGATGTCCAAGTTCCTTGTCTATTGAGACAAGATTTGTTACATGACCACACTTTTTCCCCCAAAGCAACACATCCACAATCCATTCTTCTCAGAGCCAGCAGTCCTTAGAAAGCATGATACGCTGCAAGTTCCTCCAGTGGCCGCTGCCAGTGGAAGGTAACTCATCTTCTAATTCTTGGTGCAAGGCAGCAACGATGACAATCTCTGCTACCCACTCCCACACCTCTCCAGGCTGTTTGATTAAGTGAAAATGCACTTAACTGCAAGTGTCCCTGTAACTGTCCTAAAACCCACTAAAGACACAGGGTCATTTACTGTTGCAATTTTAAAAGTTAAATGAGGGTGTTCCGACTTAGTTGCCCTGTAATTGGGACATGGTTTTTGGTATACTTAGTACTTATTATTCTTATTAGATATATTTATTATTGTATACTTTTGGTATACAGTAATAGGTATATTTGCTCCAGTGCCTTCATCAGTGGCTGAAGAACACCGAGCTGGACTGGGAGACATTATGAAAGCTTAAACAAAATGAGAAAACATATCCAAGAATAATTTCAGTGTTTCTCATCATCTCCCTCAAGAATGAAGCCATTTAACATTTTTACTTCTGATTTACAGCTTACAAATTTCTTACAAAAGCTTAATTTCAATTCTTTGCTCCTGGTAACTTCAGTCATACGTTTGTCAAAATACTATTTTTGGCTATTAATTAAGCTCTGTACTTGTAACAGGAGTAAATACACAGCTTCATTTTGCATTTTCTGTTATTATTCCTCACATATTATTTGCTTATTTTTTTAACTCAACCTTGCTAACCTTCACTGCGGTTCACTCCAATACCAATAAGCCCATGAAATTGCTGGAACCACTCGCAGGAGTAAGGAGCATTCAAGGACCAAAGCCCACATGACTTCAGCGACAAGGCAGCTTTCAAACTGGACAACTCTTAATTCAAAATATACGGAGGAGAGACAACTCCGTACTATTAGACTCTGCCCTTCCTGTAATTTTCCATACAAGGGAAAAAAGCAAAGCGACAGGGAATAATGAACTGCAGAGGAAAAAAGTTCACCAAGAAGTGGACAGCAGGTATTTTTACAATACAGAAACAATCATCATTTTTAATAAGATCATTAGGAAGATGATCCTGTCCCTTGCTAACAATACTTATTCACCTTTGTTTTACACCCCAATTTCCTTTCTTCTGTGCTACCAGGTACCAACATCCCCCCTGATGGCTACCGTTGCCTCTTGTGCTCCTTCACCCCCTCTCACCCCTCTGCTCCCCGCTCCCCACCGCAGCGCTGGAGCAGAGACCGCACTAACGAGCTCAGAGCCTGTTAGTTTGCCCTATTTCACCCCACACCTCGGACACTGGTGTCCCTCAGCAGATGGGAACTAGGGCTCTACCCACCAAAATCAAAGAGTTTGCTAACAGCTTGTTCAAAGGGTTTCAAAGGTGCCACTACCTCAGCCTCAGACCTCTGGGTGGCTTCCTGTCTGCTGCACAGGAGTCAAAGTCAGCAAGGTCACTGTCACCTTAGAAGGAATCACTGGCACACCCCTTCCTGATGCACATCTTGTTACTAAAAAAGCCGGCCCATAAAATGGCATCTTGTTAAAGCCCAGTTAGGTGAAATCTCAGTGCTACACTCCCCTTTCCTTCAACCCATATCTACTACATGGACTTCCCAGCTTCTTCACTCAAGCAGTTAACTGCACTTCTTGTTCCTAAAGCAAAACACACTTACCTACAGCGATTCCAGGTGGACCTCCTACCAGACCCCCAAGAAATGCTGTTGCACCCGCCAGCAGTGCTCCTCGACCAGAGTGTTTCACAGCAGCTTTCATCCCCTTCTCCTGAGAGAGGTGGCAGAACAGTTGCATCACATCATCAACGTGGATGGGCATCTTGGCGAGTTAGGGTCCTGGAAAAGACGTTTCAAGTTATCTTTTGATGACTGCAACAGAGACTAAATCTTGCTGCTACACGGATTTTAGCAAAAACCAGAGTTCAGCAGTCTGTGAGACTGAAAGGACAGAGGCACTGTCAATACAGGAAAAAAAGAATTGCTTTCTCTTTCATTTACAGGAAAAACAAACCTATTAGCAAACAGCTAAAGGTTACTGAAACTGCATATGAAACCACAGAATAGAACAGAAAAATCTGCTTTACAACAAATTCAAAAGACCCAACAAGGACAAGTACCAGCAATGGAAGTCTTAAGAAAGTTTCTGTCTAATTCTACAGTACCTTGCCTTTGCTTTGAGCAATTGCCATGTGCGTCCAGCATCACGCACAGCTCCAGGAAAAGACAAAGCAGAGCTTCACTCTGCCGTAAATAGCAGATTATAATTGACAAATCTGCCAGGTATTTTCTCCTTATCCTAATTCTTGCTACAAATCACTTGTTTGTTTTCACATATCACTTCTCCTCCCTGTTTTGTTACATGCTTAAACACTTCGGCGCTGATTTCTGAAGGCAGCAGGGCAGCTACAGCAAGGAGCTTGAGGAACAGATTTCACAAGGAGTTGGAGGAGAGACCTGGGACTGGATGGGAAGCTCTGGAGACAGGGGTATATGTGTAGGGTGGTCAGGACTCAGAGCAGACATGCAAGATGACTCTCATTTGTATGAGGAGGCTGAGATATGGAACCTCAGCCCCCTCACAGATACCTGGCCCTGAGAATGATCCCTCCAAGACCGAACCTTTTCCACCAGCTGCTGCTGCCCACATAAGCCCACCCATTTCTGCAGAGGCCCCCCAAGAGTGTGGCTACCCATCACTGCTGCCGCAGCCACCGCTGACAAAAAGGGCAGGGGGACACACTCGTGTGAGGGTTCCAGCCCCACGCAGGCACAGGAATCCGCTCTATTGCGCCCAACACAATCTTGAAAAAAGGCACACAAACAAGACCTAGTGTAAAAAGAAATACTAATACAGGGCACCTTTTTGGAATTCCTGTGTATTACATACTGTTTTCCCCGGGTTGCTTGCCTTGCCACAGCAGGGAAATCAGGAGGCCTAAGAAGCAAACACACACCTCAGAGTTGCAGGTGCCAGTGACCGTAGTGAGCAAGGAAAGAGGTTGCATGAAAATGCAGTACGGCTGCTCTGCTTTAAAAAAGAAAAGATTCTACCCCAAGAAAAAGATTCTACTCTTTATTTTGTACCTAACATTTGCTTGCCATTCAGCCAGTCACTTGAAGCAAACTTTTTAGAAACGGTTACCAAACTCCAACTTTTCCAGGCACCCACCCTGCAATCTCAGGGAGGCATTTGCTGAGATGCTGACCCCTCAAAGTAACAACTGAGTTCACACGCGGTTCTGCTTGAGTACAGTGTTACACAACACCAAGCACTGAAACATCCAGCTTCGGCTTTCAGTTTGGCAAAGAGATTTTGACTTTAACAACTGTTTTAATGATAGGAGAACAGACAGAGATACTAAAAATATCCTCATCTTCTGTTGCAAAAATAGGTGCAATGCCAATCAAAGACACCGACTCAGACCAATGAGATCAGAGGAAAACCCATGAAGTGAAATTAGGAAATTCTATCCCCATAGCAGAGTTGGAAGAGTGTTCAGTAAATAAGGCCTGAGGATTTAGCACTGAACGGTAAGAAAAAGCTTACTCATTAAGCAAATACCTTCCATTCTGCACACTAATTGAGGAAAGGGCTCACAAAGGGAAAAAAAAAAGTATTCAGTATGATTAAAAATATAATCACATAGACACAGAATGCAGATTTATCGTACAAGTAACGCCAGCACTATCAAACAGACGAGTGTTTGGTTTTCCAGCCTCTAGAACACTTTTTATTCCAGCCAACTTGTGTTCAAGTCTTTCTTGAATAGATCTCCTCACTGCAAAGCGACAGTGAAGTGTTATCACACCATTTTTCATATTAAAAATTAACTACAGCAAAAGTGAAAGCTTTCTTTTTCACTAAAATAGCTGACTCCAAATCGGCTGTGTCATTGCAGTACCCAAGCACTGCTGACACTAAACACCAATCTGGTTTCTGGGAAGGGACCACACATGCTCCATAGCTGCAAAGCCGCAGTAGGAAATTAAGCAGTGAGTTGTGTTTCTCTCACTACTTCATTCATCTTCATGCCAGTCTAAGGAAAACATCAAAGCTCTTCGTTTTACCACTGTTGCTTTTGGGTTTTTGGCAAGCTTATGGCACAGCAGTGTCTCAGAAGGGCAGTGCGTGATGGTTAGTGACAGCAGAGTGACACACTCTGCTTCCAGAGTTATATATTATCTCATTCAATATGATTCAAGCTCAAGGTAATAAACAAATGGCTGCTCTGCTCATCCTAGAGCAGTAGGGGAAAGAAAAAAATCCCCAAACATACAACTGGTAGAGCCCACACTGCCAAGCCTCGTAATGCTGGAAAATGAGAAGATTAAGTATTTGTTTTTACCTTCTTACGAAAAGGTGAGCAGATTGCCACTTGGAGGAACATTCACGCCAGCACAGAGAAGCCCTAAGTGCTGCAGAATTCAGTCCTTCCCCTCAGTGAGACAGGAACGGATTAGCGTGACTGTGGAGCGACCCAACTGCCCGAGTACAGAAATGAATTTACTGCTTCTCTTTGGGCTAAATCCAGTGAGTATCTCATGCAAAGAGCCTCAGCATGAAGGTTCTGCAGCATGGATGGAACTACCAAAGTTGGAAAGATGACAACAACACTGCTCTTGCTGAGAGCATCATGGGCTTTCATAGAATCATAGAATGGTTAGAGTTGGAAGAGACCTTTAAGATCATCGACTACCAACCCCTCTGCCACAGGCAGGGACACCTCCCACCAGATCAGGTTGCTCAAAGCCCCATCCAGCCTGGTTTTGAACACCTCCAGGGATGGGGCATCCACAACTTCTCTGGGCAACCTGTTCCAGTATCTCACCACCCTCACAGTAAAGTACTTCTTCCTAGTATCTAATCTAAATCTCCTCTCTTAAAATCATTACCCTTTGTCCTATTGCTACACTCCCTGATAAAGGGTCCCTCCCCACCTCTCCTCTAGGCCCCCTTCAGGTACTGGAAGGGGCTATAAGGTCTCCCCAGAGCCTTCTCTTCTCCAGGCTGAACAACTCCAACTCTCTCAGCCTGTCCCCATAGGAGAGGTGCTCTAGCCCTCTAAGCGTTTTTGTGGCCCTCCTCCAGACCCGTTCCAACAGGTCCACATCCTTCCTGTGTTGAGGACTCCACAACCAATCAAACCAACTGACTTCCACAATTTCCTAAACCAATCTAATTGTAATATACATTAAATGATGTTTTGTGAGCAAAGAAACCCAAAGCAGAAGCTGCAGGTTCCTGCAATGTGTAGAAGCTGGCCTTGTCCACAGAAAAGCATCCACGTTACTCCATGCACCGCACTGCCAAGACTAGGAAGGATGACGTGGCACCTCAGGCAGTGCAAAGGTGATCAGCTACTCTGAGGTTTCTCTGAATAAACAGAACACTATTTCATCACTAGATTCGAAGTACAATTGGCTTAATAGCAATAAAAACCCAGACCATAATGGAAACAGGAATCATACTGCTAGCTGGTGGCGTATTAATAACGTATTTAGTCTCAAGGTAAAGCAGAAACACACTGGAACTCAAGCAAGTGTACATATTTTTTCTATAGCAAATTATTTTACTGCTTTAGTCCCCCCACGGCTTCCCCAAAGGGAACTTCCACTCACAACATTAAAACTTCCTTGGGGTTTTTTGGCTTGATCCAAGAAGGTCCGTGGCACAGCAGAGCCATTCCTGCTTAATTCCAAATGTGAGCATCACACTCAAAATTCTCAGAGGTGTTACAAGGAACACTCATTTTCTCTCAACTCCTAGAAGTATTTCTATGATCTCTCAGCAAATTCACTATACTTTGAGTTCTGTCATGCACGGCACATATAAGTTATGTCTTTTTTTTTAAAAAAGTGTACGCAAAGAGCACTTGTGGGTGCCATTAAAACATAAACATATTACAACACACACAAAGTAATCCCAGAGATTCCTACATCCAGTGCAAAGGCACATATGAGTGGACAAATGTTGCAGAGATCTTTTATGAAGTCACAGCATTATGAATTTCTTTGCAAATTTCAGGTTCTGATGAAGGTGCTCAATCAGACAATTTTCAGTGTGCAAGTATTTTTTTAACCATACACTACAGGCCATGAAAGCAGGATCTTTTAACAAAACATTAACATGTTGCAGCGGGGAGACCCTGCAAAAGAGTTTAACCTGCTGCTGGGATAAACAGCCATGAAAAAAAAAAATAAAAATCTGCAGACAGATAGCTAGCTTTAGGCTGAGGAAACCAAACAAAGGCTTATAAAGCTCTGCATCTGCAAACCTCTGACACCTCACAGAATCCTCATGGTTGGAAAGGACCTCTGAGATCACTGAGTCCAACCATCACAGACCAGGGTGGTCGGTAAGAAACCAACTGCAAGAATGCGGAGCACAAAGTTACAGTTGACATCAACCTAATGATCAGAATAGGAAGGTAAGTTTATTTGAAAGTGCCAGCAAACTACAAGGGAGCAAGAACCCTACCCCAGATTTAAAAGGAACTCTGAGTTTTGTGTGTCAAGAGGCAGAACCAGAAGACAGCCAAAAATATTTATAAACTTTGATTGTGTAACTGACAAGCAAACAAAGTGCAATTTGATTCTAGCACCAAATTATTTTCCACAGAAACCACTCAGACACTAAGAAACACTAGGAATGTAAAATACTGGATACACATTAATGGTGGGATAGAAGTGTCAATGATATCCACAAAACTGAGCCCGGCTTCCAGAGGTACTGAGTCCTCACAGCTTCCAGTGACTTCACATGGTGCTGATAACATTCAGCACCTCAAAAAAAATAATAAAAAAAATACCAAGAGTTTGGGAGAATGAAGTCGCTGAGAAACCAAGCTTTGTTTTGTAAGAGACCTTCCTCTTGTTTTACCGCAGTTCAGCGGCTGTGCTCCTCTACTCTTTGTGGTCTCCCCAAATACTCATGTGAGATGTTAAACTCTGTGCTCCTCTCTGACTAAATTAGATGATGCCCTCTCTTTCACCCCAGGGCCTGGAGAGCAAAGTGAGCAATGAACTTGCTCTACCTATCCAAAGAGAATGATAACATCATGTGTTTGTATATCATCTTTGAGCCTACAATCAAAAGTACATTTCTTAAAAAGAAAAATGCTATAGAAAGAGTTAAAATAACAAAAGGATCACATCATACCCAACTCACTGTAAGTCCTATTAATGCAAACAACCAAAAAAGGTCCCCGGATTAATCTATGTTGTGAACCTTGTTTCAGTTCTTTCCTGTTTAACATTCCCATCTCATTACCCTACTTTCCCCTTCACAGAATGATGACTTTAGACAGGCAAAAGCCCTCTTATCCCCTGGGTGCACTGTCTCACTTATAGAAAAATTAACACCCTCCCAAATGTCCACGCAGGAGATACTGTAAGCAGTACACAGCCTGCCCACTGCTGAGCTGGACTCACTGCTCCTTACAACCTCCTACTGAGTTAATGAAGTACACTCTTCAATGTACATCTCTACAATGTACATATACATAAAACAAAAATCACCTACAGGACAAATTCCAAACCTACCAAGTAATGAGACATAGGTCTAAGTCCTCTTGCCAGGAGCTAACTTTATCTTGGTGGACACTACAGTGATATAAGCAGGATGTGGATGTGGGGTGAGAATCTCCCTACAACTGCTAGAAAGCATACGTGTGATCTGTACAGAACTTCAAACTGAAACCTCAAGACAACAGCAGCAAATATTTGTGCAAGCAGAGATGCGCAGGAGATAACCCAGGACAATTTCAACTTTACAGCAACAGCTCTGTCTGTACTGCAACTGTTTATAATAAATATGAGACCAGCACTGGAGCAAAACCAAACACAAAGCCCTTGGCAACTGATACAGACTAAAGAACACAACTTCATAAACAACAGCACGCACAAAGATGTGACCTCATGATTAAGCTGGCCAGAATTCCATTAATTATTACAATAATAGATGGTGGATGGACAAGGAATCAAAATATTCCTATCTACAGGAATAGGAAAGGCCTGTCTCATCACTGATCCCTACTCATACTGTTGGCGTGAGCAGCACTTGTGCTCCTAAATCACCACTGTCTGAAAACCCTACCCTTAGAGACCAGCCTAGTATTTAAAATCTGCATTAATTAATTAATTAAAAGCTGCGGTCTGTCTAATTTAAATTATGACTGGCATCAGCAGCCAGTAAAATTTGGTTTAAATATACCAGTTTTAACCCTGCTCTGCATTTGTAATTTTCAGTTATTTTGCTAAGAAAGGGGTCATTCCTACTTAGTGGTGTAAAGACTGAAACATGCTGATTGATGTTCTTATCCCAGTACTAGGTACTCTTCCTTCCCAACCATAAGGATTCACTATATCTAAAAGGATTTATAATAATAATATAATTACAGAATCATAAAATTGCCTAGGTTGGATGGGACCTTTAAGATCAGCTAGTCCAACCCCCAACCTAACTCTGATAAAAAACCACCACTAAACCATGTCACTAAGCATTTATTCAGATGTTCAAATTTTTGAGTGTCAATTATGTTAGGAGCTGGTACGAAACTCATGTATTTGCTGGGCAACCTGAATTCAATTGAAATGCCTAAAAGAGCATTTTAATATCATTTTGTAAGAACTGCGACCTTAAGAGCATTTCTCACTTTCTTCTTTTATGTATTTATGAAGGCATAGGAATTTATCAAAGCATTTAACTGGTTTATTTAACAAAAGAAGCAACAAATTTACTCATTATATAAATAAACTACTTTTAGGAACCTAGGAGATGATTTGACAAGGCTCTTGGATGCCCCAAAATGCAGGCAGATGTTAATTTCAGTAGGAATTATCTCCTTCCATGAAGGATAAAAGAAAATGTGGGGCCTAACCCATCCACTTAGGACATCCCGCTTACCTGGGCTGCTGAATTACAAAGCACCTGTGAAAGCGTGGCTGTAAGTCTTCCAGCCTTTTTTTTTTTTTTAAGGGCTACTCGACACCCTTTTAATTTATAAATTAAGAGTGGGATTTTTTTTTTTTCCATTTCCTACGCCAGCTCCTTCATTTTGAAGGCAGTATTTGAAAGAGAGTTACAGGTGGCTTGCATCAGCCAGCTCATACTGAGGCCAAAACAATCAAACTTTCAGTTAAGAACAACAACAACAACAAAGAGCTGAGCCTTGGAAGCCACATGAACAGCAGAGCCTGTTCCCCTGTTGGGGGGCGCAGAACGCAGCAGCGGCATCTTCCAAATCCATCTTCCAACAGAACTAAGCCCGAGAATTAAAGATGCCTTCCCTGACTCACCACAAAAACATACACTTCGGCTCGTGAAAATTAACCAACATATTCTGAACGTTTTAAAATCTATTAAAATCCTTATGACTGAAATAGGCTGAGCACAAAATGTAACTATAAATGCTTTCGAACGGCCGAAATCTAATTACAATTCAGATATATTTCTTTTTATTCTCCTACAGCGCCAGTTTCAGGGCTGCTATTGCTGACAGGATGACACAGCCACAATGTGACTCGGGGGGAAAGGCAACCGGCGGCTCAAGCGGAGTCCGGCCCGGACGGGCCATTTTTAAGGCTCGTCTCGCCCTACCCCAAGG
>JAHREE010000265.1:2500690-2547758 GCA_033628505.1 Tringa tobata | reverse complement strand
CCGGGGCGGCAGCAGGCCCCGGGGAGCCGGGCGGGCTCTGCAGCCGCTCCCGCGCTTGCTCGGCAGGGAAAGCACCGAGCCCGGGGCGGCGTGAGGCGGCGGGGGCCGGTGCGGTGGGGCCGCCCCCAAACCGGCCCGGCCCAGGTCAGTGTGAGGGCTTGGTGCGGGTCTGGGGCCGCACACCCCGCCGCGGGGAGCATCCGTGAAGGATGCAGGGGCCTCGGTGCTCCCAGGCAGGCTATGGAAGAGCATCTCTCCCTCCCCGCACGCTGGGGGAGATGCTTTCAGGACACCCTAATCAGAGGCTGTCACCTGAGAATAGTTGTGGGCCCAGGTTTGTTTCAGTGGTCGACGGGGCGGCAGGCGGATGGTGTAATAAGTAACTGGGGGTAATTTGCTGATCAAACGCGTTAAGCAGGAGACACAAACCAGGCACGGGAATGTCCTGTTTAGTGAAGAAGAACTCAACTACAGTGTTATCGGAGTATGTTATCTTAAACAAATGGTGTATGGCTGTTGTAACCCTTATCTATACCTAAGCCTTCAAGCAAGAATGTAAAAGCTGTCCTTGCAGCCACGATATACGGCTACCCTGTCTGAGACAAATGCAGAATGAAGAAATTTACGACCACAGGGGAGACGAAGGGGTGTGCTACGAGGTGTCGAGACCAACTACTGCAAAGGATAAAAAGGACTGATTAAACTATTCTAATTTGCGAGCTTTGGTGGAGCTGCGACTCCCCGGCCGCCCAGCGCTGTTTTTGCTCTTCTACCTTAATAAATATTTAGTGAATCTATTTCGGACTCTATTTGTCTTAAATTCAACTATAACAATGGGGCACCATATGTGACCCAACGAGCGAGGGGCTGAGGCGGCGTCAAACAGCTGTGTCACATCTGGCTCTTGAAATATCACACTCTGTTCCCTAACGCCCATACAATCTTTGAAAAGTTACTGCCTCGCGTTAAAAATTCTGCCGTTTCCCAAGAAGGGATTGTTAACAGAGGTTTTTGGTTTTTGTCAACTAAGCCTTTATTGTGATTTCATTTTTGATTTAAGGTAAACCATCTCCCCTCAGTTCCTTGTTGAGAAGATGAAAAAGCAGGATGAGGAAAAGAAGGAGGAATATAACTCACAATTTTTGTCCCTTCCCTGTGGCTGCACTGGGGACTTCTTAACCTCCCCATGCTTTATACGATCACATAAAATAACTCTCTGTGTAACAACTCAGAATGTTACAGGTCTACTGCTGTTCTTGATTTTTATGGTTTGGATGTAAAAAGCAAATGTAATTCCTAAAAGGAGCAAAGAACCAAAATGCCATGTACATTTTAAAAAGTAACACCCCAAATTTCAGCCACAAGCAGTTTTCCAAGGAGCAAGATTAAAAGCACTGAAGTCTGCCAACCATCAAAGGAAGGATTTTTTATCACTGTATCCCAGAATGAATTATTACTGTTGAAATGTTGAAAATAAACACAGGTTATTAGGGCTAGGGCAGCAGGTATTGATTAGGTCTATTTTTTTTCTATGGTAGAAATTGCAAAAATGAAAATGCAAGGTAACAGTACGGCGTGTATCCTATAAGGATGTACATGCTGCTGTAAATCATACTACAGTCCCAGAGAAATTCTGACTCTGTTGAAACCAATGGGAATCTGGTTATTGTTACCAGGTGGATTAAGATTTGAGTCTGTAGGTACCCACCAGCCAGCACCTGATGGCATGCCTGTCCTCCTTGGTGAGCATCACCGATACACGTGAATCAGCCCACCGCACATTCCACCGAACATCCTGTGAGTCTGGGCTACGTAACGGCCCAGAATTCCTATTTTCCGTCTTACTGGAGCAGCAAGACGCGGAATAGATTTTCTCCCGGCCACGTTTGCTGCCCGGCGGGCTCCATCTGGTGGCTACCCACACCTCGCCATGGCAGGGCTGTGGATACGCGCTCAACCATCGGGGAGAAGTCCTCCTAAAGGCGAGAAGGGCCGGCTCTGCTGGCTCCATTCTCTTGTACAGGATGGCGTATTCCGGATGGATCGGCCGCTGTGATTCTAGGGTGTATTTATGCATTTCAACACCCACTCTTAACAAATAATTAGTGCCCGAGATAAACGTTCAGATGCTTTTTAAAATTTTAGAAGCTGGGGGAGTGAGAGCAGTTCAAGGTGGTCCTGCTGCAGATTAGCTCCTGTGAATAACCTCGCTGCAGTATGCTGGGCTCTTATTATTATTATTAATGTAATTGCTACTCCTATTTAATTTCCTTTATCAGGATGTTTTACATCTTTGTCCTCTTCAAGGTTACTAGCATCTCTATAATTTTAAAAATCAGGAGGGGAAAAAAAAATTCCCTTTCACCCCCAAAATCCTCAAGTCATCTGCCAAAAGCAAGCATCAGAAATAAACCATAGCGGTGGTGCATTGCCATTCTGATTTGATGAGCCACTTGGCAGATTTCTGTCAAGTCCTTTCCTAACGTACAGCAGAACCCAAAATAACTCCAAGCCAGTTCAGCCCGTCCTCAGCGGGCTGGGTTCACTACATATTTTCACAGCTTTTGAAACACTAGGAGACAGGCCAAGGGGTGCCAGGAACAATTTCAGCTGGAGATGGGCTGTTGCTACCAACAGAATGATTCATTCTGGCTTTCAGCTTGCTCCTTACGGAGTTTTGAGAAAATGCCCATCAGGAGCAGGCTGAGTGTGGAGGAACTGTCCAGAAATACCTGATGCAACTGAAAAAGCTGTTTCTCTAAATTTTCTTCTGTGTCAGAAATTCCTGGAAAAAACCCACGATGATTAGGTAACTCTATGGGGCAGACTTAGTTTCATCATTTCATCTAGTTGCACTTTTTTTCCCCCCGCAAAATATTTAAATTCCTTACTATCACTAGGCAGGAAAAAAACCAAAACAACATTCAAAGCTTGAGACATGTGCAAGCAATATAGACCCATTTGCCTAAGCTTGCAAAGCACCTAAGAATATTCTTGAGATTTCCCTTTCGTGTCAGTGCGTTAACTTGGACACGTGTGAGGCTGGTTTAATTTACAGTGTTACATCAATGCAGGAAGAAAAGGAGGAAAAGGAAGAAATGTCATGTGTTCCCCAGAACGTGTGATGGAAGTGGTCCGCAAAGAAGAAAGGGGATGGAAGATGTAATAAAGCAGGTTTCTAATCGTATCCAAACTTAGGAGGGTAAGAGATTTCCATCAATTCTGCCAGAAGTTTGGGAAATCCTATGCTGCAGTGAAGAAAAGCTGCTTTGCTTATCCCTGTCTAACGTCTAGGGCTCTGGACAACCTACAGCTCTCCCATGATAGTGTAATACCCCAGAATGCAGGCTCTTGCAGGGTCACAGCAGTAACAGCATCTGTTCTGAAAGAGTCTGCCATTTCTGCTTCATATTATATTTATAATTTGAACCTTCCCTTCCTGACAACACTACAGTTTTATAACTTCTGAGCTCCTCATATTATACTCTGGATTGCCAAGAAAATGGTGAGCTTCACAAGATCAAACAAGGCAAAACCTATATCAAAAGAGAAAATGAATATAAAAGTAATGCATATTTACGTCCTTAAACAGAGGCACTCAGTAAGGGAAATTCTGCAACTGCAGAATGGCTGTTTAAAAGGAACGGCGCTTCCTCCAGAATTCTGTGCAATGAGAAAAGGCAACATTTCTAAAACCAGGAACGTAACTCAAATTTTCACCTATTAAGACTCTTCACCTCTGTGCACGCAGGTGTAAGTGATGTACTAAAAATGACCAAATTGGTACAGGAAGACACAATAGCAGGTTACAGAGATCCACTACAAGCCAAGCAGATGCTTGATGGCAAATCTTTTCCCCATTTCCTACATTAGATATTCATCAGGGTCTGACTTCTAATTGAATGCAAATAAAGGATATAACAGGTTTTTGCATATGAAGTGAAGATATAGAACATCTGTCTCTTCACAGCTTTTCAATGTACCTTATGTGACATTAAGCAAAGAAGAGGTTTGCCTCATCAGCTTGTAGGAAACGGTGAATTTGAAGAACAGTGTGACTGAACTAAATCATTCCACTGCTGCTGTAAAAGGTGATTCTTTGATCTCCCGGCGCACTCCTAGGTGATAAAATGCCAAGTTGGGCAAAATCAGTTTCAATGCCAAAAAGATGGACTATTGGTGCAGAAGGTCACAAAACACTATTAATTGCCTTATATCATCTCTGTCTTGAAAAATGATCCAAAAATATAGGCTGGTGCTTTGGAATAAAGCACGCTAACAGCTTGTCTGGACAGTGCTAGCTAGCAATAAGACATTTAAGGCATAACCTTAACTGCAAATGGTATACCTATCTTCTGCTCTTTTAGACTCGTATTACGGTAGTTAGTTATGCTGGTTTTTTTCCCTCCTCGGCAGTATAATTCAGTAATTATGTTTACCGGTACAGAGTAGCTATTTTCTGACCTTTTTCAGAAAAAAGCTACAGCAAATCTGGATGTAAAAGTCAGTATCCTGAAATTAGCTCACACATTTATATGTTATAGCATGTATGAACACTGAAGTGGAAATAAAATCCCGGTTAAAAAATAGCTACACAAAATACCTGCAAGGTTTCCAGAGCGGAGCTAATAAAAAAAGAGACAATGTCCTACAACCACTTCCTCCTCCACTCATGACTCTTTTGTAGAAGGTTATCTAAAAAAAGAAACGCACCTGAGGTTTTTTCAAACCTCCAATTAAAGAGCATACATAAAGTAGACAAAGTTCAAAATCAGATCTAAAATGCATATTGTACCTTCAGTTAAGAAACAAAGCATTCTCGTACCAAGGATGGAAGGATGACATTCGAAGGTGTCTGGATTAACATCAGTGATAGATTTCCACGCTCAATACTATTCAGTGGTGTAAGAAACCTACACCATGACCTGGTGCTTACGAAGCCAGAGAATAGTAAATGTTCAGCTACATATAATTCTGGCCCCAAGCATATAGCACTCTGGAGATGCAAAGAGTAAGTACAAAGAAGCTGCTGTAAGTCCCATCAGAGCCAAGGGTCCTTGGCTGACTTCAATTCCAACCTCCAACCTTCCAACCCAATTTCACGGGCGCTGATTAAGAGCCCGGTTTACAAATCTCTTAGTCGAGGTTTCCTGTTGTTCTGGGAACACGGAACAATTCTCTCCAGCCTTCCTGGGCCTGACTTTGATAATGTGGCAGGCAAGAGGGGAGCTCGCAGTCAGCTGGGCAGCAGGGTGGAAGGGAAGGGGTCAGCTTGTACAGGTTGCATTGCCCGATTTTCTTTTCTCATGTGATAGGTTGGAGGCAAGAAGATGGAAAAGTGAAGTTTTATCACTCTGGAATGATGGACCAGATTCAAACCTTCCAGAAGTCACTACAAATACTCAGATGTGTTAGAGTGGGATTTTCAGACGGTTTAGCATGTTATATTTTAATACTGCCTCCCAGGCCACCTCTCCGCTTCACTTGCAGTTACAAGGCTGTCACCATTTGGAGTCACATAATGCCTGTGTGGCTACCACAGGGTTCTCTGAAGAGCTATTGCTAAGCTAAATAAAGAGCAGGGCAGTGTTTACACTATATTTATAGTTGTCCTATAATGTGGTCTAGACTTTGGAAACCAAAATAACTGGAAGCTCTTTGTGAACTACAAAGAGGCCCCTTGCTTGCTTTCTGCAGACCTCAGCTTGGGAACCACTGCCTTAAAAATGTAATAGATGACTGTCTCGGGGATAAAATGATGTGCACTTGAAACTGGTTACAGGCATAACTTAGAAAGAACAGCTAATGCCAAATGGCTTTACCTACAACAGCGTGTGTGTACGCAACCATGAGAGGCAAGTGCTGCTGGAGCAGAGGGCACCGACCAAGCAGATGACTGAATGCTAGGAAGGGAAAGCACCGGGCAGCCCCTTCTCTGTGATAAGTTCCAGAGGATCTTTCATTCTGCCCTAAGTAGACAAGCATTAAGTTCTCAAAAGTCTGTTGAAAAGGCTCACAGCAGGATGTGCCAATCTATACCAAGGAAGAATAAAAGGCTAAGATTTTGCTGCAATTAGAATAAACAACTGTCCTTAATTTCTGTCAAACAGTAGATGTGTCCCTTTGCTAGTGTTTGAAGTGTGTGTAAAATGTTGTTAGGGTACACATCCACAGCCAGCATTATGACTCTTTTTTTCAGCCTCCATTCCCATCATGCCTCGTAGAACAAATCCATGGGGGACGAAAGATAACGCCGAGTCCAAACCCTGAGAACAGAGCCCCATGAAAGCAACAAATTATAAACTCTACTGAAGAGATTTTCTTCAGAAAGATCACAGGTCTCATGCTTTAGTCATGGCCCGTTCCTTTGCCAGCAGGTTCAGAGAGAGTGATCTGTGAGAGCTAAGTGATTTCTTTCAAGTAAGCTGCTCACGACGACTACAGAAACCTCAAGGATTACAGTGCACAAACAATGGGAGAAAAGCCGCTTCAAATAATACACCCAGACAATGGAGTTGCCGTTATGGTAGCAATGCAAAATATGGACAGGGATTTAAATGAAACGGGTGATATCTGTATACTTTGGAGGGCTCACGTGTGCCAAATTTGGCAGCCTGAGTGTTCATAGGGCTTGTTGCTCCACCCCTTGAACAAAGAGGCTAAACCCCATATGTGCAGGAGTTGGTAGAGCACAAGCAGTTTTGCTAATCACACTGCATGCAAAAGCAAAGAGACAAAGGGAACTAGTAATGCTTAGACTAGCATTGGGGAAATAATTAAGCATGAATGAAATATTGTATGTGGATTTGAAATGAATGTTCTTGGAAACAATTGTGCTGTTTCAGTTGTGCTGCTTTCCCCCCTAAGTTTCGCAAAGTAATTTGCATGTCATTTAAATAAATACCATAAATTATTGCAAACTTTTTGTTTTTATTTACATAAAACAAAATGCTCATTTCCATTATTGTTTGATTACCTGACGAGTGAAATGCAGAGGTCCGAGAGGGAGCTTGTCTCTCCCCAAAATATCACAGATTTCTCGTGTGTGAGTGACCCAGAAAGCAGGACCCCATCGATAGCTTTGCCTCACCCAGGCAAGTGACCCTCCGTACATGTAACACAGATACAGGACCAGATCTTCCAGCTGGGCCAAGCTGGAGCTGTAAGCTGCTGCAGGGTACTGGTATAGTCCCTTTGCACTTGCCAGGGTTTCACGGCCCTTTGTGAAAATAACAACAGCCTCAGCCCTGCTCGTCTGCCTTGGCCAAACCTGCTTTTTCTGGGACAGCTTAGTTCTCTGCAGCTTAAGAGATCCCTGCCACCAGCTCTCCAGGCACACTGACCCCACACAAGCCACCCGAGCTCTCGGCAGCATCTGCAGCAGATCCTCGGTGCAGCTTTCCCACGCTGGGGGTTGGGACACTGTTAACTCCTGTTTCTCTGATGAATCCTCTGTCTCTCTTTGAGAACTCACATGAGGGTTAACTTCAACCACCGTAACTTCAAGGCCACCATAACTACAACTTACACACTAATCTCTGATGCTCATATTGTTTTCACTTCCATCCAGTGTTATCCACATGCTACCAACTTGATTTCACCTCTGATAAATATATGCCCTCCTTCTTGGCTATTTAATTACATTCCTTTCTAAGAGTCCTTCTCAAACCCGCTTTCTCCTCTCATCCGACCAGGGGGTCACCAGCTGCCAAGTAAGAACCCTTGACATTCTGTGCATTCAGACAATTAAAAAGAAATTACTGAAATAAGGAAATCCAGAAAAAGATGAGTGCAAGGTAGACTAAAAAGTCAGGAAGGTGCACATCCCTCTGCAGGATAATAACGAGCCTGCTGGCCCCTGGAAACTAAATATAGGTACCATCACCTGAGAAAACAAGTAACCTAACCAGCTGCAAAAGGAGAAATTGAATATCTAGCATAATTTTTAATGTCCTAGCTGTAAGACATGAAATCTTCCTCTGGGCTTCTGACTGATGAAGACTGCCTGCAGGTTTCCTCCACAATGCTTGTATTTAGATCTGGTTGCTCCCTCCAGTCTAAAAGGGAACCCAACAAATATTCTCCTCTCTTCTCGCACAACCCTGGGCCACTTTTCCCCATGGTCTGTTGTAAAATACGTCCAACATTACAGGTTGTAAACCAGATGAACTCATTATACAGATGTTCTTTTCACAGAAGAATATCCTGTAGTCTTAATTTCCAAGGTTGTTTTTTAGTTTATAAACCAAGGGATTCAACCTGATTCCCATCTTAGTTTCAAAGGCGTTTACTTTCCTGGACTTTGCTTAGTGGAGTCCTAAGTTTTGCTTCACTTCAAAAGAAGTAAAATCGACTGAGTCTAACTTCATGATTTCCAGTTATCACTAGGGTGTGCTGTAGATCATGAAATTTCAGTAAAGCACAGTTAACAGGGAAAAAATCTAGCTGCTATACTAAATATTTTAAATTAATTACAAACATAGAAGCAACTCAACACTGACTCAAATTCCTTTTAAACATATGTAAACACTTAAGAGAGGTTATATAACACCTTAACAATTTAAACCACAGGCTTGGTAAACACAGTGTGGTTCACAACGGGAAACTAAGTCAGGCAGATAATCAGATGCCTAAACTGCACATAGAAACTAAAATTTCAGGCATGCAGTCTGGTGGGAATTGAAAAAACAAATGGGGCTAGAATCAATATCTATAACAAACCAGGTAACAAGCAATAAGGGACTCTTTGTGGAAAACTTTCTTTTAAAACAAATTATGAGACTATTTAAGTCACCGGAACTCACAAGGGTAAGGCCTGGAAATGCAGAGTCAGGGGCTGAATAGTAATTATTTATACCAATTAATGCATATAAACAACGGTGCTGAAATTCCCAGTAAAGATAACTGTAAATCGGAACCAAATTTATCACAGGAGACTGCACTTGTCAGGTATCAGCTCTCAGTACCAGGGTGCCCAGCACAGAGTGACACCGGGAAGGGGACCGCAGCCTCTGGAGGCAGGAAAGACTCAGCTCCCAGCTCTGGGCTCCCACCCACCTCCAGCCCCTGCAGGAGCTGGGAACCCACAAACCAACACCCAACCAGCTGCTCACCACCTGGGAGGAAGCATCTTCACACTCTTGCCCCTATAGCCTTCAGCCTAGGAAAGAAACACATATCCTGGCACCCTGTCCCTCAGTGCCCACCAAATCCCAGTACAGTCATGGAGAGGTGATGGGATAATGGACCATGCAAATTATAAAAGAGGCACCTGTATAAACACGAACAAAAGCTTAAATGGTTTACTGCGCTGAGGCCCCAACTCTCAAGACAGATCCAGTGTGCCATAGTTAGTGGTAACAGCAAACAGAATTGTCAAGTGATGCTCCAGCAGGCTGTATGAACTGGGTTTGGTGGCCTTACACTACGAGCCACATATTCATTATTATAACAATTTGTATTACTATTTGTAGCATCTAGGGAACCCCAATCAGGGCTCTATTGTGTTACAGACTGTACAAGCACAGAAAAATAGGATAGCTTTTATAATGAGTACATCACAAGCCCCACTACCATAATTAACATTGATTAGCATCGATGCAAACAGCATGGGAAGACAAAGATTGAGCCAGTTTGGGAGCTGAGGTACTCTCTCACCCTTTAAGGTGGCTCCTCTCGTTCCCAACTGCAGAACAGAGAGGGGGCTGTTTCTGTGGGGAAGGCTGTGGTCCAGTCTCTATCACAGTCCAGTCTCTATCTAGTCCAGTCTCCATCACAGGTTACACACACACAATACAACACAAAATCCTGCCCTTAAAATTATCAAGAACCATAACAAACCAGTTAAGAGTGTGTTTTCTTCCTACCCAGGGCTCTCACCTCTGTAAATGTTACTTAGGTTGGCTGAAACAGTTGGACTATACTGTTTATGCATCAAACTAAATACTAAAGAGAGACGGCTATCTGCTGTCACAGATCAATATTAGTTTAAAATTAAATAGCTAGAATTGACGTAAAACGAGAATTGGAGTCAGACTTTCAGAGTACGTAAATCAAATTTAGTCAAAACACCAGTACCAAGCCTGCTCCCTAATGTCTGAATGGAGCATTTCCCTGCTTTTCCCAGCCCCTCCACCCAGCATTTCTTACTCTTCCCCAGTAGCGTTGTGGAGCTCCATGACTGCAATCGCTACCATCAATTCTGATCCAAAAGGACAGTTGGCAACCTCTGGTCTACTAAATTTATTAGAAAAAGACCCAAAAAAGCCAGATCCACTTTAAACAAAATCTCAAAAGTGTGACCTTAATGGACATGGAATATGGAGCTCTATATAATAAACTTCCTCCCTCCAACATACAGCCCTTGCTAGATCCATAATTATCACACACATCTCTTCATCCCAGGCCCATGGCATTTTCCCAGGTTTGCCTTGGATACTAAAGCAGTTTTTCCTTTCCAACTGTAGTAAAGAGTGTCGACAGCTCTACAATGCCAGCAAAAAAGATAGCATTTTGAAATGGATAGTGTGAAATTATAGGGTTGAATATTTTGATTGCATTAATGGAATTACCTTCATTAACTAAATCTGATTCAAGACCCCAAACTTTCCTATGAGTCATCCTCTTCCCAAAATGTTTCTGCACGTTTCTATTGCATAACCTAACAAAATACAGCCACCTTGAATTTCACTTTCCCATCCAGTACCATGGAAAATATATTCACAGAACACACATTCACACTAGGAATTTTGTTCAGCTCTCCATGACATCGCTCATGTCATAACCTCACCTGCAACCTGCTGTGTCTTCAGACTTGGCGCATGTCTCAAGAATTCTCACATGCATTACACTGAACATGTATGTAAATATTTGCAGGATTATACTGTAGCCACAATTTCACAATACTTCCTACAATTTCACTCACAGGGAAATGAAAGATAATTCTATAAAGCCTAAAAATAAACTTGGATCTGCTAAAAAATTCATCATTTCATTCCCAGGCTTCCACCAGCTGGCCTTGTCTGCTTTAGGTTTGACACCCCTGAGAGCTACAAGCATGACTTATAAAGATAAGCAAGTTTACATGAGAATGATGAAGAGATCCACTTTTTTTTAATCTTTGCCAAAATACTGTCTAGGGCACTTATTACTGGAAGACATTTATTTTTGGCAATTTCTCACTCACTTTTAATATCGCACTTCTTTTATTTGCAGATTTGGAGAGGTAATGTCCAAATACATAGGCTTCTCTGCGTGTACTTCTTTCAGGTTTGCTCATTACATTCATTAAACTAGTTAATTCTCAAGGATCTACTGGAGATACAGTGAAGACCCCCTGAACACCAGTTAAGAATAAACCTGTAATGAGAATAAATTACACACACATATCAATTGCTACAAGTCCTGTAAGGAGTGAGACCTTTCTACACAAACATCTGCTGCAGAATTAACTCTGATACATTAATAAAAGCCCTCCCCACCCAAATCAAACAATGGAAGGATAGCAGTTACTCGATCAGTTAAAAGAATAAACCTTTTAAATAAATAAATTTGCACTACACCAATTTATGTCACTGTGGTACTTAAGGCGAAACCTTTTAAAGGAATAGATTTACTGTGCATACAGATCTCCACTGGGTATGTGTAATTATGCAAAGGCAAGGCATTACTTTTAAAGTGGATGAATGGCTGATACTTTTTGATTTACTGCTAGAAACAGAAAAATGGTAATGGCATGAAATAAGCATTTGCAAAACCGTTTTGGCAGACGGAAAATGTTTGATTTACCTAGGGCATCCATCAGGTTCTATATTTTAGATCAAAGTAGATAAATGGAAAGGCAAATGGATATTTGGAAAAAAAATCTACTGCTTTTCTGTCAGCTCTGCAAGTAAGTTAAATGTTTGGAGGGGGAAAAAGCCCAAGGCTCTTTGGATGGAAGGAAGTCATGATTCATCACTGCTCTGGCAACTACAGCTTTCTGTATTTACCTGGAAAGGTAAGAATTGCATGGAAGTAGGAATAACTTTCTCACTCTGGGCCTGATTCTGAGAGGTGACTTGAAGGCAGCTGGCAAAGCTCAACGTTCCCACCTGACACTGGAAATGGATAACATCCACCCTGGGTCACATTTTCCTCTCAACTCCAAGTTGCTCGCTCTCTTTTTCTCCCCTCTTCTGGCTTGCATTCACATTGGTGAAGACAGTTTTTCCAGTCAAGACATACACACACCCCCAAAATTGAAACCCATTGCCTTCTCAGATCCTTTGGAAATCTGTGCAATAGGAAAGCACACTGAAGGTAGGGAAAGGCTTACTAGACAATTATCTGTGACAAGTTAGGAGGCTGAATAATGAAAAATCAGCTTCTTCCTACAGCAGAATTCTTCCTAGAGTTCCCAGTGAAAAGTGTGATTTCTGAGTGTGCCGTAATCCTGTTCTGAACTCCTTCTATACTGAAAGGCATCACCGGGAGCTGTGCATTGTGTCCAGCCCCTAAAGCATCACTAGACCTGTGGTACATGCGTTGCACAGATGGTCTGCGTGTGCATAGTTAATCCAAAATGTTTGGGACACATCCAAATTGTTGTGCTTGTGAAAATCCACAGGAGGGCACACACACAAGAGCCCTGGCCACATCCAGATTTACTGCAAGTGTGCACACCATGTGCAGCAGGCATTTCCACTAAGTGTCAGATTTGCTACATATGCAGGGTAGAAAGGATTTGTTCACGTGCCGAGAAAAGGCTGGGATTACTAGACATCTGGAATTCTTGACAAACATAGACAATCCTCGAATAGAACCTCTCAGTAAAAATGTCTGGCTGGGGAAGGACACGTCTGGAGAAATTCAACATACGTCCCTCTGCCCGCTTCATCAGGAAATAATGCAGAGTAGGGTGTGACCTTTCCAGCTCTCTTCACATCACTATGAACATAACCAGCAAATCTATCAGCTACTTCTGCATCATTTATTCTATGGAAGGGTTGCCCAGCTCTTAAGAGGCCAAAGATCAATCAAAACTCATGTCTTTTGGCCAGATAGGTAAAAAGAGGCAGCAGGACTTAATATTGCACAATAACAGAGAGGTGGCTGCTTTCTAGGATACTCATTTCATACATTTATCATAACAAAATTAGCAGGTATATGCTCCTGCTGACTTACATGGCCTATATTTTTAACTCAGTAGCTTATCATTGACCACTGAAATACTGGAATAGGTTATGCAGAGAGGTCGTGGAAACTCCTTCCTTGCAGATATTCAAAACCTGTCTGGACAAGCCCCTGAGCAACCTGTTTCAGTTGACCAGGCTCTGAGATGGGGGGGTCGGACTAGATGGTGCTCCTTCCAATGTCCACTGTGCTGTAATTTTGTGGTAAGATCTTTCCCTTCAGGTTTGTAGATGCAGTTGCCTTCCAAGAAGTGATTAATTGATCATACCTCTACCCTAAGCCATGGTTATCACTGTATATAGAGAGTAGAAAGATGCTGCTTTTGTGGAGTGGCCCAAATCCTCTGCAGTGATTTGCAGTTATCAACAGAAAATGACCAAAAAATATGAAGTATTACCAATGAAAGAGACCAAGAAGGACGATGCTGCATTCCAATATCCGTGACTGGTTAAACCTTACACATAAGGCTTTACACATACAAGCTCCACAGATGAGATGAAAGCCAATGCATCTTCAGACCAGGCTCAGCAAGCAGCACCCACACCCTTTGTGCCTCTATGCCCTCCAATCTCCCCTCCCCTCTCCCCAAGCTTATCTTTAGTTATGTCTCTCTGAAACAGCGACCCTGCTACAGACTTCCACATAGAGAAACTCTTGAAATCAAGACTCAGGACTGTAAGACCACCAAATGCAGGATGCGTGTACACCTATAGCAGTCAATGCACCCATGTGAGCTGAGGATTTGTGCACATCCAGGGATATCTGAAAGTTATACACTTTGTAGAAAAAGTCATTGAAAGCTTCCATGCAAGGAATAAAATAAGTGTTAAAATATTGAGCAAGAAGTAAGGCCAGGCTGTATTTCTCCTCCTGTAATAAATCAGCACTATATGTGTATATTAAATCCAATCCCTTGATGTGTCCAGTTTCAGTGATAAAAACTTAGAGAGCAGGGCAAAAGTTATTGGGTAGAGATCGATATGCTGGCTTGTTGTCCTTGATTGGCAATAATGCGACATTTT
This sequence comes from Tringa tobata, assembly GCA_033628505.1. Taxonomy (NCBI): domain Eukaryota; kingdom Metazoa; phylum Chordata; class Aves; order Charadriiformes; family Scolopacidae; genus Tringa; species Tringa tobata. The sequence goes on along the minus strand of JAHREE010000265.1, from coordinate 2,533,563 downwards.
CTCCTTGACTGTAAGAGGCGCTTTTGTGATTTGGGAGCATAAAGAAATTCTGTACTTGACAGATTTATATAGTAGGAATACGCTAATGTCCTTTGACCCGCTTAAGAATAAATACGACCTACCAAATTGTCATTTTTATGGGTATTTACAACTGAGGCACTTTGTAAACCTAAGAACTAATATTTCCCAAAGGAAATCTGTGCTCTCGAATCTTGATAAATTATTGAAAAAATACAAGCCACTACCAGCCCTACAAATTTTCTCTTCTATTTCTCCTATTTTTAGTTACATAGGAGTTGTCAAAGCAGATTGAACCACTGATCTATTTCACTGGGTATGTTGCTGCAGCCATGGCAAGTGCTTCAGAGGAATCCTCTAATATTTTTGGCTATTTGATCAAGGTAGTGTAAAAAAATTTCTTTCCTGAAACATGAAGGTTTTCAGTGTCTGAAATATAGTCATGTAATTGTCTAAGCTCTCAAATTACTATTAGAAAAGTATTACTAACTATAATTTCCACAGCCCAAATGCTACCAGCTGCATTTGCTCTCACGAATGCTTCAGCTGAGACTTCAAACAGACAGTGCAAGAAGTAAAACAAGCCATCCCAGTTCACCCAAACTCCAGTGCTCACCACCTCATGGGTGTGCTGCAGGTACCCTTAAAATTTAATAGCTCACTACTGACCAACTACATCCCTAGTTTCTTAATTCTGCAGGCCAGGTGACCCAGGAAGCCTTCAGTTGATTGCTGTATCTCAGGTCCACTTCATCTCACTTCCCACATAAATTTCTTCCGTCACCTTTGTGCTGACTCTGCCCACAAAGGCTTTCAGAAAAGACAAACTAACTACCCACAGAGGAGAGATGGAAACTAACGAGATGAGGACCTCTGCCCTTCAGAATCTTCCACTAGAAGATGACAGCGCACGCCTATACCTCCATAGCTTGGTCTTGAGGAAACAGCAGCTTTTGACACAAAACTGATTATTAATTTTGTCATTCATAACAGAGTAGTTGAAAGTTATTTACTTTTATCCTTATTCTCCAGCTGAAAGTTGACAAAAAGTCAACACTATTCAGGACAGTATCTAAGACACGAGACTTGCAGTATTTTTCCAGCAGAAGCTTATTGTTTCTCTTCTTGGTTATATCCCTGTACAACAGTACAGATCCTCTCAAAGACTTCCAACACATCAGATTTTGACTAAAGCATCATGACGTGGCACTCATCTCTACTTTTACTCCATTTCTAAGGGCAGCTGCTTTTCTATTTTTCTTTGCGCATCTGTGGACAACAAAATCTTTTCTCTATCACAAGAATGTCTTCATTAAGTCAGTTTCTGCCTTCAGCTTATTCTTAGTCTTCTGCATACTATAATCTATGTATATGCACAAGAAAGGCTTGAGAGGCAAACTGAAAAAGCAGGAAGCTGGAATAAACAATGAGGCAGGAACTGCAGGAAGCTTAAGCATCTTTTCTTGCCCTTACTGTGCTGTCTTCCTTTTCATCCTTGTTTACTGTTGAATTTGGGATTTCTCCTACATTTGTATGAATCGTGATTTCAATGTCCTCTGCTTTGTGACCTCATTCTGAGAGCAGTATGATATGGCACAGCTAATACTACAGCACAAAGGCAAACACTTCTGAGTTTAACTGCTTGAACACTTAATTTCATATCAGATTTGGCAAATTTAGATATTTAAAATTTCTCATGTACTTATACTTGTACACTTAATATTGTTCACTAAGTAATAAAAAGGTCATTAATACCTACCGGCTCCCACCCCCTACACTGGATATTCCATCTGCCTTTACATAGGCAGTAGGACAGAAGTAGATGTTGCATTTTAATACACAAAACATTCAATAACCCAGCGATCCACACAACCAAACAGCAGCTTTGTCCCATTCATTTCAAGAAGAGTGACATCCCTTGGAAAAAGGAATTATAAAACACTAATGTTTGCTGTCTGACACTGAATTTACTTTGTGAAACAATGAAAATTTGACAGTGGCAGGAAAGAGGGAAGTTAAACATAGACAGAGAGTAGTAGTTCAGCCCAAATGAACAAAATCCCTTTTTGACATCTTAAAAGAAACCTACCTGTTAATAAGATCAACAGATTTTTAATCAAGATAATTACCCTCACGCATCTTTTCCTATCCTCAAGTGCTTAACAAGAAACATCTCAGGCTCTCCTTACCTTTGCTACTTCTAAAGCTTCAAACTGTAAGCAAAGAAACAGACTATGTTGCAAATTGCAACCCTTTTGCCTCATGTGAAAGGCCTTCCTATTTGCATTGCAGAAAGACTTTTTTTCTCCTTAAAATTATCTGTGCATTTAAAGATTGGGGTGAAAAAGCATCTATTGCTCTCACCATTTCACCAGAAACCATCTGGCCTAGCTTTTAGTTCAGCTGCTGTCTCCGTTTCCTCCTCTATTTGCTGCAGACCCACGGAGGCTGACAGGCAGGAGCGATGGGCTCTCTGACGGCGAGCAAAGCACAGGGGCCAAAGGGACTCATGGATGAAGGCTGGAATACCTCACTGCCCCAAAGGCATCGCTTTGAGACAGTGCATAGGCAAGGAGTAACTTTGCCAGATGAAGAATAATCCAAGGGAAGTATTTAATAGGTCTGTTCAGACCTGAGTGACTGAGTGTCAAAGTCTCTTTGCAACTTAATATTCACCAACTTCAGATTTTCAACAGAAGATTCCAAACCAGTCACCATATGAGAACAATGTGACCGAAGTTATTAATCCTAACACAGGACTTTAACAGACATCCTAAGGGAAACAGGCTTTTTATCCCTAAAACAAGCGTTCAAAGGATCAAATAATCCTTGTCACTAACAGTCAAACAATGGTTAAGAATAGGGAAAAAAATGGAGAGAAGTTCCATAATGCCTCAACAAACAATTTCTTGCAAGCCCCAGTACAAGCACTGGTTCTTGTAAGAACAAGGAGCTAACTGGGTAGGTTTCCCTGATGCCTCTAAGGCAGGAATCCAGCTCCGTTTCTCTCTGAAGTTCTGAGAGTATTTCTGCAGCGAGGACCATAGAGTGGAGAGGAGGGTCAGTTTTACTACACAGCATGGTATTTTAGCCCACAAGAAGAATATCTCAGCCCAATTCTGAAAAACATAACATTTAGGTTGCATACCTAAGCACTGCAAATGTGCAAGAAAAATGCCACGGACAGTTCTGTTCCTAAACTCAATTTCTAAGTTCCTCAGCACAGCAAACACTGACTGGATGTGAGGGCAAAGGCTCAGGGAGTAAGTGAAGATCTAAGTGAAGCAAGTAAAACCTTTAATGACTTCTTTTTGAAGATACATACATATAAATCTGATCTTAAACCAAAGAGCTGTGAATTTCAAGCCTGGATTTTGCTACAGCTATCACCTCTTATTGCCATAATTATCCTGCAAAACTTCAGCTTTCATTTCAGAAAAAAAGGTTTCCCTGTGGACATATTCCAGCAGAGACGATCCTGGAAACATAACTTAGGAGTGAACTCACAAAGTCTTAACTGATGAGGCTGCAAACAACCTGAAACTACAGCAAACATCCCCATTCGCTTCTCTCAAGAGACCCACGCAACGTAGCAATTTGTCACTGACTTTGAGATTTTGCTAAAGCCAAATATTGTGGTTTCCTTCCCCCTTCCTGCTCTGCCAGGACCTGCCTGCAAGTCCTGTATATTCCTCAGTTTCCCCCCAGTGCAAAGTTTATTGGAATAGGTGCAGGACACAAGAACTGAACTCCAACTTGTAATTAGGGAGTCTGCAGAGTCAAAATAAAGGGCTAAAAAACAGCCTTGCAGCTGGATCAGCTGCCTAAATGATGCAGGGAACAAAAATCTTTGAAAATTATCTGTAAATCTTACAAGGTTACATATCTTCAGCACTGAAGTAGGTAAAAAACTATTTGTCCTACTATGTCCAGATAAAAATACTTAAATTTTATCAATGGAATGAGGGTTTATTAAGATTTATACATTGATTTACGCCACAAAGTCTATTATTACTGGCAAGTTTTATTTACTTATAATTTCACTAAAAAGACCCCCATTTTTCTAGGTATCTTTCCTGTACTAAAAGTGATACTGAATCTTCACAAAACTAATTTTGCTACACAAATGGACACTTACATTCTCTTTGCCGGTTCATAAGTTAACAGCAAGAGCTCACAGGTGAAGTTGGGGTAGGCAATTATTGTTACATTTTCATGATCTATTTTTAAGTTTTTTCTGCTCAACACAGAATAGACAGAAGTACGTACAGTAACTACGCAAGAGCAAAACCTGAGAGGAAGAAGAGATCCAAGAGATCCAACAAGAAAGGGAGGCCACTATCTGACATTTTAAAAGGGCAAATCGAAAGCAATCAACACCCAACAAAACGCTCGATGTAGGACGAGGTGATAGCTTAGGATATACTTAGGATACTGTAATGAGGCTAACAAGTGCTGTGTGTTTTAATGTAAATTAACACAAGATAATCTCTTCACATATTTAAGTGATGTACTTCAAATTAATTAATACATATTTAATAGAAGTCTTCTTGAACAGCTGTTATTTACTTCTGGAGTTTCTACACATTAGCACTGCCTGCTTTGTTCTGCTCTGAAGTCGTTCATGCTCCAAAGTACTTTAACAACTTGGGCTGTATAAAAATTGAAGAGTCTTCCCAAAAGAGACAGCCTTTCTGATAACTTAATATTTTTACATTAAATATTCAAACACTTTCTGAACAAAAGGTCAAATTCGACTTACAGCATCTGTGTGAAACAGGCAAGCAGATGCTTAATGCTGCTAGACAAATACTTTCAGCACAAAGAATGATAAAGAATTGGCGATCAGTCATGTTTCCAGGCTTTAAAATCAGCTTTCCTTTACTTCTGTTCCCTAAATTCTCCACTTACCATTGATATGTAACAATACAGACCCAAATTATGGCCTGCTCCTTCCATTAGTGTTATGCCGTGGTGTGTTAAATGTAATCCTGACAGTGAAAGGTCTGTCTACGGTATTCATTCCATGTTATGAGAATTATACCAACTCATTAGGGTTTTTGTCTTACAAAGACGACTGCATATGACATTACTTCATTTCGACCTTCCATAGTGCATTGAAGGAGTTCTCACCACCCCTTTTATTCAGGTGAAACCCCATTCGAGTTCCAGTCACTTCTGAGTTTTTAGGATGTGAATGAGTAGGAACCAATTCCAGAAACGTGCTGGTCACACATTATATTTTCACACTCACAGTGATGAATGCGACTTTTGGCAACTGTAATCAGTTTCTTTAAAAATCATTATCATCACTTGATCCTTATCAGTGTATTGGTTGTAGCTTCCAGCTGACTACTGCTCTTCTTATGGCACTGGAGCACTGGCTGGTGCTCACCGCTTACATGTCAGCCTTTCTAGCTTACGGATTTACTGAAAATAACTTTCAAAGTTGGTAGCAATTGTATTAGAAAATACATGTTGGGACAACCATCATTAAATCTTCTGTGCAATGATGTATAGAAATACATGCAACTTGTGAAAGGCCTGAAAACAGTCCTAAATACACAAAAGTGAAAAATACCTACTGGTTTCAGCGCACTGATCTTACAGATATTTAAATTCATTCTTTTTTTTGTTTAATGTGGTGTTTTTCACAATAAAGAGGACATAAGATGGCACTCATTACTCAAGCTAAGAATTTAAAGACTAAACCAGATCAATGCTTTACCTGGTAAATATGCTGTGGGTGAACTAGTGCGTGGAAGGCAGATTTAGAAACCATCTTCACGATCCTCAAATAGTTCTGCACTGCCTATACCAGCGGCTTGGAGTTAGAGCTGCAGATGCAAGGAATGAGGAAGATGACCTAAATTTCTCCCTGATATCCTCTGAGTGTGGCTGGTACAAGACTGGGAGAGCTTTCAGCTAGAATCACTTCCCTGATCCCTATGAGGCCACATGAATGCTCCTGCTGGCACAAGAGAAACGGGGGGGACAAGCGGTTGGGACGGAACTGTTGGTTTTGATGGAAGCCCAACCACACAGCAGATTAAAACACCTGTGTAAATGTGGACTTTGACAAAGTAGTGCCAGCCACAGTAAGCACCAGGCACCTGAAAAGATTTCTATGCGTTGAAATTTTGTCAGCGTGTTTAGGAGAAGGAAAGGGCAGAAGAATGCCAAGTTTGTCATAGGCTCTAAAGAATCTCTTTTCCAGGAGGTCAGCACACCAGAGACATTTCACTGCTTTTGCTGGGAGTCATGCAGGAGACAGACTAGTCCCAAAAAAAGAAATGTGAGAAGACTTAATCTTATACTGTAATGTTCTGGAATCACCATTATGTTAATGAAACTAAATTTCTTGAAAATATTTTTGACTTTGGAAGGAGGATGTATCTCTTGTCCAGAGGAGCATGGGCACTCTGCCAGCTGACACACAAAATGTGTTTGTACACTTGCTCTGATATCTACAATATAACTTTCATTAGCATCAGCAGAAACCTGATGCATAGATGTCGAGGAAAAAGACTGAGAGATCCCAGAGGACAATCTTGGCTCCCAGTCCCAAGGAACAAAAACACATGCCACATTTTATACAGCTATGACATAACAGGTATTCTACAGGTTCTTATAAACATCCTTAGAGCTAAGATATCAAATTCAAGGGGAATCTCTCACAACATACACAGTGACACTGTCATATTTTTCCTCCTACATTTTACAGGAATAATGAAAATCTGTGTTTACCTGTCAGCTCTGGTAGAAAGGTCTCCATCATAATTACACCTTGTGTATTGGAAGGAACCTGGCAGTTTTTAACATCACTAATACTAGTGTGGAGAGGTAAAAAGCTGTGGGAGCTTGCTGAAAAACAACAATAACCTTTATTAAAATTTCAATTTTTGCAAAAACATTTTGACTAAATTCCAGCTCTACTTAAAATGTAATTAAATATTTACATTTATTAGAGAATAAGTATTGTAAGTAAATCAATTTCCCAATTATCTTAAATTTTTGTACAGTATACAATTACTACCTTTTTGTAATAAATGCACAATTCTAATGAAAAAATAATGATCTTGAACTTTAATAGAGCCCTTCATTTGAGGAGATGAAAGTACTGTACATTCATTCATTATGTCTTACAACCCCTGTGTGATGTAGGTACTATTATCATCATTTTACAGATGGGGAAACTGAAAGGCTAATTAACTTGTCCAATTTACAATACTTTTAGCTATAAACTTAGGGCATCCCATCGTATTCGCAGGCAAAACAAAATTCAGCTCACCTGTGATGAATATTTACTGCGAATTCTTAAACCACATAAACATTTTGCTTACAGGAGAGTTGGCTTTGACTGACAATGGCTTTGACTGACAATGGCTTTGAGTGCCACAGAAACGTGCCGCCGAGAAACAAACATCAGAGCACCAGTTTATTGTAAAGTGTCACCGTGTTTCCCAGCTAGTTATGATGTGCGTTTTCATTTAATTTTATTAGCTATTCAAGCACACATTTGTGCTTTAATTCTGTATGATGTATCATACTGCACTTACACAAAAAACAGTGTTTACTGACAAACTCAATCTCTCAGTTTACTTATGTGTTCCATAAATTTCTTTACTCGGTCAGGATCGACACCATTTGCCCAATAACCTTCTTTCTTGAAATACGAACCAATTATTAGAGCGTTTGCATCCAAGTAATCCTTCACATTCTCCAGAGTCACTCCAGACCCAATCATCACAGGAATCTTCACAGCATGTTTAACCTCTGAAGAGAAGAAAACCAAAATTAAGGTTAAGTCCCATCTTTGAAACTCTATCAAGACTCTAATTTGCTTAGTTTTTCAACACTAAAAAAAGGTACCAAGAAACTCATGATCATGGTATTTCTTACTTCTAGTAGAGAATGAAACAACTTCTCTAGGAAAAAAATGAACCACCTTTAGCTCTGAACGGCTGTTAAGAAAAATCTTTTATTTAATTTTGCATTCTGTTTTTTTATGAAATACTGCGGAAGAATATTCTTGGGAAACCATCAGAGGATGATTTCAGCGCTGTGGAAGATATGAAAGTCGGGTCTTGGTACCATACCCATACCCCTCTTTATTCTCAAGGAACAAAATTTAAGCAAGATCAAGTTGAATTGGCTGGCAGAGAATGTATTCCATTTTACTATATTCCCTTATAAATTCATTTTTATCCCACATCCCTGGTAAGAAGAGATAATAGATGCAGGAAATATTTGCACAGCCGAACCAGACCTTTTACTGACTGTGACTGTTACCACCACACTTAGAGGCTCCGTTGTGCTCGAGGTACCACACACAGCATCACAGAATGATGATCACACACGGAAAGGAGCTACCGTTTACTACTGGGCTGCAGTAGCACACCCTATGGATTCCAGGCAAACCAGCTCCATCGCCTTGACTGGTGCTGGAGTGACCATGTGGGCTGCCATCCCCATGTGGAGTCTTAACTGTGTTCTCCATTTACCTCACCTGAAGAGGTGAATATCACCTCCTCCAATCTTTCCACAAAGTAATCAAAGTACAGGTACAAGAATAAGACACCATTCTTGTTTCCATTCATTGTATCAGCTCAGATTCTTTTTTGCAAGTTTGGTGAGACCATCATAGTGGCAGAACTCTTCAGCAGAACCGCGCTCATTACAATTCTTCAGTCATCAGTTTAAATGACAATAATGGTAGTTGGACTGGTGTGTATTTCTGCCAGGTCTCCTAGCTGAATTGACACTGTGTTGACAACTAGTAGAAGATCTTCAGTGAAGAAACAAGAAGGGTCTTATTCACAGGGAATGGAAAAGGGATGTGCTCTCTACTTCGTCATAAATTTCAGGGAGTTGGAAGCAGGAAGGCAAAAAGTGGTCATACAGACTACATTGATAGCTCCAGCTAGTTTACCAGAAAGCAAAAGATAGTACTCATAAAGACTAGTTCTCTTTCTATAATGGCAATGGAACAAAAAAGCCAATTATTTTTTCTATATGCAGTATGTGTTAATTATTGGACCATTTACCTGGCTGCAAAATGAGAAATAGACAAAATTTCAAAACAGGGCTCAAAATATTACAGACCCATTCCAACCCTCACACACAGGGGTGGTTTTCAGTCCCTGGTCACAGGTGCACTGTGAAATGCACGCATTCGGACAGACCTGACCATGCAGAAACTGATCTATGGCTTAGTTACTGTAGTTCAGGTTTTTTAGAATAAAAACAAAAGGAAATAAAACCACAGAAAAGTTCCCCACAGATAAATAAAAGGTTATTAGAGTATTTTCTGCAGAACTTGGGTAAGCACTAGCTCTGAGGAAAAAAAAAAAATAAGAATCCCAGTTCAAGAATTACTAAGCATCCTTCTCATTCTTTCATTTCAAACCAACCATCTGAAGAGTCACTCATAGAACTGGATGCTTCCTCCCTTCCTTAGAGAAATGTTGTGAAGCTTTATTTCTGACCTTTAAAAACATATGAATTGCCTTAATTGGTGATAAGCTGATGCAAAATGGTTAGAGCACAAGGTAACAAGGGAAAGTGTATATGCAACACGTAAAAGACTGCTTCAAAACACTGTTTGAATGAAGTTTCATTGGAAGCCTAACTTATTAATTATGCTTCAGGGAAGACTAATTATTTATCACCTTCCTACTTCTCCGAAGAAAGGGGATCAATTAAAACGCTCTTGAATCTCTTCTTAGGTCACATGCCCTACCATTTTTCCATCTAGGAACAATAACTCCTTCTCACAAAGATTTTAACACAAAAACAAAACCACTCTACACAGTCCTATTTGGAAATTTTAAACAAATCAGATGGATCATGCATACATGATTAAAACTTTAGTTACTTCTATGCATATTTTATATTCTTATTGTCATCTTGCTTACAGCAACAAAATAATTCATTTTTAGTTGTTTATAGCATTATTACTGAAGTCCAATTCTAGAAAACCCAGGATTTTATTTATGTAGTATCTATGTGCTCTTAGAAATATATCTGCTTTACATAGATATCAATGCATAATTAAGGTGCTACAAGTGACCGCAGGTTTGTGCATCAGTGCTTTACTGCGCTCCCAGAGGAACTGCCTTCCAAGTCAATATTTGTTTTTACAACAAGTGCGTAAGGCACATTAGCAGGTAGCTGTTGTTTTATAATTATTTCGCATCAGCAGGAAAAAACGAAGAGCCAAATAATTAAACAGAGCACGATCGCACGGGTGTAAGACAATAGCTTAGCCCTACTAGGCAAAGAGTGAAAACCAGAGCAACCTGAGACTGCTGTGACACTACAGAAAAGCTCAAAGCTTTCCAAAGTAGCACGGTATCCAGCTCCTGCTGCGATCCACACACAACACGTGGAGTCCACACACATCTCCTGTGCTGGAGATTTATTCAGATTGACAATGTGAAGAATGGCAGTGGGAGTGCTCAAGTCTGCAACGAGACTCGGTTACCTAATTAAGTATGCTACAGATGCTACTTTTAAGTCATTTCCAAGCACATCAAGGCCTAACGTTGATTAGTAGAAGGTGATGTGTCTATTGGCTGTGTTAATACAAATTCTAACTTGTGAAAGAAAATAAAGCAACCGCAGTGAGACATGCTTTTGCATGGCAATGTTCAGTCACTGTCAAGATGTCTCTACACACAGAGCTTTGCTTTAAATCTCTCAGCTTTCCCGGCTTCCTTTTTTTGATTATATTTTTTTTTTTGACACAAAGAGAAAAGGAGACGATGTTATGATGTTACAGTAACAAGATCCTAAAGTTTACACAACTTGCACATTTCTCTATTTCAATAAACTGTAACTAGAGGGCACTGTGCTCTTTCTTGTGACAGTACATCTGCAGACATGTCTTTAATAAAATCAAATGAAACAGTGCTTGGTTGCAAAGCACAATGAAAGCATTTGAACTATGGTATGCACAAGTTACATGAAATAAAGGCCAAATGCTCCTCGCTTGAAAACAATGGCGAAGAGCAGCGTAAAAATAAGCACCACTGTGCCAATAACTTGCTCGACTACTCTTCTTTAACAGCTTTTTCATACGCAGTAATCACTGTACCGTACACAACACTGTTTATGATAATGCTCCACTGTAACACATTTTAGTTTTTCTAATTCAAAGGACTTTCTCTGTCATTAAATCTAGGGCTTACAGAAAGTACCGATCAGACTCACATCTCCTGTTTATCTCTCAGGGTACCGCAAAGGCAGCAGCCCCTCTTTTGAACTAAACGTACCATGAAAAGGGGAGAGGGTGAATCAGTCTTGATGAGCAATAACTAAGGAGGTGACAGTCACAGCCAGCCATTGCGTTTCTTGATGTACCCTCTTTTCCACTGGTTACTCAGCTGAGGCCATTTGCTTTGCTCAAGCAGATAACTAAGCAGTCATTATATAAAGCTTTGGTCACATAAAATACAGACTGGAAGTGAAGCAGGGATTTCAGCGGTTATGCCCAAAGAGAAAACCCAATAGATTCACACATTCCAACCAAAGAACGTTTCACGGAGTTGCAAACTGGAACAAAACCTCTATAACCTCTTAAATGAAAATATGGTTTATTATTTAATTGTAATTCAAAACCACTCAGCTATAATTCCTGCTCCTTAATAACCTGAAATCTGATTTTTAGACCTTGTACTCTGTCGACTACCAGTGCCCTGGTATGCCCAGGGAGCCCCGGAGCAGGGCCTGCCAGCCACCACGAGGAGTGATGCTGGTGGCTGCCTCCGAGAAGGCAGCGACACAAACTACAAACAAAACCCTCCTGAACACGGTTCTCTGGCTTGACAGGGAAACACTCATTTCCCACACCCCATCACAAATCAGTCAATTCAACACAAAGACACAAAGGCAAAAACACTTCTATATTACTGCACAACAAAGCTAAAAAAAAAAAAAAAAAGACATGACAAAAATCTCATCTGTCTCTTGGTTCTGCTTTCAAGAGATGCTTTGCAGTGTGATGAAAGGTGCCCAATTGTGTGTATCATCGTAATACAGCACTTCCAGGGCTGCATAAATTCGTGAAATGCAAAATTTCACTCACATCAACACCAACTTCATGACTGTAGATCTGATTCCTTTTAAGAATCTGCTGACATAGATATGCCTAATTTGTCATTTCCTTGTACCCTTGAATATTGATTTTTAAATTCTTCTCTTAACTGTTTTAAGCCAACATCCTTCTCACTAGAGGGCCTGCTGACATCCAAAATGCTGTGACCTAAGTAAAATAAACCCATTATCTGCAGACTCTGGCTTTCATAGCACAAATCCAAACACAAAATTAATGTGTGTACTTCATTACAGCTGCCAACTCTGATTTCATTTTGTTCTTTGGACCCAGAAAGAGAACAAGACAGAGACTGACATGTTTGTTCACACGAAAGAAAAACAGAAGCCATGATGCTGTCTGGTTGAGGACCTGTGACAAAAAGCCTATGGGCCCAGAGGTCAGGTTTTGCTCTCTGATGCAGGAAATCAGCAGAGGTTGCACGTGCATCTGTGAAAGCAGAATTTAACCTAGGATTTTGCCCTAAGACTTATCAAATCCTTTTAAAAAATTATTTAATCTGCATTAACAGTGATGGGGACATTAATTGCAGGCAGGGATGGAATTAAAGATTAACAAAATTTTGCAGTCTCTAAAATACACCCAACTTTCAGGGTCACCTGTTCCATGTATCATTTCTAGTTTACCGAAAGACCCAACTAACTCAGGAGCTCAGTGTGCACACCAAGCCATCATTTTCTTTTTAACATTGGTGATTGAAGATTGAAGCATAGTCATTTATAACCTATTATTTCACAGCAAGTTTAATATGTATGAAATAAGAACCCATTTTGTCAAGTTCAACATTCATTTTAAACGCTGCTAAACACTTATAATACAGTTAAACCCTTGAAAACACTGATTTTGTGTTACTTCAAAAAATGTTTGAGGTCCAGGTATCTATGGCAAGTAAAGTACGTTTTTCACCCTCAGCAGCTAACATTACTTCAATACAATAAACTTGCAAACATGTTGAGTTAAAGCATGTCAGCAAAAGTAAAACCTAAAAAGATACACAGTCTATTTTATGTAGTGAGATGCTCAAATTCAAGTCATTAATCTAAATTAAAATTAGTGATGAAAATTAAATGCCCCCATGACAGAACTTTAATTCTAGCATGGGAGCAATCCAGCTTCATGAAGACAGCTCCAACTTAGGCCAATATAAAAATGTGAAGAATCATATAACACTGTTGAAAAGGTCAACAGGTCAAATGACTTTCCCTTGATAAAAAGTCCACACCATTTAACAATTATTTTGATGTAATATCGTTCTATCTACCAATGAACTTGTATTCATTCTGAAGATCTAAGCAGTACTTTCCCTGGTATTACTGTTTGGAATGTTGCCTTATCAAAATGCCCCTTTTCTTGCAGGACTTCCATTCTCATTGTGAAAGATAAAACCACTTAACTCTTCAATGGAAAGATTTATAGTTAGTTAGCTTTCTAATAAGGCTATAAAGTAGCTTTTTATTAAGACATTTTAGAAATGGAACAGTCTTTTTGTTTATTTATGTAATTTTACATTTTTAACATTTTTTTAAGCCTTGGCATCATTCAGTATTATATAAGCTTAAAGGAAATTTAATTTTTTTTCCTGTTGAATAGTTGTTCAGAAGCATGCAAAAGCCAGTCCGAATAGCACCTCAATCACATTAGATCTGCTGTATCAAATCAAACCCTACTACTGCCAAAGTTTTTCTTTCCCCCCCGCCTTAAAGAACAGCAGATATATAGATTTCTTTCTACATTAATGCAGCAGCTCATTCACTGCCCGTTGCCCGACCTTCCTGTGACAGCTCTCACCTTTCAGCTCCCGAGGATCCGCGGGCAATCCGGTAGCCGTGCCAGTCAGTACCACCCCATCGGCCAGGAAGAGCTCGGCAGCCGAAGCCGTCTGGGCCACGCTGACATCTGCCGTCAGAGCGTGAGCACTGTCAACAGCAGGAACGGACCCTGTGGTTACTGTCGGCACACACATTTGTTATCCATCTTGCTCAATGTTTAGACTGCGTTTCTTCATCTTCCCCGCTGTCAGAACAACCAAAGGCAGGCTTTTGTGAGAGAGGGTAAGCGTCCTGTTTTAAAATTGGGAAGTAAAATTGCAATAGGACCAAGAGGAAAAAACCCAGCCTTTTCCATCAGGGAACCATCATTGATCGGTGTATTGTTCTGGGTCTCCTGTCTCTAAGGAGCAATTGCTAAGTGTGAACCACCAAGTGTCAATTGAGACAGCTGCTTAGGAGTCGAGCACCTGTATTTCAGAAATGTTGAGCACACACGGCACTCTGACTTCAAGTGGGAGCTGTGGATGCGCAGTCATTCATAAATCAGATTCTGTTGCCTTGAACAGAATTAACACCCTCCACTTCATTTCATGAAGTCCAACTAACAGAAAGTATAGTTATTACCCATGATATAATCACAGGAATCATCTTACACAGCAGTTACAAACATCAATTACCTGCAACCCAGCTTTTCAACAGCAGTTTTTGACACACGGGTGACACGGTTTGTCTGAAACCTAGAGCAACAGCAGCTTTTTATTTAAACAGTTCTAAACTTTGAAAGAATTCCAACCGTTGCTGGTTCAACACCTGACTGTTGTTTGTATATTTCCATTTAAGTGGAAAACAATGGCTATGGCCAGCATGGTGCACTGATGAGCAGTGATGGATCCAACGTCTTTCCTGGATCAGCCTCGATGGACAACGCTCTTGGGGGGCCCACGCTCTGGCCACACTCAGAGGCAGCATGTGCGTGCAGTGTCTTCCACACATGGCAATGGAGGCAAATGGAAAAACACTAACTCCCCTTCTGCAGCTGGAAAAAGGCAGGCCTAAGTGCCTAATACATACAATGAGGTTGAAATGAGGCTTAAGAGTAGTAGGCACCCTAAAACTAGCACATGGAGGATAGCTGTAACACAGCAAGTAGACTACAAAAGTAGTTTTTCCCCATTTAAAGAACAGGAGCCTAGCAGCTCTCAGTGACAGGCATATTTTTTTTTTATATTTAAAAACTCAACCAACAAGTCCTTTAACATTTCCTTCTCAGCTTATTAGTCTGCCCAAAACAAAACCCTCTTTTCTCTTCTTAAAAAGCAAACCCTTTGAACAACAGGAAGGATAATCCACATAGCAATTCATCAGTTGTCAAGATAAAAAAAAATAAAATCACATGATGCAATATATATTTTTTTAAAAAAAGTCTAATGCAATGTATTTTTTATATATATACACATACATATATATATAAAGAAATCATTGAAAGAAGCCACCCTGAAAATCTTAATTTGACCATGCTGCATTGTTGCCTTTCTATTTCGAAATTTATTATCTGTTTATTAGGTATTTAAGATCTTCCAGACTTGGTTGTTCTCATGATTACCCACATACTACACACAAACATTTTAATTAGGTTATTTAGCATGTATAATACATAACACTTGAGCAGTTCTTCTGGGGAAAAAAAACACTAAAAAGTGACATCTAAAATAGCTGAAAGTACTATGTGACAGTTATGATAAAATATCAACAGAAAAGAAACTGGATTCATCTGTCATAAGTTCCTTCTGTTTGATAATCATAGAACACAATCCGTACATAGACAGCACTGATTTAAGTAGAAGAAATCAGTATTATTGGCAGGAAGGAGAAAAAAGATAATAGCTTTTTAAAACGCCAAAATATTATGATTTGGATGCTTTTATATGGCAACTGCTTGCGTAACTAGAAATAACCTTGGATGCCTCACCTCCAGAAATAAAATTTCTGTAAACATAATAGGCATATACGCAAGTATACAAAACCTCACCTAACACCAGATGCAAAACTTTTAGTCTGCATTTATAAATCCTGAAGGTTAAACAACTGCAAACTCCACAGATGCAGCAACCTGCAGCTTACAGGTGCAAATTTATTTTTAAACATATCCCCTAATAGCACTGCAAGACCTTGCTCGAACAATAAAGTTCTCCTTATATCATTAACTTTCATGAAACTAAATAGGCTTTAAAAAAAAAAAAATCAGAAAATGGCAAGATCATTATTACATTCATATTTACATAAAATATTGCTTGTATTTACCTATGTTTCTTTTTAATATCAGCAAAAATCTGAATGTTCTCTGCTCCAACTTGTTTTCTGTATCGTAGCAGGTTACCCGCACAGGCATTTATAATCCCTTCATCAGCAACATGAGAAAACACAAACCCTTCAGCCCGGATAAAATCAAGACCTGAAAAAGAAAAAAAAAAAAGGCGATATCCTAGGTAAAACTGAAGACTGAAAAAACCAGAAATACTAAAACCAAATAAAACTCCACCTTGCTGCCCCTCTTGTTTGTTCCTAACACAAGTTGCTCCATATGCTCTAGGACTAACCAACCTTGCTTTTCCACATATTTAAGTTTCACATTCTTTATTTTCATCCATATTCTCTCAGACTCCTCCTTTCCATCTTCCTACCTTCAACTCCCATCTCTCCCATAGAGCCCACCAGTTCTCTCCCTATCCCCATGGTTCCTTTCTTTCCCAGCCCCTATCATTTGTTCCTTTGTGCCTTAGAACAGGCGGCTGCACACCCTCTTGCCATGACGTGCCAGTGGGCACATGCTGGCAGAGGAGCAGGTAGGTCAAAACACAACTCCTTTGTCCTAACTATGTGTCTTCTCTCCAAAAAGGGCCATTAACTTGGGCCTCTCGCCTCTTTACAGACACACTTTCATTGTATTAATTCTTTCGCAACATCTGTTCCCCTGTTAAATATGCCTAAAGTTGGCCATCAGGTCAAAAAGCATCAAGGACATGGACACAGACAAAGGGATAGCATCAAGTCTTATTTAGGAATTAGGCAAGAGAACACAGCCTGCAACACGTTATATACAACCTGTTTGACTCTCAGAATCACAGAATGATATGGGGTTGGAAGGGACCTCTGGAGATCATCTAGTCCAACCCCCTTGCCAAAGCAGGTCCACCCAGAGCAGGTTGCACAGGAACGTGTCCAGGCAGGTTTGAATGTCTCCAGAGAAGGAGACTCCACCACCTCTCTGGGCAGCCTGTTCCAGGGCTCTGCCACCCTCAAAGTAAAGAAGTTCCTCCTCATGTTTAGATGGAACTTCTTATGTTTGAGTTTGGGACCATTTCCTTTTGTCCTGTCACTGGGCACCACTGAAAAAAGACTGGCCCCATCCTCCTGACACCCTCCCTGTAAGTATTTATAAGCATTGATCAGATCCCCCCTCAGTCTTCTCTTCTCCAGACTAAAAAGACCCAAGTCCCTCAGCCTTTCCTTGTAAGAGAGATGTTCTAGGCCCCTAAACATCTTTGTAGCCCTTTGCTGTACCCTCTCCAGCATTCCTGTCCTTCTTGAACTGGGGAGCCCAGAACTGGAGAACAGTGCTCCAGATGGGGCCTCACCAGGGCAGAGTAGAGGGGGAGGATAACCTCTCCCTCCATCTGAACATAGCTAGTTTTCTACACAGCACTGCACCAACAAATTACTTCTAGAGCTGTGCCAAAAGTACAAAGAGATAAGCTTTGGGAAGAGTGAAATATTTTGTGTTCTACTCCGAACTTACTCTGATCAGCTCTACCACATCTTTACAAGATGTTTTCCACCATATTAGTTCATTTTTTTCACTAGGAAGGTTTTGTGAGATGGATACTTAAGAGGAAGATTACAAGTAGCAATGATTTCACACAGACCATTCGTCTACTCTTGGGAACCCCTTACACAGCCTTGAAATGTCTCTGTGTTGGAATACTGAAGCTTTGGGCCATGGTGTAATGAGCCCACAGCTGTGAGGCACAAAATTCAATTCCGACTCCCTTGTTGGATTCCCCTCTTCTCTCCAGTCTCTCATAGCCTTGAAGTTTATTTCACCTGTCGCTGAACGTGTGTCTGTAAAAGCCCTGCACTCATCTTGAGCAGCTTTCACTGCTCTTCCAGTTTGCTTTAGAGGTCTTTTCCAAGCCCTTCTGAAGTTCTACTGCTGCTCCAGCTTTGGAATCTGCTGCATGTTTAATCAGAGCTGATTCCATACCAAGGAAACCAGTGCACGTGAAAGCAGCCATCCAT
Source organism: Tringa tobata (assembly GCA_033628505.1). Lineage (NCBI taxonomy): Eukaryota > Metazoa > Chordata > Aves > Charadriiformes > Scolopacidae > Tringa > Tringa tobata. The sequence continues at coordinate 2,515,365 of JAHREE010000265.1, read as the reverse complement.
AACCCAATCCCACCCCCCAGAGAACTGCACCTTAGCCCATTTCAAACATAAATATAAACAACCTTTAAAATGTATTTACCAATGACAAGGTCTCTGTTTGTTTTAAAATTTCAGTTTCATTCCAAAAGCCCTGAATTTGCAGAAACAAAAGCTTCTGGCTGATGGAGAAGTGCCTGTATTGCTTAGCAACACAGACTCCAGCTCCCAGGAAGCATCACAGATGGATGCCAAGCCAAAGGCGAGCTGTCCCGGGCCTTCGGATTAGCAGCTGAAAAGCATGGGGTATTCTCAGGATCCAAAGACAGGAGCATGTCACCAGCATAGTAGCTACAGGTGCTAGTAGACATTGAGCAATAAACACAGTGCAAATAGCCAGACTGAGATTTCTGCCTCTAGGAACAAAAGTCACAGGTTTTATTCAAATCACCCAAGTTTACAGTACAATTCAGAATTATATAAGAAAAATCACTTCTCCTGTAATCATAAGACTATTGATGAGTCTAAAGATATGCTACAGTTTCACAGCAATCATAATGTATAACTCAGGACAGGGGCTATTTGTTGACTAATTTCATTTATTGAAGTCACTGCTTATACATTGTTTGTTTATTCTCAATTTGTGTTTCTTAAATTTTGTAATTTAAGACTTTCTGCTAAACATTAGGATTGTACTTAGTTTAACAAGGCTGTACTCTCTATCTTGGTTTTTGGGGGCTACGAAAATACAAATTTTAAGCATCTGTAATAGGTGCAGGCACCAAATCATTACCCTTCTGTTTTATGAAGCCATAATCAGATTCCACTAATGAATTCATTTTTACGCTCATAAAATTGTGAGAATGATACTATTGCTTACTTTCACATTTGGCTAGTTGAAAAGTAATAGCCGTTGAATAGTTAATAGTCAGTCCCATTTCTGACTTATATGGGAGCAAAAAAAAATTTGTAATCTGACTAGAAAACAAGAACAGGAAATTTCCAGCGAAACCTAATAAACGGAACTGCAACAACAAACACGGAATCAAATAACCAGCCACTGCAGGGCCTGTTCAAGGAACTAGCACATCCCTTTTCCCAAAGTTACTGTTACTCCTCTTTAATCCTACTTAAACAGCTTTACCTAAACAGCTGTGGAGGTCTAGCTATTGTAGAGAAAATCTTATTTTTTTTCCTTCCTGTGATAATTTATGATTAAAAGGAAAACAATGACAAACACTTCTGCTGGGCGAGGAAAATATTGCAAGACTGAGTTGATGGAGGAAATAGGACTTTATCCATCTTAAATGCTGCAAATGTCCATATTACTGCATTTTAATACTGCAAAACAGTGAATTGGATGCAATTGAGAAGCTCTCAGGCACGTTCTTTCCTTGAATTATAGAGTCAGAAGGAGCTAGGATTTACTGCTTTCACAGAAATGGGATCTGGCCTCTGCAAGGCATTAGCTCTTGGTTGCTGCTGAATTTTAGACTTCAGGCAAACATCTTTCCCTTTACACAAAGGCAAGATGCTGCAGGTAACTTCACTGGTGGTATCTTGTTTCATATGCGCAGTAAATCCTGGCTCCCAGGTCTTCTTGACTTCCTAATTCAAAAAGAACCCGAAAGACTGATTTTGTGCTGAAAATGAAAACTCAGAGGAATATTGACTTTGCCTGCTATTGATGGTAGAAGCATACAGTCCCTGTGCTGCAAAGACCTTTTACTACTCAGGACATTGTCTGGCAGCAGCTCTTTCCACACTCAGTATGAATTGCAGGCCTGGGAGAAGCGTCTCCAGCAGAGCTCACAGCAGAGTCCACAGCCCTCGCTGCCTTCACCTGCAGCTCTCAGCTTGGCTGCCCCCTCCACCACAGCATTAACACGGGGGCAGTTAAAAAGAAAACCAAAAAAGCAGGATACAACGCTGCCCCATTCTATCCCACCTTAAACAGTATCATGGGCTGTAGCCAAGTGAATTCCCCTGGAGGGTATCTCCGCTGGTGGGTGAGGGAAAGGAATGGTCTCCCGCAGCAAAGCTGCATTTATAAAAGACAGGGCGATACCTGGGTACCTGGGATAACCGCTGATACGAAGCCTCACTCAGTCAGCTACCAACTGTGCCATTATCATTGCTGAGGACTAATTCAGAAATGGGCTATCAGTAACATGACCCTTAAAGGAAAAAAAGTGCAGTTTCAGAGTCAGGTGGAGAAGCAGTTGAACTACATAGTTATTTTAAGTCCTTTCCAACTGAACTATTCTACATTTATGAGATGAGAGAAGATAAACTTAAAAATTGAGGCCTGATTCATGATGAGTGTAACAGGCTCACCCAGGTGTAGGGAAACTGCACTCTACTGTAGACCCTACATTCCTTCCTCTCAGGCACCCAGACTGAAGCTCTGGCCTGAAGAAAAGAACGTAACTTGCCTCTGGCCCACATGCTCAGGTTTCCACCCCGTGGAGTCAAGGTACAGCAGGAAGGGGTACCTGGAATATCGGAAGCGTTCCTGTGCATCACTACAGAAAAACAGCTATGGGGACTGTTTTATGTCTCGAAGACCAGCAGATGGCCAGGCCAATATTCCACAACGGCAGTATTTCTTGAAATACTTCTTCTCACCATTAACTCTGTCTCCATTAGGTTAACGATGGGCCAGTTATTTATTTCTGCTCAATCACTGCTACATATTGGTAATGGAGAGCATGCAGGATGTGCAAAATGAAGGGAGTATCACCAGCGTATACTCCCTGTATTATAAAGGCTCTGTATGTCCTCGCAAAGACCCACACTAATAGATTAGAGCTGAGCAGAACATCTCACTAACACAAGGAAAAACACAAATAGCAGCTGAGAGCTTTTGGGCAATTCCTTTAGACACAACAATCCCCTCTAAAATCAATAGTGCTTCATAATTAGCAAACTTTCAATAAAAGAAAAGCCATGTGATTTGCGAGTAGATCAACAACAACCAACATTGAGTACATGAAATTAACACAGTGGTTAACTTCAGGAAACAAGACACACTGATAAATAAGGCAAACCAAACACTATGCCTAAATCTGACCCAGACTTAGTGAACATATTGCAGACATTCCTGAGCACTGAGAAATGATAAACCAGGAATATTCGCTAAACAAAAAATAAATAAGGGAGCAAATCTATTTTTACCTCCTCTACAAATGCTCATAGAACCTGCTTATATACATCATTCTGTTTCAACCTCAAGCAGATGTAGTTAATTAAATCAGAAACTACAAACAGGAAATTACACACCTCTAAAAAACACATGGTACACCTGTTAATAATGAACCAATTGAAAAATAACCCTAGCAAACAAATTCTGACTTGCTTCTCAACAAAGGGCATTTAAGGAAAGAAAGAAGATAATACAGTCTTTAGAGGATGTCATTAAAATTAACTATTAAGAAAGGTTGTTTTTCTGAGAGTATTTGATATTAAGATGGCTTCCAGTCAAAAATATAAATACAAAACTGTACTCTTCTGTATTGGCTCCATGTTTTGTGATCTATGGTTCCTTAGGGACCTACTTAGGCATTCTATTGTATGTAAAGAGTATAAAAATTGAACACCAGAGGACTTTAATACCAAGAAAGGTGTGACATGAATCTCCCCCACTATTTGTCTATATAATTACACTAATTTTTGAGTGGGCTAACATTGCCGTATCTTCCCTTAGGAGCAGAGGGAAAGCGAAAACAAAGATCAGAGGCAGTGACACTGGTTTGTGGGGCAGATGGAGGGGGAACATGAGACCCAGGGCTGCAGGATGCCACGGCCTGCCCAATGGATGCCCTTGGGCAACCGCATCCTTCAGGCCCCTGTGGTGGACCTCTCCGTGCCTTGAACCAAGAGCATTTAGCACCAGTGTAACAGTCTACAATAATCTTTTGAAGCTGGAAGGATGCTGACAACAACTGTTTTGGCCCAATAGTTATGACAACTTGAGGAACTGCTTGTTTCCGTCAGAAGAGTGGAGACACAGCATTCCCTTTTTCCTCGAGATCCCCCACTATTTTCCTACCACTGTCCTGTACCTTTGCTGAAACACCCAGCACAAACACATTTTTGCTTGCATTCCTTCTTTTAGGTGCCTAATTAAATAAATAAATGTTTCCTAAAGAACCAAAATAAACGTTAAGAATTCTCAACCTTCACAGATGCCTCATCCCCTGATTTATTACTGTTATTTTCAGATTTATCCAATACCTTATCAATATGCTAGGAAAACTATTTGGCTACCCACAGCATGTTTATTAGCATAACCACCTGTTGCTGATGTTGAGCTCCTTCTGGTCACACTGTGAACATGCTGATTCCTTTTCCCTTTTACAAAATAAAATCTTTATCTTCACCTAGAGAACACTTACTATTTTGCAGTGTAGTTCTCTTCAGAACAGCTATTTCTACAAAAGATAGGAGTTTCCACAGGGAAGATGAAATGACTCCATAGTAGCAGGAGATGCTACATGTGCTTTTTAGCTAAAATACCTTCAGCAAGTATTTTCTGTAGTGAAAGCATAGAATGCTTGCTTTATTAATAGGCACCTATTAAAATTGTATTGACATTAAAGTCACTACTAAGTTGCTACTGAAAAACTACTCAAAGATTTGCTACCTACAAAGTAGCACTCACTTAACTATGGTTTTGCTTAAAGTGATTTTCTTTTCTTTTTGCTTTCCTGTTCAGTGAACTTGAGAGAATAATTTTTAGAGAACTGCAATGAAATGCATTAAACACAAGCCCTTCCTAGCTGGTGTTCTCCAGTTACAGGGCAAATAGTATAGAACAGTAGTAGAGCCAAGCAAAACCCAAGCCCTCCAGGAATTCTCTCCCTCATTAATAATTGCTAAGAAGTAAGAGAATTACATTGTTCCCACACTATATGCCTTATTCAGTGATCAATTTTGCTCCTAAAAGGATGCCTAACTCACTAACAGTTTGACTACTGCTTTTAAGAATAGGATATGTAAATATTTTTCCAAATGCCTATGTACCTCAAGTATCCCATGTGCATACAATCCCTAAAAACTACAACTGGGTTCTGTCTGTGTTTTTATTTTAGGTTTTCATTTAGCTTCTACTGCAGCAATAAAAAATAGGTTTTGTCAGTTCATCAAGTAGCTTGAAAATGGCAACTTCTGGCTTTAAAGCACTCAAATCTGAGTTCAAAACACATCTACTAACAAGAATTTCCCCAATAATAAAAGAATTTAAGACTTCTAGAACATATTCAACATAGTTAAAACTACCACTGCAGATAAATTAGCCTACATTATTTTATCTGAAATATGGTTGTCAATTAACACCAGCATCTTTTAGTTTTGCATTCTTACAAAATTCTGCCTCTTTAAAAAATGTGTACATTCAAAAATGTGCTACCTTACTATAATCACGTATGTAATTTGGGCAAAATCAGGCATTAAACCTCAATTTATGATGTATTTAGGAAGTACAAGCCTTCCACATTAAACAGGCCTCCATCTTTAAATCACGGAATGTTATATATGAAAAACTAAAATTGCTTCAGCAAGCAGTAGGAGCAGAAAGGTGAGCAAGTCTAGGATTCATGCAATAAAGATAGATTAATTTATATTTAATTCCCCCAAATGCAATTTAATTTTAAGTAGCTTGGCTAGCTGTACACTCAATTTTTTGTTATTATATAAAAGGCTTCATTCTATCCATTCATTAAAAGAAGGCAATGAAAACTTAGTTTTAATGGATAACAGTAGTAGCAACAACACATAATTAGATGCTGAAACAGGATACTTAACCACAGTGGGTTAAATTGATCCTCAAATATAATTTAACTGAAGTAAATAGAGTTACACCAAAGGTGGCTTTTAGACATGAGTAGGTTTAAACTAATCATTATATTTAGACAGGTTTCACCTAGAAAGCTGCGGCAGCGGCCTTGGGATTTTTAGCTGCCTCCAACTGGAGCCGTGTGCAAGCATCATCTGTTATAATCAAGCAGGCATCTTTCTCAAAAATCTAATTTCTGCTTTTTCAGGGTAGAGTGAGCTTTTCACGTCTCATTTTTCATAGTATCTGTGTTAGTACAATGCACGATTTGCAGAGAGCAAATGCCATGGCAAACAACAGTAATAAGCGGCGAGTCATTTCTATTACCTGCGGCCAGAGCAACGGCCACCGCCTGCTGGTTGGCGGCACTCAGGACCTGGACGCCCAGCGCCAGGCGGGGACAGGTCCCTCGCACCGCAGCGCTAACGACTGTCATCGCCGCTGTCACTTCAGGCCCAGGACACAACGTGTAAGGAAGATCATGCATGTTTTCTACTATCAAGCCGTCCTGTGGAGATTATTATAAAGAAACATGATTAAACTGGGGAAAAAAAGGAGCTTGAAAATAAATTAAAAAAAAAAAGGCTAGTTTACCATTATGCTGGTTTGTATTAAAAGACACACGAGTTTAAAGGCTTCCCTTCAAAGGAAGGATGATCTACAGTACATTGTGGTGATGCAAACAACCACTTATAAAAATGCTTTTGTTTTAGCTATACATTCATCAATTTGGTTCTTTGATCCATCCTAAAATGCAAACTACAGGTGAATCTTATACCTCATCAAAATAGTGTAAAGTCAAACTACAATTATCCAAGTGGAATATAGGATATCAAGTATGTTTGGCTAATGGAGGATTTAGAGATAATCAAGGCAATTTTCAATTCAATTAATGTCAGAAAATAAGTGTTATTTTGGATAAATAAAGGATTTTTTGTTTGACGATTATTGTGCCTATTTGCAGTGTGCCTAATACCACAGTATTAATTATTGATATTTCTCCCATTCTGGATTCAGAATTACTTAAAGGAAGATATTGCTATTTATTATCTACTATACCTCTCACTCCACACAGACGTACTCCTAGCAAATAATGGAATGATGATAAAATACTCTGCTGATATAATTCATGCAATTTATTGAAAAACTTTGTACATTATCTGGTACCTTGTACTTTTCCAATCATTGTATAGTATGTAGCAGAAAGTTTCAACAACAGCAAATCATATATAATTTTGTCAAGGACCAATAACAAAGAGTAAAAGTATAGCCTTGAAACATATTTCAAGCCTGATGTTTGCATTTGCAGTGAAAACGTTAAAAGAAGCTAGAAATTTCTCACCTGCTTCAATCTAAAAATACAAAAGTTTAATAGACAAATTAATTGTATATATAGAAAATAAATTCCACACTCTCTGGAGTTTTATCACACATCTTAATCCTTTAAAATGAGAGCTCTAAATTTCGAAGATATTGTAACTGAACTAGAATAGAAAGAATAACATTGTGGAAAAAAATACAACTAGAGATTAAACAAAGAAGTTTGGTTAATAATAATCTAAAGAATCAGGAAGGGAAAAAAAAAGGTTTCCTTTTTTAAAAACTTTCATATGTAACGCTTCATTAATCTTTGTTGTATTGTAGAAGCCCTTTTGGCAGTAAAAGATAAGACAGTTTATAAAATGCAGTCAGCATTTAACGGCTGAATTACAGGCTAAGCCACTGACATCATAAATGAACATCAAACATGGAGGATGGGAAAAACTGAGAATGGAAATGATCCGGTGGAAGAATATGGCCATTCCAAGCGCACGACCCACATACGTTCTGTGCACTGGGTAGAGCTGCCTTTGCCAAATGACTTACAGCCAGGTATTTAAATATACAAAACTACATGCTACCTTAAAAAAAAAGACACAGCCTATTAATGGAAAATGTGATCTAATATTATGAGCACCCAACATTAGATCTATGCGCTATTTGGTGCCACTCATCAGTATATTTAATTACAGAGTTCCAGTCCAAGAAAACCTCAACTAGGCAAAGGAAAACCAGATATGACAAATAAGCAAAACATCTGTCCTTGATTTTATTTCTAAGTCCAATTAAATATATAATTTAACATCCACGCTTTTCTACACATGATGGGAGGTAGCCATATGACAAAGATGACTACCAGTCCTCAGAAAAGCTGCAGAATTTTCAGAAATGAAAAAAAAAATCATTTTTAATTGGTTTCTCTGGAATGACATCAGGACTGTTCCAACAAACCTGAACTGACCAAACGGTCTTGTACCTCAAGCACAACCACTGAATCCTTTGTGGTACCAACAGGGAGAGAAATCCCTTAGCCTTTTGCCCTCTGTGCACATAATTAAGTCTGTCTAAGTTTGTCCGTAGTAACATGGGGCAAAAGGGTCAATGTGGAACTATACTACTTTAACAAAACGAACTCCAAAAATGCAAACGAACCCTCAAACCCAGGTAATTCCTTGAGGCCACAGAACCCAGAAGCCCTTGGTCCCCAGCTCAAGAATGCTCTACTTGGCAGACTTCACCAAAACCTGGATATCTGGGAAACTCCAAGCTTACCATAGGGCAAGAAGCTAGGATCTGCAAACCAGAAGCCCCAGGGTTCCAGGCAGTCAAAACCCAACCTCAACAGGACACAGGTGAAGAAAGGTGCCTGGGAACAGGGTTTCAGATGCTCAGCTCCTGAAGAGCCACACTAGTAGCTGAAAAAGCAGAACAGGCTGGCAGAATTCCACAGGAATTCTGCAGTGAAACTGAGCTTTCCATGAGTTGCTACTACTTTGACAGCTCAGGATTTGCATAAAGCAAATTATTCCATTAGATACATTAATGAATTAATTCATTTAAAAATTAACAAGAAACCCTAGCCATACTACTGTGCATAAAAAGTATCTGATTGAATTCTAATTCAAAATGCAGGCATATGGGAGGGTTCCAACATTTCTCTCTTTTGCTTTAAACTTACTATAGTCACTTTTCAGCAGTTGTCTCTTTCTATGGCCTCAAGGTCCACAGTTACAGTGAATATTTTTGTTATTACTTTAATAATGTGTTATTCTTTTGGTACCATCCGATAGACTATGTTCTTTTGCATATTATGTTTTGTTTAATTAAAAAAGAACAACATATGTTCTGCAATACAGAGAGCTGAATTACAGATGCATTAACTCAAAGCTTTCTTTCATATTTTATATAAAAATATAACACCACAGATTTCTGTGTTTACTGAATTGATATGTATGTAAAACAGACTTCAGTACTATCAGACAGCTAATTAAAATGGGGGAAAGAAAACAGTTACGCTAAATTAAAGTTCTCGGAACTTAAGCTTATAGTTCAGAAGTCTATGGGAACAGCTACTATATTATAGCCTCCAAAGCAGAATTTATTTAGATAGTACGAGATAAAACTCTAGCACATACCTTTTGTGTTCCTTTTCCATTGAAAATTAAGATGGTTTAAGTGTTGCTTCTATATAATAGCCTTATTATTTATAAGTAATTCTCAAACAATATATTTCCTTTTTTCTTTGAATGACTCCTGAAGTGCTACATATGTGCAAAGTGCCTCTTGTATCACAGTTAGCTACCGCAAAATAGGTCATTTAAATAGATCTTTGATTATATAGAAAAATAATTTCCTTTGCTTTATTCCACTTCGAGAAACAACCTCCTAAAACACTTCAGCTTCACGCACATATATCACAGCAGACAAGCCTCAAAAAAAGTCACAACCCTATAAACCACAACAGGTATAACAATCATACAAGCTTTAACTCAGCATCTACCTAATGTAACTTTTACCTCGGGCAACTCTAGCCCCCATGCTTCCCCTAGCAGAAAGGCTTTACTTAGAAACATGCACATACCAATACAAAGCTTTGCAAGCTTACAACAACCACTCTTTCCTACAAGAAGAAAGGGGGTTTTTATACCATGCTCCATTATTAGACGAGCTCAGGTACACACCAGGACAATTACAGCCTTTCCCACCATCTGACTCACCTGTCCCTTATAAAGGAAACCATGTGCTTTTGTAGAGCTTTTATTCGCTGTGTCTAGGCCCAGCCCCCTAGCATTTCCTTTAAAAGCTCTACCTCCAGAGCAAGAGATTACAGCCTTGCTATAGGTAAGTAGATATCTTATGTTATCCTGCATATACTATAGGCAGTAGCTGTGGGGAGGTTTGTCTGCTGTTTTATTCTACTGTAATATAGCTAAGATTTGAAATGTTAACTTCTGTAATCCAAGTGATAATTACTTAAATGTTTCTATGCAGAAATACTAGTTTATTCTGTCTCAGCTATTATTAAATTCTAAGAAACTTGAACTCTAGCTATTATTATAGTTATAAGAGTTACAGGCTTGAAACTTCTCACTTTTTAAAAACATGTACTAGCAACTCTCAAGTACAGAGTCAGAAGAGCGGCGAGGAGGATCAGAATAGCAATGAATGCATCGCTAGAGACAGCAACAAAGAATCAAACCTAAAAATTTGTGTGATAAGAAGCACCATGGTACTGTACTTCAGTGCAGTTTTATAATTTTGGGACTTTTGTTTAAAGAAATAATAGTAGTAAAGTGATCTATATCAATGAAATCAGAGGCAACTGATGCTCTGTTTTCTGGCTACAAAGTAAGCATCACCCAGGCTGAACAGAATGAGTAAGTTAACTTGAATATATATTTTGTATTTTTCTTAAGAAAATCAGATAGAAATTGTAGGGCTCCTAATGCCTTGTAGCTTCCTGCTTATAAATTCTTGTCTAGGGAATTTCATTCTTTAGCAACACACAAGTACAGAGCATATACATTTTGAGCACAGATGGCTTCCTAACTGAGCACTCACTTGTTTTCATTACTGTGCTCTAATATCACAAATCTTTCATATTTACTATGTTAAGCTGCTAATATGTCAGACAAGTCACCTTTTACTGAAAATACTAAGATTTACTTCTAAGTGCAATGCATATTGAGTGAGCAAAACCATATTCTTTATTTTTAAATGTTAACACCAATTCAAGCAACTTGAGACATTATGTAAATACCTAGTAGTAGTGAGATGGTTACGTATCTTCTTAAAGACAGCACTGGGAAATACTGTCAGTAGAAACATTCGTGGAAAAAAACCCTTGAAGTTTCTAGCTCTTTTTCTACAAGAAAAACAGAGTGCTTAGCAGTTCACTCGCAGTACTGAGGGGAAACTCAAATACACTCCCATTACAGAAGCACGATAGTTAGTTTGGAAGAGTGGAGATCTCCATGCAAAAGCTAGGAAGCTCATGAAGTATCTGTCATGAGAACTTGCATTTCACAGTAAGTACCAGTAAAAACTAAACAAGTGAACTGCAGGAAGTATTAGGCAACTGTACTGATATTTATGGAAGCTCTCCTGATTATCTCTGACCTTTATGGCGTTAATACAGGATTTGTTTGTCATAGTGCTGTAACACTATTGTGTACAGGCCTTTAGATTAAAGATTGGTGTGGAATGTATACTGATGTTCTTGTGACTCCTACAGGAAACAGACTAAGCACAACTTTAAGCCCCGAATTTGTCCAAATGTGTAGAGGAATAACTGCATCCACCTCATCTGCCTACCTGAGAGGTAGATTTAAAAATATATTCAAGTTCAGAGACAGCAATGCAGTAAGAGAAAAGGTAAACTGCTTAGACCTGGAATAGCAGAATTTATTACAATTGTTGAAAAACCAATAAAATATAAAACACAAAATTTTGTGTCAGTACTGATTTTTAAAGATTGTCTCAAAACTGTTCCAGCTTGGTGCACGCCAGCCGTGAAAGGAACTGCTTATGTACCCTCCCTTAGTGTTTTCTCCCTGCTGCTACAGGTTTCAATGTGCAATCAGTATGTAAGGGAAATGGGTAAACAAGCACTGGAATGTGGGGCAATGGCTTTGGGAGTTATAGGTTGCTTTTGTAACCACTTCCTCTAACACAGGAAGACAGAGACTAGAACTTGCCACTCCTCTGGTGTAGATTAAATCGCATTATACCTCATGTTGATACTATAACTGTAAAGACAAAATATAAAGTCATAGTACAGAATACAGAGCTGTTGCACACCTGTTCTTTCAACAGGCATGAAAAGGAAAAAAAAACTTACTCATCCTGTACAACTTGCAGTTAGAGATTACTTGAACTGGGTGAACATCTTGCAAACACTCATCTGGTTCATAGGCACTGGAGCCTGCATGTATAAACAGCATCCTTCTGCAGAACTGTGTCCTTTCAACAACTCTGTCCTCAGGATTCTTTTCTAATTTAGCCTTACTAGTGCTCTGCCCATAACCTGCTTTGTGTGACTTGTCTTGCATTTTGACCTGGTCTTCTGTAATTTAGTCTAAACTGTTATATTCAATTTTGTTCAGTCTGTAAAGTAGAATTCTAATTTATGGCAATAAAAAGGTTTCAACTGGTTGGTTATTGAACTTTTGCAGAAAACAGATGCTCAGAGCAGTGCTTACTTCTTCATTTAAGGCATTTTCAAGCCTTGGACATTAGTATGCCGCTTTACCATGCCAGAAAATGTATATAATACTGTAGGCAGGTCAAAGAAAAAGCACATCAACACCCAAAGACAAGGTGCAATGAAATGTTTAAAACATATCTGACCTTTTAAAAGGACACATACCCTGTTAAAATCTACTGACCTATGAAGATTACTGCAGCACTTTAGGTCCAACAGCAATTCAGTCACTAGTATCTACCACTTCTTGCCTCTGGCTGAGACTGGCTTTTTGGGCCTTCTCTTCTAGAGGTGCAAAGCAGGCATGCTTGCTGCTGGGGGGCTTGGATAGAAGGGTTAAAGGGGGCAGAAAAGGGCCTAAAGTTCTTTTTTAGTTCCCAAGTCTGTGCTGTTTTGGTATAAACATGAAGGTGGGGCAATCTCACGCCCTGCAAGTGCGAGGGATCCATGCAGTGCCTCAGCTGTGCGCACGGCATTCCTCCGTGACTTCATGAAACCAGAGCTAAAAATACAGTGGCCTGTCAGTGGATGATGAAGCATCCTGCAGCCAGATACCTGGAATGCCAGCAACCCTCCAGGCTGCAGTCAACTTTCTCTTTTTTTTTTTTGTTTTTGCCTTAAATTGACTTGATTCTTAGAGATTGACGGTAATTCAACTGAAGCAACTTGAATTGCACAACGTGAATCTAAGCTTTTTCAATTGTTTTGGGTGCATGGGATGCTTATTTTAGGTTTTGTAACCTACAAGGTATACTTACTATGTTGAAATAAAAGATGTGGATTTAAACATCTTCCTAAACTGTGTGGTTTAAGATGCTTTTGATGAATTACAGACTCAATCTAAAATATTCGCTATGCAGAAGCAGCTTTGTGTAAATGTTGCCATAGGAAGAAGGAAACCAAAACTTACAACTCCAGCATCCTTGTAAACTGCTGCCTCTTGACAAGCTTGATCAATGATCTGGGTCAATGGAAGACAACTTCTTGGTGTCCCTGCAAGAATAATGCTGTTTATCTCGGGACAAGCACAAACTAAAACCACATACAATAACAGCTTTCAGGTAGGGTTACTCTAGAGACTGGCATACTGAAATAGGGAGAAATGGGACAAACTTGCTAAAAGGCTGCTGCATCTCCTTGTGACACATCTTAGTGGCACCTCTTTCCTTAGCTGAACTTGACCGATCTGCTGTAACCATTCAGCCCCTAAATCTATATTGCAAATTTGAGGAATATCTGCTATAATCTCTAATTGTACCAGGTCTGCTCTTAGCTTCTTATTCCTGTACTTATTACAGCTTATCCTGCATTAGTGATGCTCCACGCAATACGACCTCTGGCAAGACCGACCTCTAGGTCTGCAGAACACCTATGCAAAACACCAGTCAATTTAGAATTAGTTAAAGCTATCTTAAACTCTAATCTGAAAGGTTGATTCTATCTGATCTTCAGTACAAGTGCTTCACGGCAGAGATGAGCACGCACGGATTTTGTTGGGAGTTCAATGAGTTTCCCTTAGGAGCAACTCCAAAGTCTTTTCTGGCACTTGGGCTCCGAAAGCCAGGCACGGAGAGTCTGAAACGGGGACTGCGAAGAGCTCTCTGACAGGTTTTTCAGATGGGCTGGTGTCACAGCGTGGGGAAAGCTGGCCATGGCGCCTGGAGGCTGCTTCAGGGAAAGCATGGAGCACGGTGAGCTCCGGGCACCGGGCTGTCCAGGGGAAGGTCAGCGGCTGCGATCAGCTCTGCTTGCCCTGAGCCCCGGGGAGGCGGGTGAGGAGGTCAGGGAGGAACAGACCAGCCCCTTGTCTGACCCTCCTCTTGCCTCTCAGGCCCTGCGAGAGCTCACTCCAAAATCTATCCCATCCCAAGGCCCACTTGTCTCGTTTCCTAACCATTGCCCCTCAAAACACGGCAGCGGGGAGCCCACCGACACCAAGCCAACCCTGCTTTCCCAGCCTAGCTCCCTGCCTGGCGGTGCCTCCCGCCCCCTTCACCTCCAGAGAGGGGGGAGATGCCCAGACCCGCGGCCCGTCCCGAGGGCAGCGCTGAGGGGACGGGGCTGCCCGGGGAGCGGCCTTCGCTCCGGGGGCCCGCTCCCCAAAGCCGCTTACCTGGCAGCGCTCCCACATGCACCACCCCGATGACCGCCGCCTTCAGCCGCCCGAACAGCCCGGGCAGCCGCATCGCCCTGCGGGGAGGGAAGGAGGGAAGGAGGGAGGGAGCGGGTCAGCGGGGCGGGCGGGCAGGCCGCGTCCGGCCATGGCGGCGGCCCGCCTCCCGCCGCGGACAGGCTGGGCCCAGCCCCGTCCCCGCTCTCAGAGGCGACGGGGCGGCCGGG
>JAHREE010000265.1:2462826-2496221 GCA_033628505.1 Tringa tobata | reverse complement strand
AAAATAGAGATGACTAGAAAAAAGCAGTATGAAGACCAGGTAACCGGTTTGGCTTTAGGTCATGCTCCTGTAATCTCATTTTAACCCTGTTATTGTCTTGCAGTACCTCGTTATTGTTACCATCACGGTGCAGCAGACGCACAGCTACCACACGCTGTGTAGCAATGGGCGAGGGGGACTATCAACCCCGGCTGATGAAGAGTGCAAAACACACCAGGTCACACAGGTTGCTTTGGGGTCTTCGCAAGACGTGTGGCCTGTGTCGCTCTAAAACATTATGTTAATAGTTCAGTGTACCCAACAGTGTATCCCGGAGTCCTGGGAGGGCAAGGGTGCACCTTACAAAAGCCTTAATATGCTTTTAGGCCTACATGGAGGAGCTCTGCATTGATCTCTTCAGAGAGTTGTGAGGGTACAGTCATGTGCTTACATGTTGTAACTTGCAGGCCAAAGCACATGACAAACAGAAACATCTTTTGAGATGTCATGTCTCTACTTAGGTATCACCTGGGAGAGAGGAAAGATTCCTCTTTCCTTTCACCATCAACTCCATTCCTATTGACAAGTGTCATTATCAGACTGACAGAGAGTATGAGGTTCCTGATTAGAGCTTTGAAGCTTATCCTAGATCTAATGCAGTAGTAAAATAGGCTTCATTTCTCTGCAGAGCAAAGGGCTAATTTCTGTGCAGTCATTTAGCTGTGGAAATGCAGTGGAGGTTAGTAGTTACCAGTGCCAGTTTTCTCAGTGAGATATTTAGAATGATCCGAGTTATGAAGTCAAAACTAACTTTAGTAGTGTCCTCTTGCTCCATTAGTGCCCTTTCTATAATCTCTGAACCTGAGCTGCTCTTGATACCTCTATTGGATGCTGTGGTGGTATATGGTATTGAAAGCCTGATGCTTTTATACGTTGAGATGCCCACTCTAAATGAAATGGAGAGTAGCCTGTTTTCTGAAATAGGTTTATTCCTCTTTCTCTGTTTTTTTTTTTCTGTGTGCACATGCTTGTTCAGTCGCTGTCACTAGGACTTCAGTGTGCTAATGGACATGCAGGGTGATACTTAAGCTGCAAAAGTCACGACTGGGGAGTACAGACCGTACTCATTTGGTACGCAAGGCTATGCATAATGTGGCACATCTAACCAGAAGTGGCAGCTGGAAGTTCTAAGACTAAAGTGCTACCATAACAGATGGGCATCATTGTTTGGAATGGCCTCTGCTTGTTGCAACTGCGTATACTAGTTATCAGTCAACATATTAAGCAGGGCTCAAATGGTGAGCATTTAATGAGGGGATCTCTCCTTCCCTTCTGTCTTTCTTTTGTGCAGTATATTAAACTAATTTCTCACTTCTGACAAGGAAGACCTGCCTGTCCTTCACCACAGCTCTCCCCTTCACCAAAAGATTCATTTTCTTTGAGCTGAGAAAGAGAGCTTCTTGTGCATGTTTATTGCATAAGAGTAAGGTGTCATTAAAATCCCTTAACAGGGACCCAATTGTACGTTTTTCCAGAAAGACAGTGGTAAGAAACTTCAAATATGTTTTGCACACATTGACCTTTGCATACATTGATAAAGACTTCCAATTTTTTGTTCTTGTTTGTGTTCTTGGCCTTGTAGCCATTCAGTGTTACTTCAGGAATGATAGATAAATTAAAATTTAGATAGTAGGCATCCAAAATATCTACTTGAGATTTTTTTTTTTCAAGTAAAGCTTAGGATACTTGTGGGATTTGGCCCTTTGATTCTGTAAACCACAAATAAAATGGGTACCTGTGTATCAGTCCCTACATAGAGAAGGTTTTTTGTTGTGACAAAGTAGCCAGATTGTTACAGATCTGTTTAAAAAAAGCTAACATTTGGCTGCACAGCAGCAGCTCTTCAGTCTATGGTGTGACACAAGCTATTCTCTGATATAAATTGCCATGGGCCACTAATGAGAATATGTTTACGGTTCCAGCAGCAGTATAGCAGGCTTGTATGATAGCCAGTGAGATAGTTATTCTGTTGAGGCACAACAATTCTAAAATGCAAGTAGCTATAAATCCACTGTAGCCTATACCACATGACTTCTACATTAAATAAATTGTTTACTGACACTAGTTTATGCACAAGGCAAAATATCGTAGTCACATCCCACTTTATGGTATCTTCATAGTCAATTCATTAGTTTGCTTCTGTTGAGCATAAGGCCTGAGTTCTTAATTAGGATGCCGTTACCCTTTATATGATGAAAGGGTGGCTATATCATCAGGTTTGTGACAGCAGAATATTGCATAAATTCTGTGTTTGATTTTAGAGAACTGGCACTGCTGTAATTCTGCTAGCAATTCTCATATTAATTCTGGCTGCTTTCTGTGGATGGATACACTTCCAAGGCTCTGTGTAAAACAAAATTCATCTAACTAGATTAGAGTCACCTGTACAATTGTGATGCAAATTACATGGCCACCTCCACCCAGAGTGGAGAACTGAGTCTAGAGGTTAGTTTCTTTAGATGAAACTAACAAATGCTTTCAGGTGAAAAGAAGATGGAGTAAACTCTCAGAAAGTAGTTTTTGATCAATTTCTCACTAGACATTTTTCCAGAATCCGGTCTTACTGTTGTCAAAATGTTCCACCTAACTGGTTTGAAAACATTCTCCAAAAAGCTTCTTTAATCTAGGTTATCTTTGGAAGATCCAATTAAAGAAAACAACATTAAAAAAAAAAAAGCTTACAAGTCTTCAGACAAACAGATAAAGAATGTCAACTATATCCAGGTTGAGAGCTTGACTTGGCTCAAATCCAGGGTGGGAAAATATTCAGATTCTTTAGAAAACTAAAAGTAGTAGAAGCTCCTGTGCTATTCAGAAAGAATTTGAATAACTTAATAATGTTGCTCTTCTCTTTCCTATTTATTAATTCTGGAATCGCTTTCTGATGGCAAAGAAAAACCCATTGCTTCCAACTAATGCATTCTCTGAGTGAAAAATGGTTAGAATTACAGGTGTTGCTATTTTTGACGGGCTAACTAAGGCTGCAGTCTAGTAGTCAATATCAATGTCTCTCTGTTACAAGGTGCTGCTTTTTAGGGTGAGACAAACAGGCCTGTCCCCCTCCTATTCCTCTGCCTTCGATTTCCATGCTGAAAATCCTCTGACCTTGATGTTTGGATGCAGTTCTGGGTCACCCTCTTGCTCTGCTTTCCTGCTGCCCTTCTAGCCCTGGTCTGTGGAAGCTTGTTCTGGTGGTTCCCAGCTCATGGTTTGATGTTTGATGCATGAGTATCTCAACAGCTTCACTGAAGGCTCTGTCTGTAACCAGTAACCCCAGCGGTCACTACCTGCTCCATTTTGTCTGGCCTATGTGTCTGACAGATCTATTTTAAATGATCGTTTGATATATCAGTGAACGATGACGTGCTGCAGAAAACTGAGGTGTGGGAATGTTTGAGCTTTAAAGAAAAAAAAGGACTTCTGAACTCCTGGTTTTCTTCTTCTTTTGGAGCTGTATAGGCTTCACTGATCTGATGGACTTCTTTGGTTGCCTGCTTTCTGCCCTTTTCTGTGCTCCTTTTCCTAACAAGCCTTCTTGTGTCCTCAGTTCAACTTCCCCGATCTGCATGTAGTTCACAGGTCTGAGATACAGATCTGTATCTCTCATCAATTGTTCTGTTCCTGTATCTGGAATATTACTGTGGGTGTCACCAAGCTTTCTTGCTGGGCTCCATCTAGATTTGAAGAGACAGTTTTTCCCCTTTGATTTTTGGTTTGCACCCTACTCGGCTCCTATTTGCCTCAGAAGTAAGCCCGGGACTGTAGGATTTACTCCATTAGGCTGCACAGATTCTCTGTAACATCTGTCACTTTTTGGAAGCTCCCTGCTTTCAGGTTGGCTCTGTACAAGCCCAAACGAAGCTCTTCATCGTTTCCTCACACCCTCCCCACCTTAAACTGTTTCTTTTTTCAGTGGTGGCTCCCATTTCCTTACAGTTACAGTGTGATATAATGCAGTTTCTTGGTGTTGTTTCATGGTTTTGATTGAATGTCTTGCTACATCTGCTTTAAAGGCTTGAGTCTGATTAATATGCTTATTCCCTCAACCCAAATCCACACCAGAGCTGTAGTGTTCCCTCACTTATGTGAATTCAGACTCCTGAAGAGTCTTGCTTTTGAGGGCCCTGTACATTTTGTTTCCTTCTTGTCTCCAGCCAAGCTATATCTTTTTCTGTTGCTTCCATCTTTTTTCCAGTGATATTGGTGAGTGATATTATCTAACCAAAACCCCTTAGTTTTCACTTCTAAAAACACCTAAGAGGCTCTTGACCCTGGATTTATATTTCTTTATAGAAGACTGGGGGTGGTGAAAGCTCTTACATCAATTGTTGTCGTTGCTGCAGGGTAGTGTGTGAGGTACCTGCTTTGGTTGAGAACTCTGTGGAGCAGACACCTTGTCCTTCAGAAGCTGCTGGTGTAGTAGGCACCTTTCAAGAGATCTAGAACATACTGCTTTTCTGTTGGTTTGCTGATTAACTGATAAGGCAGCACTTCTCCAAAGGTTGTTAGCAGCTGGGCTTGCCATGCAGATTGGAGGACAAAGTGTGACTAAAGTCTAGTTTTGAGGGAGAACAAAAATTAACTTTAAGCAATGCTGATATGACACTTTTATTCAAACTTTCAGTTTGTAAGGAATCTGTCATTTTTAAGATAAAGATACTATTCCCTATTTTTGCCTTCCCCCACCCAATTTAAGACATGACATGGCTGGGTATGTAGCTGTGCTAGATTTGCATGTAGAGAACTCCAAGAAGAAAACGACCCATCTGTGTGTAAGTAACTCAAAGTACAAAGCAGCCTTAGCTGTGAGAGAACTGTGAAATGTGGTTTTGGTTTCGTTGAGTCAGTGGTTTCTGTTTCTGAAACTGGTGCTAAGGGGAGCCATTTTGCTGGAAAGTGATGTCATTTGTAGCCAGGACTGGGCAAAAATCAGGTGTGGAACCTTCTTTGCAAGAGGCAAAATTGCATGTAGAGCATTTTACTTGTTAGCACGTAATGATTATTCTGATTTTTTTTTTTCTTGAAACATATTAGGAATCTTGTTAGGGAGTTCTGTCCTCTAAGTGCTGCAGAACAGATCAATTTGCAGCAAGATGGCTGATTTCACTGTTAGGTAGAAATGCCAAACTTTAATTTACTTAGATGTGATGTCGCTGGCTTTGTGTTCTACCACAGAATAAAACAAATAGTAATTTCCCAGGGAGCTGTGTGACGCGTACACCAAGATCTTGTTTAATGGAGTTAGGCAGGACAAAAGTAAACCTAAACTAAAAAAAAGTAAACCAGAACTAAAGTTCTGGTCCAAATAAAAAGGGAAGTGTCAGATGGCTGATATTTGTGGACCTTGGTAAAATTCTGTGTATGAAATGGTCAACTTGGTAATTTAGTGGCAGTAGCTTAACATGTACTTGCTTTATTCTAAAAAGAATAAATAAGTGTTCTGGTTTTTCATCTTAGCACTGCAAGACGATTAAGAAAAATTCTATGAACTGCTGTTTTGCTGTCTTCACTGTCAAGGTTGCTTTGCATGAAACTGGACTTCAGGCATTGCATCTACATATTCCTGGCCTTGTATTTGTGTAATTATAATCACAAATTGGGTTTTAAAGTTCCATTTGCTTATTCATTACCTGGAGGCAAGTATCTTGCTTTCATGCAAAATATTTTTGGTAAAAACAAAATGCTACATGACAATAGGAGACTCTGATTTGGATATTCTTCCATGAAACCATTGTGGCCTTTCAAGAGAACAGGGTAAATGTTCTTCAGCTTTAGTTGCAAACTTTCTCTACTGTGAAAATAGGCAACACCCCTCTTCTGCTCAGCACTGGTGGGGCCACACCTGGAATACTGTGTCACAGTACTGTGTCCAGTACTGGGCTCTCCAGTACAAGAGAGACTTGAACGTACTGGAAACAGTCCAGCAAAAAGATGATGATTAAGGGACAAGAGCATCTTTCCTTTAAGGAAAGGCTGAGGGAGCTGGGACTGTTTAGCCTGCAGAACAGAAAACTTGGAGAAATGGTATCAGTGTATATAAATATTGAAGGGAGAGTGTAAAGAAGATGGAGCCAGGCTCTTTTCAGTGGTGCCCAGTGATGGGACAGAAGGAGATGGATAGATGGATGCAAACTGAAGCACAGGAGGTTCCCTCTGAACATCAGGAAACAATTTTTTTTTTTTAACTTTTTTTTTAGTGTGATGGTGACCCAGCACTGATACATGTTGCCCAGGGAGGTTGTGGAGCCTCCATCCCTAGAGTTACTTAAAAACCATCTGAGCATGGTCCTTGTCCACTGGCTATAGGTGGCCCTGCTTGAGCAAGGGGGTTGGACAAAATGACCTACAGAGGTCCCTTTCCATCTCAATGATTCTGTGCAGTTTAAATAGGCAATCATAGTCTCTGACATAGAGAAGATAAGACATTGGCAAGAAACTGTATAGCTAAAATGGTTATTTAAAAAGGCATAGTGTAAACTCTTGCATTTCATTTAATAGCCATCCTGGAATAATGTTCATAAAAATGCCCATATGCTGATTCCTACTCCGGATAAAGATGATGATCCAGTTGGTGTTGATTACTCTCACTTTATACATCTAAGCGTTGTTCCAACTAGAGCTTCACCGTTACCAGTTCTAGGGTAAGTGTGCCATTTTGCTGCTGCTCATCTGCCTTCTTTTGTCTTGTGCTTTAAGACTAAACATATTGATCTGTCTTAGCTGGGCAAACAGAGAGGATGTATGGAAAAACATGATAAACAAAGAAGAGACATATGTGAGGGATAAACTTTATATGCAAAGGCACCCTCTCCTGCAACCTAAAATGAGAACAATCCTTCTAGACTGGCTAATGGAGGTAAGCTTTTTTGTGCTTGTGAGTATTTCAAGTGTGCTGTTGTTGAAGTGTTCTAGTAACTGTCATGATCTTTGCGTAATCCATTTAGCCCTAGACACTTGTCTTCACCTTAAAGTTTGTCAGTGGCACCAAACTTAAAAAAAAAATATATAGTGCAGTGAGTTGACAGTGTACAAAGTGACAATATTTTCTGCTATTCATTTAGATTGATAGGGGATAATAATCAGTTTTTCCCTAGTTACTCCATGATGTAAGGTCACACTGCAGCTAAAAGCTGCCCAAATGATTATGAAAGTCACTGTAAGAAGGAAGGAGTGGTGGCTTAGAGACCAGATGCGTCTCTCAACCACTATCTGATATTGGCATCTAGAATGTACTACATCCCTTTTTTTGTTTGGATGACTTGGTGGCATGGTCTCTGTTCTTAATTCTGAAGTATTTGTGGGAATTTTCTATTTGGAGGTGTTGGAAAGATGCATCTTTGCGAAAATGAGGAACTGATGTTGTGACATTGTTAGAACATGTGCTTGCATTTCCTAAAAGGGTTTTCACTCTGATCCCTTCTTTTAGGGGGAGTTGCTGTAGTGGCAGTCATCTTGTGTCAAAGGAAACTGTTTGACTCATGCTCTTACTTAACATGTTACTTCACAATAGCAGTGAAGCAGAACGTCAATATGAATTTTATGTCTAGCTCATGGGTTTGTTTGGTTTTTTTTAGTACATCTGTAGCATCTGTTTTTGACTCTATAACATTGTTCTTGACCTTTGTAATCTCTGATGTCTCTCCAGGTTTGTGAAGTCTACAGGCTTCATAGAGAAACTTTTTATTTAGCACAAGATTTCTTTGATCGGTTTATGGCAACACAACAGAATGTTGTAAAAACACTATTGCAGCTTATTGGTATCTCTTCTTTATTCATAGCAGCAAAGCTTGAGGTAAGTATCCCCAGCTTTACTTAAACATAAAAATGTGAATGGACAGACAGCACACTTACTATACAGTAGATGCATTTTGGCAGGCTTCATGGAGTTTGTTGCTATAAATTTTCAGCTGGGAGAAAGGAAAAAAAAAATCCTTTTTTATTTTCAAAATTCCTCCTCTCTTTTTTTTTTTAGAAGTGGCTAAAATTAAGACTAGATAACATCATAGTATGTCTCTTTAATCTTTAAAGGATAGTCTTTTCAGTGTTAGAATAAATCTGAAGTTTTTAGTTGCTGTTGCTAAATGAGTTTTTGGCTGGCTGCTGTATACAGAAACCACTTGTTGCAATTGTCATGAGTGGAGTACCTACTGGATGATAGTCGGAGCTATTTTTTTATTTAATGGAACAAGTTGAACTACTAAAATACATTGTGCTTTTTAAGTTCTTACTGTTTGTCTTTTAAGAGGGCTATTATTCTTCATTCTGTTCTTCTCAAGCAAGGGATAAAAGGCCTTTTCTGTAGCATGTATAAAAAAAGTCTGGATGTTCATTATGGTACAATCTCAGTGCTGCTGTAGTCAAACATAATGCATGCTGTACTGATCCATCAAAAGTGAAAGGTGAAGGCTATCAGGAGGAAGGTTGAACAAGAAATCTGTATATATTAAAGGCAGATTAGAACACCATGAGTTCGGATGGGGGATTGGGTTCATTTTTCCCCTCCCCCCCTTTTTTGAGATGAGATGCTGAAGTAGTGGTGGTTTGGTGTTTTTGTTTGGTTTTTTTTTTTTAAGCACATGAGAGTAGTTACAACCTATTCCACAAACTAATACTTGATCTCCTATCTTTCAGGAAATTTATCCACCAAAGTTGCACCAGTTTGCCTATGTTACAGATGGAGCTTGTACAGAAGAAGAAATCCTCAGTATGGAATTGATCATTATGAAGGTAATATTTCGAAGTGGAACTAGTTCTACTTTAGTTTTTAAAATCACATAGCATAATCAGACTAAAAGCAGAGAGCCTCACTTAATCTTGTGTGCTGCTAAGAAGCAATTTCGTCTTTCTAATTAGAAAACAGTGTTCTCTAGGTAACATGTGATTTAAAGCATCCACCAGTATGTGCGTATTAATAAAATGAATCGTTCCCCCACCCTATCAGCAGGAGGGGATACAGGAGAGAATTAGATTTGTGAGTTTCAAAGATGCCTTGATGAACGCTGAAGGAATTACAGCTTCTGATCTGGAGTAAATAAAGTTGCATGGTTTGAGTTAGGAACTCTTTATTAATACTGAAGTCTTGTGTGTGTCTACTCTTTCAGGCTCTTAACTGGAACTTAAATCCACTGACAGTTGTATCATGGCTAAACATTTACATGCAAGTTGCATATTTAAATGAGCTTTATGAGGTATTGCTGCCACAGTATCCACAGCAAATATTTGTACAAATAGCAGAGGTAAGAATGATTCTTCCTTCAAATGCTGTTTCACCTGGGGAAAAGTATTCTTGTGATAGACTAATTAAACAACTGTTAATCTTGTAGCTCTTAGATCTCTGTGTGCTGGATATCGGCTGCTTGGAGTATTCCTATGGAGTGCTTGCGGCTTCTGCTTTGTATCATTTCTCCTCATCTGAGTTGATGCAGAAAGTTTCAGGTATTGGCATTTATAAACTAAGTCTAATGAATTCACAGATGTTAAGCCTTCATTCAGGCAGATAAGCCTATGTCTTATCTTCCAGGTTATGAATGGTGTGAGATAGAGGAATGTGTAAAATGGATGGTTCCATTTGCAATGGCTATAAGGGAAGTAGGAAGCTCCAAACTCAAACACTTTAGAGGTATAGCTCCTGAAGACTTGCACAATATACAGACGCACATAAACAGCTTGGATTTGCTGGTATGTATATGCATAATGAAGACAAGCTGTCGGTAAAGTCTTCTACATATTGCTTTTTCTTTAGTTAGAACATACAGTAAGCTTGAGTGAAGCATTATCAGATTGAGACTGAGTGTGTGCAGATAGTAAAAGACATACGGTTGTACTCCACTTGCAAAATTCTTGGGACAGAGACCTGACTTTTCAGTATTTAGTTTAAAAAGGTGATTGTAAGTTAAGTTTCTCATCTCAAATGGCAAATAATTACTCTAGAAACTGGAAGCACATTTCTACCCTTTAGGATGTTTCAAATATTGTATGTCAGACCTTTCTCTATAGGAAATACAGGTAACATAACCTTGCCTGGTGAAAGAGAAAGTAGACTTATCACTTAAGACTGATCTGGTGGGATTGTTAGTCACGGTGGTTGACAAGAAGTTGAGCAAGAGTGGGTTTTAGCATAAGAAGCTTGTAGAGGATCAAAATCTTGTCCAACAAATTGTAGTTGATCTAAGCTATCGGAGAGATATTATTTCTAGTTAAGTAATTTAGTTGTAGAAGTTAAAGCTCTTCCTGTTCAGTTGCTTCTGAACTTTGCTTTCTTGAATATAAAAGTACCACAGTGCTGATAATCAGATTCCAAAAGTTAATACTGACCTGTTGGGGCTTGTATTGACCAACTCTTGCCTGATTTATCAGGTACTGTTGGGTGGGGTTGAATGTAGATATGGATTTCCAGATTAGTGATCTATCAAGTTATAAACCAGTGAATTATATTGATCTGTTGCATAGATACACCAAAGTAAAGATTTATTCCCTCCCCCCCCTCCTTTTCCTGTGCTTTCAGGACAAAGCTCAAGCAAAACAAGCCATATTGGCTGAGCAAAATAGGACTTCACCTTTCCCCACTGGTGTCCTTACACCACCACAAAGTAGTAAGAAACAATCTTCTGGACTGAAAACAATATGACTTTAGAAACTGTTCACAGACAATTTTGCTGAAGTGCCTGTTCTGCTGGTTCTGACTCTTGCTCCATTATGGAAATGCTGCCAGTGAAGTTCATAAGCTTTTATGGAATCTGAAGAGGAAACCTTACTTTTTTCATGACAGAAATTTTTTTTCTATTTGAAATATTTTTATTGAACATTAAAATATTTTAAAGAAATGGATCAAGTACACCAGCCACTTAAAAGAACACCGAAGAGTGCTCCAAATGCTGCTACGGAGGGTGATGCTTGATGTGACCAACTGTTCAGAAAAAGGGCTTGAAGTTTAGATTAGTTTTGTGCCTGTTTGTCCTTTGGATAATCTGCAGTCACACTGTCCCCTGCTGACAATTGGGCAAAAAGTGCTGTGGAAGACAACATTTCAAAGCCTCTTTTTCAAATGGTTGGCTTACAACTTGATGCCTTTTTAAAAACTCTTTATTGTAAATGCTGCTATGTCTCTGTGTATCCATTTTTAATAAAAATGCTGTCTAAGACAGCTGGTTTTATGTATATTCCTATTTTTCTTTTATGGTCAGCAAAGGTTTTTCAGACTGTGACCACTAGTAGTGTGGGAGTTGGGGATGAATAATGTAGTAACTGTGGCTTTATTTATTTACCACTACTGCTTTATCAATTAAAACTTCCTTTTTGGATACTAAGATAAAGTTGTCATGTTGGGCTAGTTGGATTTCCCTTGGCCAGTTGCAGATGGCCAGGGAGGGGATAATAAACATGACAAGTATGTGGGGGAATCCTTCCACAACACACTTTCTAATGATCAGTGTATTGGGGAATTCTTGAATAAAATTGTCTGGATTGTTACGCTTAATAGCAAGACGTAATCAGTAAGGAAAGCCTACCTTTTCTTGAAACATAATCATTTAAGCTTTGGGATTTTGGCATAGGCTTTGACAACTAATTGTTGTATGTACAAAATTGAATTCTGGAACAGTATGTGCCTTCTTACAGGAAGAGTTGTCCTTCTTGACCTTTGCAAGGTTTGAGAATCTGAGAAGTCATAGTACGATGTTTTTCTGGAAAGTCATAGTTCTGGAGAAAAGGGGAATAGAGAAATAAATGTAAAAAATGGTTGCTTTTTTTTTTCTCATGATGTTCACTTAGAAGGACTGTTCAACAACATTGAAAACTTTTGTGAGACTACCAGAATTCATCATGTGCTGTAGGTAACCTAAATGCTACAACACTTATTTCAGGAAGCTTCTACTCTGCTGTTGGCTAATATTTCTAAACATTAGTTCCCAACAAGGCTGCTTTTTATTATTTTTAAGTTATTCTCCCTGTTGCTCTTCCCTGACCCAGTATTCTGATAAATGTTAAAGCTTTAATGTAATAAAAATGCCTATGGTTACTAATGGTAAGCAAATTATTTGGTGTTGCTGGCTTTGTTTTTTTCCCTTGCAATGAATGGTCATAAGTTCTGTGCTAACGAAACCAGTGTAAATGTTAGCTGAGCAAGCGTGCCAGTTCAGAGAGGTCTTAACATATCCTAGAGCAAGGAATGTTACATGTGCCTATTATTGAAAAAGTTTGTAAGGTTGGATGGATTGTCAAGACGTGTTTTGGTACTTAGTCCTTAAATTTAAAACGCAAAACTGGGGTTTGGGGGAGAAACAATAACCCTCCTGAAAGGTACTCTCTAGGCTTAATTCCTGAATCACCAGCCAAGCTTCAGTACTAGTTACTTTGCAGTGCTTGGTCTGAGTTTCAGCTGTTTCTAAAAAAAAAATAAAAAAAAAAAATTAAAGAGTTTGAAAAATCATGTTTAAACTGTAACTGACCCCTTATAAATGGGGATTACATTTTCTGTATGACTTTTCCCTGTTCAGGGAACTATTCTGTACTAACATTACAGATATGATGAACTGTAACTTTCAGTTTAAGATGGTACGAGCCAGGAAGTTGTATTTTAGTCAAGAGTGAATGCAGGTGGTCTGTGTGTTCTTGGCTGTGTGGGAAACCTTTATCTGAGAGAGATATATTTATCTATGAATGAAACTGTTCCGATAACAGGCCTCTGTCTAAATTGGAGTTCTGCTTTAGGTGGTCAACCTGCTAATTTTATAATTTCCCCCCAAAAAAGATCAACCTGCTTTATTTTAATGGGGAGCAGCCCGTTCAGAGCACGGAGATCACGACTTTGCAGCTTCCCAGGTAGGAATGCAATCACGTGCCAGAGGTGCAGTACTTTCCAGCAGGAGCAACTGTTTTCTTACTTTTTCATCTTTATCCCCTGCTTTAAGAATCTTTGTTTCTGGTTGTCTCGCAACACGTGTGGCTGCTTATGTCTGTCTGAGCGCGCTGCCTTTCTAGGGTAGCTTGAAAAAACTAAGCGCTGGTTGCCACAGGCTGAAAACCACCTTAGGGAGGAACGGTGCAGCTAATTTTAAGAAAGAATTTTAAAAGGTGGGGGGAAGGCTGCAGGGGAGGACAGTGGGGCTGCTCTTCTGGCACAGGAGGCACTGGGGAATGCCTGGAAAGCAATTTAGCTGTGCATTGCTGCCCGCTCCTCGACTCGAAACTGTCTCTGCCTTTAATAGCTACAGACCCAGCATAAAGCACGCTGCAAAGTAAATTGAATTCTGCAGTAACCCAGGTGGCATGTGATTATCTTCCTCCTCCCGAAAGGCTTCTCATAACTATGCATCAAAACCTCACCTTGGTCTGAAAGCTGGGGGCATCGGAGAAACTTTGAGCAAGAGGAACGGATCCAGTGCTAATTTTCTCTTATTGCTGCTGCAGGATTGCAAGTCGGTGGTGGCTGTGGCTGCATTGAAGGAAATGGCCCCCAGTGAAGGAGCTGAAGCAGCAGTTGTGAGCTGGGCTTGGGGAGGAGGAGCGCCGGTGAGCAGAAAGGATGAAGATGCAGAGGTCCATGCTGTGAGTCTGCCGGATACTAAATTGTTGAAAACGCTGTAATAATCTAAGAGTAGATCATTGAAATATTTCTCCCGCGTAGCGTCTCCCCTAAAGCAGTGGGATGGTCTGCCTGTGGCTATCAGCTTCTAGGTCTCAGGTCAGCATCTCCTCTTGGTTCTTAGGAATTACCCCACCAGAGGGGCTATTACACCCCGCTTGGGGGAGGTGGGGGTCAGCAGAGCAGAAGGCGAGCAGAACCCTTGCACAGATGCTGGGCTGGGCATCCCATGGGAGCTGGAAACCCTGTAAGATCAAGTTTCTCTCAATTCCTGGGTGCTGTTTCCTCCATGTTCAGTGCAGCTGGCCTGGCTCAGGGCAGCGGCAGCTTGAGTTCAGGCAGTTGGGGTAAAACACCCTTCCTTCCACGAGGCTGTGAATTTGGACCTTGGTGCAAGCGTACGGGGCAAACTGCAGCATCGCCTCTCGGGGGAGGCTCTTCTGCCTCTTCCCGGGCGTTTCAGTTAAATACCTGCTTGTTTGAACCAAAGAGGCTGCCACCCATATGGAAGGGGTGTGAAAATCCCCTGCTCCTCACCATGAGACCCAGGACTTCCTTCTACTGCCTGGTGCCCATGCGCCGAGACGTGATCACCAGCCTCTGCTCCTGGGCTGGAGAAGAGCCTGCGGTTGCCCAGCTGATGAGAGGGAAGTATTTCCTTCATCTGCGTGGTTTCCTATGGTGTGTTCTGAGTCTCTAATGTTGCATTTCTCACTTGGGCTTGGCTAGAGAGAAAAGGATTTAGTTGCTTTCCTAAGTTTCCACGAGTGTTGGAATGAGGAGTGGTGCGTTCATGGGCAGGGGCTGCAGTGGGCAAATGGTTCTCTAAATGTAAATGCACTTAGTGTCTTTCTGGCAATATTTCAGTTGGTCTTCACTTTGTTTAAAAAAAAAAAAAGGTAGTATTCAGACACATATGTTAAAGGACTTTTAAGCTGTAAAGGCAAAATCAAATGATTGAATGTTTGGGTTTTTTACAAACTGTTTACAACAAAGATATTTGCAACTGAAGTGATGTAGTTCCAATCACGAGATAAACAATTCTCCTGACAGAGAAAAGCGACAAGCCTAAGCATTTTCTGGAGAATCCTGCAGCTAAAGGCCAAGCCACAGATACGATTTTCCTGGTACTAAAAGCATATCTTGGTATGTTCTATTTTCTTCCGTTGGAGGCAGATTCTTTTATTTTCAGTAGGGCCAGGGGTCTAAAGTAACTTGTGTACGGATGTGAGCTTCTGGAAAGAAACCACCATGCGGGTTGGTGGGGTAAGGATGTAAAATCCCCTGGAGCTGAGAGGGTGGGACTGCCTCTGGGTTAGTGCCCATCTCGCATTGATACTTTTTTTTCTTAAATTTGTACGGAAGATTGTTCATGTCGAACCAAAAATAAGTGGCTTGGTTGGAAATCAGGTGCTCCCTGCAATGACAGGAAAGCTCTAATAAAGCTGTGTCAGAAAGGGTTTGAGTTCCCCCCGCCCCCAAGGCAGAAGAAGCAGGGACAGCTGTGCTTTGCCAGGTTATCGTGTTCAGACTCCGCTTACACGAGTTTACCTATTGCGTGCCCTGCGTGTATCTAGGATAAATGGTGTGAGTGTTCTTGGACTGAATCCCAGAGTAACAGTATCAGACGGAAAAGAGTAATACGGTGCTTTATTCTGTAATTCTGCATAAGGTGTTTTGAATTATTCTTTTTTTTTAGGAGGGGAGAGCAGATACTCTACCAAGATGCCAGCCTCTGCAGCTCAGCGCCTCAGCCCAGTTTTTCTGTATGTTACAGCATTATTGACCATGACAAGAACTAAAAGAAAACCTTTTCTTCTCCCCCCCCGCCCCTTCCCAAAATGCACCTTCCAAGTTCTTACCAGATGTCAGTATAATATTTGGGCCATACAGCTCACAGTGAGGTTGGGCTTTCACACTTCGGTTTAAGGTCGGTCTGAGGATAAACAAGTTGCTCTCTCGGCTCAGCCAGATCTGCAAAACGTCGCTTTCTGATGTTTGTAAAACTGATGTTTCTGGGCTCGCAGGAGGCATCCCCTCTTACCTGTGCCAGGATGATGATGTTATTTGGGCACAGTAGAGGACAAGTGAAAACCTTTTTACATCTTGGTGTGGGAAGTCTGGTTGCCAGCCACAGGCCCTCAAGATCGAAGAAAATTGTTTTAATTTTGGCCAAAATCTTGCAGAATGATGAATGCGCCGAGGAAAGGCTAGCTGATCCTGCGTGGTTTTATTAGTATTCTGGGCTTCAGTCAGGAGATTAATAATGGCCACAGACAGTGTCTCTTCATATTAAAGTGTCTTCACATGAGTAGTTTGGGTGAGTGCAAAAGGACTGCAAGGCACAAGCAAGCTGCCTCATCTCGCCCCAACTGACAATGAGTCAACACTTTAATATAAAGAAGAGACAGTTGGTAACAGTCATTAACATAACAAAGTGCCCTATAGATCACTCCGAATTCATCTGATTGTTTTTAAGCAAATGTTTTCCCCCGAGAAGTGGTAACAGAACAATTTGTTGAATGTTTTGCTGCCTGGGCCACCCGGTTCTGCTTGGAGTAGGAGAGGTGGGACGGCTGGTCCTGCAACCTCCCAACAGAGAATGGTGTTTTCTTGCAGTGACAGTGTGCTAATTTTTTATTTTTTTTAGCCTGACTTCCCATCAAACGTGGACTCATGGGGGAAGTGTATGGGTTTGGGGTTTGGGTTTTTTTCACCCCATTCCCTCTCTGTTGGCTTCTTCTATTGGGCAACTTCAAGAAGATCTGACTTCTGTTAATATAGGTAAGAGGAGAAAGGAGTCAGACGAGCTGGTGATCCTCTGTATGAAGGACAGGCACAGGCTTGGTCAGGGACCCCTGGATGAGTGACAGCAGGGGGTCCGTGCTGGCAGGATGAAAGATGGGGGAAGCAAGAGGGAAGAAGGAACCAGTGCAGCACTGGCGGCCATCGTGATGTACATCTGGCATCAAAGAGGACTGAGCAGAAGCTAAGAGTAGCTCCAGGGAGAGAAGAAATGCCACGCACAAGAGCAGGTCTGTTAGTCTGCTGCTCATGGAGAAATTTGCTTGACTTCTGTACGTGCCATCGCACTGGGATGGTGCAAGAAATGCACTGGTTGAATGTTCCAAGAAGCCATTGTCTGTCTGCCCAGAGCTACCTGGCTTTGTGGTTGCTGTAACTCACGTGTGTTCTTGAACTAGGGTAAGACTAGGGGTTTCTCCTGGGGTTTCTGAGGGCTGCCTACCGGTGGCTACAGGGCTGGGCCGTGCTGGCAGCTGCAGTGGGTTTGGATCCTCCTGCTGCCAAGAGGACTTTGCTCCCCAGCAGCCAGCCTGAACAGAAGCCCCGATTCCTGGGAATGACGTAACAGAAAGGTTTGGCTCTGGAGAGGGTAAATCGTAGGAGTCTGGAACACCTTGCTGGCTGGCACCAAGGGCAGAGATACCAGAGCAACCCAGGTGGGGGATAGTTTTGAGAGGCACCAATTACAGAATCACAGAATACTCATGTTTGGAAGGGACCTTTGAGATCGTAGAGTCCAAACACAAAAAAAAAAAAGAAGAAAAAAAGAAAA
This sequence comes from Tringa tobata, assembly GCA_033628505.1. Taxonomy (NCBI): domain Eukaryota; kingdom Metazoa; phylum Chordata; class Aves; order Charadriiformes; family Scolopacidae; genus Tringa; species Tringa tobata. The sequence goes on along the minus strand of JAHREE010000265.1, from coordinate 2,479,023 downwards.
AAAACACCAAACCCACACCCACCCACAAACAGACACAAACCAATAATCTCGGGCACTAGAACATGCCCTGAAGAGCCATGTCTACACGTTTCTTAAATACCTACAGGGATGGTGACTCCACCACTTCCCTGGGCAGGCTGTTCCGGTGCCTGACCACCCTCTCAGTAAAGTAATTCTTCCTAAGATCTAATCTAAACCTCCCCTGCCCCAACTTTATACCATTTCCTCTGCTCCTGGCATTATTCCCTTGGGAGAAGAGGCCAACCCCCACCTCTCTACACCCTCCTTTCAGGTAGTTGTAGAGGACAATGAGGTCCCCCCTCAGCCTCCTCTTCTCCAAACTAAACATGCCCAGTTCCCTCAGCCTCTCCTCATATGACTTGTTCTCTAGACCACTTATAATTCTGTATCTGACTTTGCCATGTTGTCACCTCCAGGGCAGCTGCAGGCAGGTGGGACACGTGGTTTGGGGTGGCTGTGTGTGTTCTGGCACCTGTTGCTCAAGAGCCTGAGAGAAATGCCTGGCTCTCCCACAGCTACTGGTGTCCCTGGGGAACCATCCGGACCTCCTCCTCCACCTCCAGCTCTGTCCTGGGTGTTCATCTCTCCGGAGCGTGGGGGGAGCATGAATGCATCCCTTTGTGCGGGGGCTGCGCTGGGGGTCGTGCACTCCTTCAGGGATGCGGAGAGCACGCTGGAAGATGCCCGGGTGGGACCTGGCTGGGAGAGGGGCCGTGAAGATCCCAGGAGCAGCTCAGCAGCCCCCGCGCTCATTGACTTAATTGGGGCTGCGCCGCGGGGCTGGAGGAACCCAAGATGGCCGGGATTCTCACGGCGTGGGGAGGCTCGCCGGCGACGACCGGGAAGCGGCCAAATCATTAACGTCAATTAAGTACAGAATGCGTAGATTACTGACATGTTATTGTTGGGGCTCTAAAGGAAATATAATTAATAAAACTCCCCCACCCACACCAAGAGGCGGCCCTTTGTGTTCCATGTGCTTTCCCCTGCCGGCAACGTCTATCTCCTCCCGCAGCCCCGCGCTCCTTTCAGCAGCCTCGGACAGCATTAACATTTGAATTAACATAAAATCACTTTCTGAAATCTGTTAACATTTATAGCGTTGCTGTACTTTGCCTGATCATTGCATTTTTTCTGTCGGTTTGAGCTCGGTGATTTTTTTTTTTTTCCCCTCAAATGATACCAAACATAGACCTATTATGCTGCAAAAATCGCATATTTGTTTAATGATTTCCCATTGGTATCTTTGTTGCTATGATCCAAAGCAGTAAATAGAAGCTCGCGCGTTAACACTGTGTTGTTCTACATAATAAATTTGAATATCCCCAGAAGAATATTTTTAACAGGGCTTTTCTGAATAAAATGCATATGTGCCAAGGTATTAGTAATTACTTAAAATCGGTTTTTGACATTTAATGTTGACATCTAAAATATTTCCTTTAATTTTTGGTTGCCTCTGCAAAGAGAAATAATGGCATTCGTCCTAGGGAAGGCTGGGTGGACAAATAACACTTTAACTCATATTGAAATGAAAAGCAATAAAGAAAATGTGCTAAATGTCAACAGTAAAGCATATCTTTTCTTCACGTATCATGAGGAGAATATACCCCAAAATGTGTGCACACACACAAAAATCCTTTAAGTGACTTAATATGTTTGAATATTAATGGTTTGAATGTTAATCCATTGCAATGGTTCCATTTTTTTGAAAATTGGCTATTTAAATACATTATTACCCCAATAATTTCTCTGTGGTCACTGTGGTAGCCGTAGTATGAAAAATAATCATCATAAATCTGAATTTACAAAATATCTCCAAAATTGCACAGTTTTGCTGAGAGAAACAGAAGATGAAGTACGTATTATTTAACCCAATGTATTTTGTCCTTGCAGGAGTTGCTTGTCTGAAAAAACCAGCAGATGGAGTCTGTCGGAAGACACGAGGGTCTGGCAGCAGCCTAAGAAACCGGCTCGATTTTTGTTGTGAAGGAGCGACGATGAGTGAAAGCCTTTGCCACGTGAGGTCCAGCCTGGAAACTGGTGGAAGCTGGTCGACGCTGAAGCATTCGAGGAGAGCAGCTTGGCCAGGAACCCAGGTGAGTCGGGTCAGGACCCTGTGCCCCTGGTAGAAGGGATTTGACTGGGGGTGGTCAAGGATGGCTCGCACCGTCTCTGCATCCAGCTTTCTGCCGGGTGGTGGGAAACCCAACAGGCTTTGGTTTCAGCGTGGCTGACTGGTGTTTTTCAGCACGAGAGGCTTTGCATTCAGCTGTGCAGGAGAGAGGATGTCCAGCGGGGTGTGGGTGGCTGTCCCCAGGGCGAGTATCACTGCCCTGGTGGAGTGGGGTGGAGGTTTGGGGGTGCGGGAGGGCCCCGGGAGCCACCCCACGGCACAGCCGCGCTGCAGGCCAAGCTGCTGGGGTGGTCTGAAGGGAAAAACTAATGTCGGGCCCTTATCTTTCCGCATGAGGTGCTGCACAGCGCTGTAACATCTGTCTGAAGGCAGGCTGTGACGTTTTGCATCAGAAAGCATCTCTGTGAAAGCTTGGATGCAGGAGAGGCCAGGGCAGAGCCCCTGTGCGAGGCTCGTGTGTGTGGTCAGGAGGGGTGGGAAAGCTCCTTATCCCTTCTTTTAGTTTTTAAAACTTTTTGGTTAAGATAATTATGAGGAAAATCATAACAGGTTGCCCAGGGAAGTTGTGGATGCCCCATCCCTGGAGGGGTTCAAGGCCAGGCTGGATGGGGCTTTGAGCAACCTGGTCTGGTGGGAGGTGTCCCTGCCCAGGGCAGGGGGTTGGAACTCGATGATCTTTAAGGTCCCTTCCAACCCAAACCATTCTATGATTCTATCATGAAGCACCTCCACACTTTTGCATCCCTGAGTGTATCTCATTATGCATAAACACACGTCTTCATCCCTGAATTTCCCAGAGTTATTTGCAAGTGTCAACGGTCGCTGGGATGTTCTTTGCACAGAGTTGGCCATTCGGACAGGAGCGTGGCAAAGCAGAGGGAGAGGAGAGGATGCCTGTGGCTTCTGAGTGCTCCTCTGACACTTGGCCATGGCAGAAGGAAGGTCATGATCAGGGGCTCCACAAAAAGTAGCAGCCACCAGGGTCTGCAGGAGGATCACGGGCATCACTTGTGTCCCAGAAATGTGAGACTTGGGGGGTTACATTGCGATGGCAGAAATTATAGGCAGAAGAGGGAAGATTGCTTCACCTCTGACTTTATCTATGCTCATGACATCTATTCCTCATCAGTGTTTTCAGTTCCTGTCCCCTCAAGGCACCTCTCATCCACGCCTGAATATCCTTGTGTGAGCATCTGGAAATGTTACTTGCTTTTGAATTTTTTTGGCTGCATTGCCACTCAACTAAGAGTCTTCAACAGCAGTAGGCCTCGGTGAGGCAAAACTTGCTAAGCCTGATAAAGTACTGACCTGTGTAAATCAATGAGATTTTTTGCCATCATTCTCTTCTTTCGTTTGAACTCCTATGACCAGAGTAACCTGTGCGTACTGTCTCAGATAAATGATGTATCCACGCTGCTCAGCCGCATGTGTTGTACAAGGAGAAGGACTCTCGGGTCCTTCACGTGCTCTGAAAACAGGGACATTGCAGCAGTATGTGAAGAAGCTTGCCCAGGTGGCCAGCCCAGGGCAGAGTCCTGATCCATGCAAGCAGGGACCGATCCTGGAGTGCCCTCGCCTAGATCAGTCAGGCATCTCTGTAAATTTAGGAATGTAGCAATGGGATTATCTTTGCTGCTAAACCCTCAAAAAGCTGAGCACCCTAATTATGAATTACAGCCTTCCCTTTCATATCTGCAGCTGAGTTTGACATGTGTAGCTGCAGCTGGCCCTACCTCTACAGTTTTATTTGATAAATCTGATTGATGAGGGTTTTTTAATTCCTCTCAATCTCTTTAAATTTAAAAAAAAAAAAAAAAAAAAAAAAAAGAAAGAGAGAGAGAAGTTGAAAAGAGCTGTAATTGCAAGTGAGGACTATAGAAACCTACAGCCAGCAGGCGTGCTTCAAAGGAAACCAGGCCAGCCTGGACCCTTTAGTTGCTGGCTAGTGAGGGCTTCAAATGTGCCTGCCTGTGACTGTGTTTTAGTTTTGATCCATACCAAAAGAGCTTAATTGGAGGATACTGAGTGTTTTGATGCATACAGCCTCTTCAGCTGGGTGTGCAGAGGCTGCCACTAGAGCAGACACCAAAGGTGGTCTCTGGTGTGAGGGGGTGGGTGTCCCAGCAGCGGGGAGCTCACTGCCAGACTCCCCCAGCGCAGGCAGGCGCCGCTCTGCCTCCTCTCCTGCCCGCGGAGCCGTGGTGTGTGCCCCATCAGGACAGGGGAAAAGTTTCCTCCTTGAGGAGCAAGAGACCTGCTTGGTGCATTTAAAGCCCCAGAGCTTACAGAGCTGCCTGGCCATGTCATCTCTGACCTCTCTGGCCATGTCATCTCTGACCTCCCTGGCCATGTCATCCTCTGACCTCCCTGGGCAGCAGGCAGGGACACGGCTCTCCCTGTGCTGTGAGTGACTCCCCTGTGCCCTGGTGTGGGCTAGTGCAGTGCTGTGGCCCTTGCCAGCTGCCCTCCTGCTGCTGCCTGTCTGCGTCTGCCCCCATCCCATCCCATCCCATCCCATCCCATCCCATCCCATCCCATCCCGCCGTGCCCCAAGGAACGGGGCGCAGAGAGCCGCAGCCTTCCTCTGCTCTCCCACCACTTTCCCTGGCACGCTCCCCTGTGTGAATTAAGCAACTAATTTTCATTAGTGTCAATGTGCCTTGCATCTAGCTCTAAACTACCAATTAAAGTTATCGATTCTGATCAGCCAAGGTACTAAATTCCAGTCGGAACTGAAAAAGCAGGTACTAAACTTACAGAAACAATCTGTTCAATGCAGCCACGGATTAAAGCGACTGATTCATCATCTTTGTATCTTTACAAACACTAATCCTCAGGATGTGGGTCTGGACCAGCTTCTGTGTGCTTGGAGTCTTCTCATTTCGTCCGAACGGGACAGATTTGAGCTATGAATCTCTAGCCGTTGCCCTTGAATAGCTATCTCCTCAGAAACAGGTTGATTTTTTGGTTCAGCTGATTAGTTCTACTGGGTTATTAATTATTGTGTAAAGATAATTTTGTGTTTATTGGTTCGGGACATGAGACTTTATCCCTTTATTTCCTGATCCTGCAAACACAGAAAGTAGCAAAGAGTTACTGTTTTTCACTGACTTCTGCTGTGGATTCTCATGTGGCTTTTCTCAGCCCGCTGATGGAACTTGGTCCTTAGCTCACCGTGTCTCCACAAGGCACTATTAGTCCATATATCCATGCTCTGGAGAAGATATATAACATTTCCCTGTTCTAATTTCATCTGGCTGAAGGTTGCATCCAAACAGTCATTGATTTTTTTAGGATAATTTGTGCTGGAACATACAAAAAAGGTGCTTCATTCTCTTGTTACTGGGTCTGAGTTGATTCAAGAGGCATGAACGGTGGCATTCCTCTGCAGCAGGAGCGACCCGTGTCTGCTCCATGCATAGCAGTGGTTTAAAAAGCTAATAGGATGTTTGAACTAAGAGTGAGGGAGAATATGAAAGAATATTATAATTGTGCATAACAGAAATTTCTATAATTAAAAATGGAATTCTCTGGCATTGGAGCAGAAATAGCAATTTTCTACCCAGTGAAGCTCCAAATTATTTTAGAGGGAATTAGATGTATTCTCCTGGACTGTGATCACTCTGAAAGATTTTTTGATGCTAAACTGTATCTGAATATTGGAAAGAGCAAGCTGTGTTGTCCTCTCACCTGCTGCTAGCTTGAAAGTGGAAACATCAGAGACAAAAGTGTAATAGCTTTTGAATTTGTTACACAGTTATGTTCTCTCCTCACATGATTATAACCTGGGAAATACCTTCTATAAGCACTGTGTATTCTCATGCACAGGTTTTTTTTTTTGCTGTGTTTGAGCCAAGATGGCTATTGGCTCTATATGCCGTGGCATCCTGAGAAGCTGCTTTTACAGGTTTGTAGCTGAAAGGTGCAGGAGTTTCCTGCCGTGGGACAGACAGCCCTGTGTGAACTGAGCCTTCCTAATGTGAGACACCGGTGTCTCCAGGAGCTGCCTGACCCGGGGATTCCCAGACGAGCTCTTCTCATACTCCCTCCAACACAGTGGTAAAACTGAAAAACTCCTTTTTATTTCTTTTTTGTCTTCCCCCCATCCCCGTTTGTTCAAAATCAGCTTGTGCTGCAACCAGCCATTTCAGCATAACCCCAGTACGTTTCTGGCTTTCCCAAACCTGATCTTCCACATGCCAGAAGGCTGCCTAGATGGGCTCTGGAGATAGTGGCAATGAAATATTTGGGATATGTGTATGTGCTAGCTCTGGCACTAGGTTGCCTTCTAGTTTTATTTTCACTGGAGTTCACTCAAGGCTGGTGGCATCTAGCCCAGGTTTGTCCAAGCAGTGCTCCCGTGCGTCTTCCAGGCTGGGAGCCTCGTGAGGTCTCACATCAAGCATCAGCCCCAGGGTAAACTACGTTTGTGTGATTCATTTTACTGAATGGGGGAAAAATTCAAATGAGCTCTTGCTCGCATGAGAAAATATCCTGGCAGGCTGGGATCCAGACTGGTTCCTCCGGCCCAGCTTGGCCGTGGCGTGTTCGAGTAAATCATAAGGAAGCGATGGGTGTTTGCCTCCATTAGCTCCCATATAAATATTGCTGCTCTGCCCTGGCTATTGACAGCGAGTGTTTTTCTGCTGGGCAGCCCAGTGCCAGGCGCTGACAGGCCGTTCCAGTACAGAGGCTGTCTGACCCGGCCTCCGACCCGCTGCAGGGGAGAAGAAGGTTGGGTTTGTGCTTAATGTACCGGGCAGGCACCCAGGGGAGCCTCTGCAATTCCCACTTCTGCCACAAACTTCTACTGTGACCTGGGATAAATCATTTAATCTCTTTCTGCAGCAACTCCCCTTTTGGGGAGAGAGGTGGAAACAGCAATAATAGCTTTCTTAATCTTGTCTGCTTTAGGGCTATATTTTTAATAAAGTGTGGCGCCAGTCATCTTTTATTTAAAGGAATGCCTTCCCAAAACAGGTTGGTTTTTACTTGGCGCTTACGACTTAAACCCACACCTGACCAGGGCTCGCACCCGAGTTGGGGTATTAGGGCTTCACTGTGATGCAGGGGGAGATAAAGCCTCAAGAGCCCGTCGGTGCTTCTGGTCCCTCTGCCTCTCCCCTCGCTGGCTGTGCCCTGCTTTTCCCAAGGAAACTCTCCAGCTGTCCCCTGATGTCTGTGTTAAAGCAAGAGACAGCCAAATGCTGCCCTACCTAGCAGCATGGGGAGGTCAGGCGAGGGAACATATTTTACTTGCCGAGCTGATATAATTGTTTAAAGCAAACAGACAGCTCAACATTTTTTGCTAACTTACAAAATCTGGCATCTCAGGAGGACGTGTTTGGACTCAGCAAGGCCACCTTCACAGGCAAAGCATTGTCATTAATCTGCGTGTTTGGCATTGCTGCTGGAGAGAGCCTCCTTCTTGCTTTGAACGAGACGTACATTCATGGACCGAAAGTTGCCTGGTTTTGTTTTCCTGCCGGCCGCCGGGTTTCGGTGGGGTGGGATGTCCCTGGGCAGGCACTGGGCTCCCCCAGCTGCCCCGGCACAAAAGCTCTGGTCTCTGCTGCCGGGCCGTCGAGCAGAGCAGGAGCTGGGATTGTATCCAGAGCAGTGCAATCCTATCACCTGCCAGTCTGGGGAAAAACAGGGTCTAAATAAAGGTGATGAGTGTGGTCAGAATTAAAAGGGTAAACAGCATCTTTTCCCTTAACGAGCTGTTTAACATGTGAGAAGCCCACACGGGCTTTATCTGTATTCTGACCAGCGAGGAGCCTTACCCAGACTTCATGCAACAATTCATCACGGCCGATTTGTGCAAGGCATATTTGAGATGTAAGATGTGTGACTCAACCTCTTTTATTCCCTCATTAATTTTCTATTCTGCCTGAAATGGGTTCTTAGAGTGCTCATCACCAGGGTATGAGGTATTTCACCAGGGCTGGTGAAAATGGGGCGGCAGGATTTCTCCCCTGATTTTTGTCATGGGGTGTGTGTGTGTGTTGGATAAAGGGGCAGATGTACAAACACCTGGGTGTGATGTGGGCTGGGTGTCCTGAGCCACCAGCACCTACTTCCACCTGCGGCTGTTCCCCTGAATGTGCAAATCTGATCATAAGAGCCAATCATTGCTCTATGACAGCGTTTCTAAGAAAATTGGTGGCCGAACAACTGGAATTTGAAGGTTTTAGCTCATGTCAATACTTTTGAAGGCCTCACCTGCAAGTGAGATCTGGTTTATTTGGTCAACCTGCATGCGCATCTGCTGAACTGTGTGTCTCAGGCAGATTTGCTTTTCTGCTCCGGTTCTTCTCTCCTTTTCAGCGCTTCTACGGGTGCTTCTCACTGTGCCTTTGTATTGCGAGCTTTATATATCTTTCTGCTGTGATATGTGTTTAACTACGCAGACTCCCAAAGTTCTCAGAAGATGAATGGCTTTATCTATAAGATTCCAGTAATAATCCATTTGTGTATGAAACGTGCTCTTCAGCATTAGCGCGTTGCAGGGGGTTGGCATTATCTGGTGGCTGGGGAGGAGGCTATGGGCAGCAACTGTGTTCTGAGCTGCGCCTCGGGCTCTCCCAATAACTCCTGACAAGTCACTTAAATCCTTTTCGGCTCACTGTATGGGGAGGCAGACATTTCTCAGCTGGCCGGATGTGCAGGCTGCTGTGTGGTTTCCTGAGCCAACATCTACAAAACACCCCAGCCTCCCGGGAAAGGCGACCGGTAAGCGCTTCCACTCCAAGCAGTGAATCCAGGCACCTTCCCGGGAGATGCGGTGGTGGTGGTGGTGATGGTGGTGGTGGTGGTGGTGGTGATGGTGGTGGTGGTGGTGCAAGAGGGCTCGGTGACACCAAGCATGCTACTACGTGGGGGGGTTAGAGAAGAGCTCTCCTCACCCACACTCCTGCAGATCCCCATCTCTGACGGAATTGGGCTTTTCCAGTCGTTTCAGGTTAAGGTATGTAGCAGCATGGCAGCTCACTCCAGCCTGCAGTGGTATCCTCGAAGTACTGCCCACTGGCTTTTGATTTAATTTCAGATGATCTTAGTCCAGGCAAAAAAATGCGGGCTGTGCCAATCAAGAAGTATAGAGCATGCAGTAAGTACAGTTCAAAAGCTGCATTACCCTTATCTATTAGTAATGATCAATTAGCATGAAGGTCAGTGGGCAGCTTGGAAATGAGTCAGATAAGAAGGGCAGAAGGAGGATTTGAATGGGAAGGAAATTCTTGATTCATATTCGGCGTTTAAAGTCATAACTCTGTAACAGTGGGGGTGGAGGGCAGCGTTAAGTAGTCCTGCTGTCACACTGACTCAACCACAGTGTAAATCACGGTGCAGAGAGTGCTGTGGCTTTTTCCTGGTGCTAGAGCACCACATTGCACCACAGAAGAGACTGCAAGTTGCAAGAAGTCCTCCTTGCCCTCCAGCCCACCCTGAAGATCCGTGGCTAGTGTGACCTCCCTCGCATGGCACAGCACCACGGGGCTGGTGGCTGCTGTCAGTGCCACCAAAAGCTTAGAATTCTGGTCCTTGGCTTGCACCAGCATGAGTGGGATCAGTGGTGAGGGGCACTGCAGGATGGAGGCAGGGGGCCTTCAGGGGCTCCCGAGCATCATCTGGGCAGGAGGCACTGCCCAACATAATGTTAATGTTTTTAGGGGAAGAAGAAAAGAAGACTTGCCACCAATTAATTAACTTGCAAATTTTGCACAGATGATCCATGTGTGTCTTATTAAACAGTAATTGGCCCTTCCCAGTGTGTATGTGCACTCTGAGAGAAATAAAAAGGTATTAAAAAACATTGCTGAGGGTTGCCTGTGCACACCTGGGGTAGTGTGGGCCCCTGGACAGGAGCACGTGCTGGAGCCTGGTTTCTGCTGAGAGCTGTTAGGGTTCAGGGGGAGAGGATGGGACACACAGCTGTGGTGGGCAGTGTCATAATGCACTGCCTAAAGGCTGCCTTTACCCATCATCTGCTGTAAGTAGGTGGGCTCAAAGTGATTTTATCTTCACCTGAGTGCTTCTGCGAAAGCAGCCAGCAAGCTTCCCAACAGACAGGTTATCACGGGTAAGAGAGAGGTGAGAGTTTTGGTGTAACACCCCATTTGAAGGCGAGGAGATGCCAGGCCATGCCCGGAGGGACAGCAGGGTGACTCTCCCTGGCTCCCAGGGTGGCTGCAGGGAGAACAGTGCTCTCTCTGTGTCCCGTGGCCGTGCTGGCAGCCCCGCTGCGGTGGCCACCGACGCTCAGGAGGGGACTTGGCCCTGAGCTGGGGAGCCTCCTCCCTGGGCCAGGTAAAAGGGACCTTCCTCAGAAGACACATCAAAGCTGTTTGTGGCTATAAGAGCTGATGTCTGGGGCAGCTTCTCTGGATTAAAACAGTCAAGCGAACTGTGGTGCTCGCCACAAATATCAAACAGTATGACGCAATCTTTCTTGTTTTCTCAAGTTTACGTATCCCAGGTTTTCACTGTTGCTGTGGGGCAGGTTGGCGGGTGGGTGAAAATCTGTCACTTCTTGGTGCATGAAGTTTATTTGTGCTGATTTCTCCCACGCATCTGTATGTGAGCACACGTGCCAGGGCTGAACGAAACACCTCACCTCCTTCCACGCTGGGTGTGTGAAGGAACACACGTGCACTGTGCTTCCAGCTTCTGTCCCTGAAATACCATATGTTCTGGCCTTCCAGCTTAAAATATCCTGATAAAGCGATGTTCTAAAGCGTGAGAGAGCTACACGCAGGGTTTCTTCTCTGTTCTCTGGAGCCTAATTAATCCCCTTAAAATAGAGAGACTGTAGTGAAATAGGTGCTCTTGGTGCCGAGGAACTGCGCTGCCTGTTGAAGGTGATGAAACGTAAGTACAAAAGAGAATAGGTAGGGGTAGGTTAAAATCGGTGTTCCTGCCTCTGACAGTTTACTTTGATGAATGCACTCATTCACTCAGCTTCACCATTTGGATCCTGCATAATCAGAGATAACAGGCGGATGGTTTGCATGAATAACTAAGTTTGTCATGTTTAATTTTCTTTAAAAAAAAAAAAAAGAAGAAAAAAAAAGAAACAGCAGTTGCTTTACCCTCATCCTTCAGGCCCAATACATATTTATAAATTGTCAGGAAATGAAAAGCCTTTTAACGGCACGCAACAAGCATGCAAAGCTACCGGGAGAGATGGCTGGGAGAGCAGCGGGCGCGGGGAGGGGAGCATCTCTCCTGCAGCTGGGGTGGGCTCACCTCGCCCCGCCTGGGAAGGCAGCGTGGGCAGAGGATGCTGGGCAGGTTGTCTGGGTTATTAGGACGTGTGGCACTGATACTTGTTTCGTGCTCTGCCGGACGGTGCCTTCTGACAACCTGACATTGCACCACAGGAAGCCTTAAAACCTCAAAATGAGCCCGCGCTTGGCAGTTGGCTGGTAATTCAGCGACTGGCTTGTGCTGCTTCACACCCGGTAGGGTGGTTGCTCTGTAGCGCCTGTCCCACCACCGACCGTTTCCTAGAGCAGGCAGAAGGTGCGCCTGGAGTTTGCACCTGCAGCAAAATGGTGGAGGAACTTCTTCTGCTCCCCCAGCCACGGCCTCCCCTCCAAAGCTGGTCCCAGCCCTGCACGGTGGAAACGTGGAGGGTGAAAGGACTGACTCACTCCTAAGATGGCTTTGGTCCAGGAGCTGCCTTTCCCAGCCTCTGCCAGGCGTAGGTGCGGGCGTCGTGGCTGCGGCTGAGCACCGCTAATGTTACAATTAAAAAAAAAAAAAAAAGCCCAGTCTCTTTATTGAGCAAATGATTTCTGCAGAGAATAGTGTGATATATTAAAATGTCTGTGTAGAAAGCTCCCAAGGGAGAAATTCAGAAGAAGAAAGATTGGATCACTATAACCGAGAGACAAACCAGGAGTCGCTAATGTGAGGCTGAAGGAAGAAGACCAAATCTAGTTAGAGGGTCTTCTAACCAGCATGGCTTTTTTCATAATCATCCTATCAAGATGATCTTTGCAATAGGTGACCTCTGACTTCAAGAGCGATATATATGTCACCAGACACAAATCCCTCAAGAGCTAACTCAATGATATTTCAAGTAAAAACTACTAGGCAGCAGTGCAATCTGATTACAGGCGTGTTTGCAGCCCGGGAGGCACGGAAGATCCATGAACGCTGAAGCCGGGGAGAAGCGCAGGGCAGGAGCAGGCTGAGCTCCACACCATGGTCCTGCTGGCTGGCCACCACTGCCCCTCCAGAAATCCCACTGGTGGCACGGGACAGGTTACAGCAGATCCTCAAAGAGAAAGAATCTTGAGCTGATCAGCGATCCCCTTGCTGGGTTTTAATTTGACTTTAGCGTCATTTAAAATGATCTCAGAGTTGCTCTAAATGCCAACCAGTTTATCACCCCCTGGTGAGCCCTGGGTCGCTGGCGGGGTGGGCGCTGGGATCCACACACCCCCCCTCTCCCCGGGGAGCTGGAGTCCCCCTGTGTGGGCTGTGACCCCCCTGCTGGGCCACGCGCGCTGACGGGGGCTGCCAAGGCGAGCTCCAGCGCGGCGTTCCCGTTTAATGGTAAAAACGATAAATCTCACCAAAAATATCACTGAGATGAAAAGTATGAAGTGTTTGCCACTAGCAGTCGTCCGGGGAATAGGGAATAACGAAACAGCCAATTCAAAACCACAAAGGCCTGTAAAACATTTTTTTTTTTTTTTTTCCTGCTAAAAATATCTCGCGGAAAAATCTTCCAAGCGTCAGTCCCCTCCTTTTCTTACCGACCTCGCTTCATCCCAGCGCCTCCACGTGCTTCTCCGGGACGAGCAGGGGCTGGGAGCCCTGGCACGTGGTGACGTTTGGCCGGACCAGCCCATGGCCAGCACCCGTGGGAATCTGGCGGAGGATGGATGTGTGGAGCCTGATTCCCATTTACACCCCGGGGGTCGTACGGGGCTCCCCGGGGCGAGCGGGGCTCTGGCCACGAGCACGAGCGTGTGCGCGAACGCTAACCCATGTAATTAATTTAAAATCCCCTGAAGTTAACCCAAAATAGTCCCACGCAGCCGCCGGTAGACCACAGGCGTCCGAGCGCCGTGCCCCTGTCCTTCCCTGGCTGCGGTGGGGCTCTCCCCAGTTGCTGTCCCCCCCAGCCCCCAGCCCAGCCACTGTTCCCTCCGTCACCCGAGGGGCCGCATCCCACCCCTCCGCTCTGAGCATCTCATCTGCTGCCTGGGCTGGAGAGCTTGGTCTCAAACAGAGACATTAACATTTCCGTTAATAGGGATCTCTGTGTTGCTACATACTCTGAATTGGCCTCTATTACTTATTAATGAAGATCCAAAAGTGCATGTACTTAAGACCTTGCTTAGCTAAGGGGAGTCTTCTAGGGCCAATTTGAGTCCTATTTAATGACTAATGGCTATTGAGACATAATGTCCACTAAGCAGATATCACATCCTATTTAGTATTTAATGTTTAAATATTTAATTAATTAAACACTGCCAAATATTTAATTAAACGCCATCAGAGCCATCCTGACACTTCCACTATGCATAATGCAAAGGAAATCAGGGCTTTCCTTATCAGCCCCACAAGTAATGCAGATTCAGTCTTACCCAGATGTAGCCCAAATACTTGCCATCGTGCACAATAGAGGGGGCTGTTTTTTAAAAACCTTTGTGGGTTTTTTCTTTTTTTTTTTGTTCAAAATGAGCTGAGCTAAACGTTTTGTTAGTAAATCAGGCGCTGAAGTGACACGTAGGCAGAGCGGTGGTACTGTATGCCGCACTGCAACAAGAATGCTATGCTTGTATATTGACTTTTAATTATTTAAAAGTAAATGACTGCTACTTAGCATGGCATACCTGCCAGCAGTTTACACTAGTTTTGCTTAAATATTTACTCTGCTATTCAATAAAAAATGAGTCTACTGAAGCAAAAAATGAGAACCTACCGTACCACGTGGTCCCTCTCCTACCTGTGGCATGCCAACTTCACAAAGATTTATTCACAAAGAGATGCTGGATTTTGATGGTTTTCCTGGACTAAGCCAAAAAACAGGTTTAAATTATCCAGTTAGACTTCCAGCTACAAACTGGGTCATAATTATCAGCTTTTGACATTGGATTTCATATTTACTTATGGAAACTTGGCACTTAGAAATATAAAGATCTTTAAATCCCAGTTTAAAAATCTGGACACCCAGCAGGTAGAGAAACATTTAGGGCTGAATTGCTTATTTGAATATTTTATTACCCAGCTTCATCCTCTGATGCGTGCTGAAGCTGCTAGGTCGTGTTTCATCACTCCCAGCCTGTGTGGGGATGTCTTATTTTAATGTTCCCACATGGGATCTCTCGCTAACAAGGAATGTGGCTACCAGTTGGAGAAGCCATTAAAGTCACATCATTTTTATGGTTGGATTCAAGCCATTTATTAATGAAATGAAGATACATATTTTGGGCTTTCTTTAGAGGATCTTACAAGATCTTATTGGCTGCTCCAGCAGAATTATCTTTCACTGTAAAGAGCTGATGCTCCAGTTGCTCAAATTGGGTTTTGCTTGTATAAACAGGCAAAAAAAAAATTGGACTCACACTGTAAAAAGCCTCTATTGTTAGGACCTTTATCTCTCAAGTTCAGTGATGCTTCGCTTTGTCCGTTTGCATTTATTGAACAATCAGTTGCCTGAACAGCCAGGAGTTTGCCTACATCTATAGGCTGCTGGGATGTTTTGAATTTTCATGTTCTCCTGCCCACCCAAGCAATAACCTCAAACTATATTCAGTCCTTTCACTTCTCTGCTCCTTACAGCCTTTTAAACAAAGGTATATTGCCACCCAAGGTGGGAACAAAACGCCATTGTGCCCATGCTTTGCCCAAAAATAAATGCTAAACCTGAGCAGGATGGAGGACTCATCCACTTCATTTAATGTAACAGACACTTGATGGTTGTGCTTGATGAAGCTCGTATCTTTTAACCAACTTTTATTTTATTCTCATAGGTACACATATAACCCCCCCCAACTCATTTCAAGCAGGTAGTGGTCTATGTGTTGAGGATGCAAAGGTGGCGAGGAACCGGCAGCTGTGATCAGAGAGGTGAGGGGTGGGGATGGTGGGATGCTTGGGTCTTTGGGCTTGGTCCTCCCTGCCAGCACTGTAGGTTCCCAGGGTCTGGGTGGGACAGGCGAGGGAGAAGGCATCCATAAGTGAGCTGGGCTCTTCAGAGAGGAGCTTCCCTGGCCAAGCTGGGGGCTGGGAGAGCTCCACCAGCACGATGTGCACCCGCTGCACTCACCGCAGCTACCCGGGGACTCGGTCCCAGCTGCAGCCGAGGCCTTTCTGAACTCATTTATTATTCAGCATGTCTTGACTGCTTAATTGCAGAGATGTCTAGCAGTCTCTATTAGTGCGGGAGCTCTTTGGGGGGAAAATCAGTGCGGACAGCAATTCCACGTTTGCACTTCCAGTTTATAAAGAAAAACTCCTTCAGCCATCTGCCATCACCCCCCAGGCCCCCAGGTACCGTTACCAGTCACGGAATTTTGATGGTGGTGCCCTGGCTGGGTTTGCATTGCTGATCATGCCTTGTAGCTGTACTAAAACCAGCCCCCCTTGTCCCACCCTGCTGCAGGGGCCTCCTGCCCACTCCGGCCGTGTCTCTCGTGCCCAAAGCCACGGCTCCCAGAGAAGGGTGGCTAATGCTGGACTCGTTAGTCCCTCTACACACCTCATGGGAAATGCTTTAATTTCCCCCCCGGCAGGCAAAGAACCTCTGTCTGCCCATGGCAGGGGAGATGGGGGAAGGACCTTCTGTGCTTCAGCAGTGCTTCACTGCCCGGCTTGGTGCTCAGGCTGAGGGCCCCGCAGGTCGCTCCTACCCCAGCCCGCCTGGGTAAGTAAAGAAAGTAAAGGTATTTGAGATAAGATTTTCTCCTGTTGTTACGTTTAAAAGATTCCAACAATGTGATGTTCCTTATTGTGAGCTGTGCTGAGTGTGGCAGAATAGAATCATAGAATCATAGAATCGTTCAGGTTGGAAGAGACCC
>JAHREE010000265.1:2434063-2458107 GCA_033628505.1 Tringa tobata | reverse complement strand
AGTGTGGGTGTAAAAGAGTCGTAACAAATTCAAAGCCCTTCGAATGTGTTTTCCTTTCAGGAGACAGCAGAAGAGGGTCATTTTCAGAGGTATTTTGCCTTGACTTTCCCAACATATACAGCAACCCAACTTGCTTTCAGCAGACAGCAAGCAGCAACTGCCTTTCTTTTTAACAATTAATTTTTCATAAAATGCAAGTTAAAAAATTATTTGCTTTCTTGATGTTGGAATCTTTTTTAAAGGACTGGTGAATAAAGTGAGCATTGAAGCTGCTGAGGCAAGTGAAAGGCATCGGGGCAGATTATTTGTGCCAGTGCCTGTGCAGCTGGAGCTGAGCCTCAATGCCCCCCTCCCCGACTGCCGTGGGGACACCCACTCCCACCAGCCACCAGTTTGGGATGGGCCATTTCCTAACTAAACACAAATGGCTCCACTTGTCATAAATTACAGATTTTTTTTTTTTCTGGGGATGCTTAAATTCATGGCACCTGGAGGAAACCAAAGCTGCCCATAAAAGAGTCCCTGTGCTCTCATGGGCCCTTTGGGGCTGGAGCTCTTGCCCTACGCCTCTTTGTTTTGCAATCCCTGCCTTGGCCTGGGCCCAAGGCAAACAATTATTGCCTCGTGCTGTGCTGGTGGTGGGAGAGGTAAGGTGTGATCTCATCTTCTTGCTGTGTGGATCTGAAGTCCTGCAGGGGGTCTTCTGGGGCAGGCGAGCAGCAAGCGGGAGCCTGGTGCTGGCTGTGTGTGAGGGCTGGCTCCGCTGGCCTGTCGGCGTGGCTGGGAAGTTTCCCACCTTTCTGCTGTTATAGTGTGATGGTCTTTCCCCCAAAACCCCCTTTTCTCAGGGTGATGTGATGTGTGGTGCTGGAGTGCAGGCTGTGGGCTCTGCCCAGCCCAGGCTTGCCCTGGCTGTGCTGCTAACCCTGTGCTCCAGGGAAGCAGCGTCCTGGTGACTCCTGTTTATCATATGTAAAATGGGGATAATAATAACCTATGTCACAGGGGTGTTGCAAGACTTAATTAATTAGTATTTGCAAAGAGCTTTCAGATAATTGGATTAGAGGTGCTATATTAACACAAACTGTTATTGTTATTATTTATTTATTATGTACTTGTAGAGTTCATCTGTGCAGGATGTTTTTGCTGAGTCTAGCTTGCAGATGTAAACAGAGGCAATTGCACTGACTTAAAGGCAGCAAAAGAAGCAAATTCCTGTTCCAGCTCTTGCTTGTGACCTCCCCAAGGCTAACACACACCTGGAGGCTGAGCAACAGTTACAGGAAAGTTTTGAGTGGTGCCTCCTGCTGAAACTGGGAGGATCTCTACATTTCTGTAAATGGCCCATAAAATGGGTGGGGAAAAGTCCCACAGTTTGGGAGGCTGCTGTACAACATGGCCCAGGTTTAGCTTTCCTTCTCAAGTGCCTTTCAGCCCTTACCATTGGGTATGGGATGATGGAGACTGATGTGGGATCCCAAGACCTATGAGCCCATCCTTGGGTGAGATTCACAGGGCATGGGAAGCGTGGGATGCAGCTACAGATGCAGCTTATTGAGGTTTGGTACCCTGCTTTTATTTTTAAAGTTGGAATATATTTTTAGGGATCACCTAAAACGGAAAGACTTGAGAATAACAGAAATGGTCAGGTGGAGCAGCACTGTGGGGATCTGGTGCTACAGGAATGGCTTCTGCTACGCTGGGTCATGGCATGATGTGCACCAAATTTGCAATTGTTTCTACAAAATGAAGTTAGTGGTGAATGCGTAAAATCAGCTTCCAAAAGCTGCAAATGCTTTTCCATCTGAATCCAGCTTCTCTAGGTAATTCACCCCTGAGGTGAATACTTGGGTCAGAGTTAAATACAGCTGCTTTGGGATTTTGTGGGTATGAAAACAGGCTAATTTGGTGCATAAGTCATTTTTAGTGCACTAATTTCCTCCTTTACATGCAGAAATGGTCCATAAATGGCTCAAAAGTCTTCAGGAAACTGAGCCTAAAGCATCTTGTTCAGATAGACTGAATGCTGGAGTCTTCCTTAAGAGCATATTATATGAAAACTCTTGGTGCTTCACTTCTTACTGGAGACCAGCAAATCTTTATCAGTTTATAGCTCTGCAGAGGTTATTAGTTGTATCAGGCTTGCATAGCTCTGTTTTTCTTCATTAATATTAGGCTTTTATCCTTTCAATTTTTTTTTAAGAGCTCCAAGTCCACAGCTGAAGATCTGAAGTCTTTCTTCATTAAAAAGCACGGCAACAAATACAGCGTGCAAATGAGATATTTAGGGAAGCAGAGCAGAAGTTGCTGCATCTGGAGCCAGGGGCTCTGGTGTGGCTTTTCCGCAGCATCCCCAAGCCCTGCTGCAGCATCTCCCCCTTGGTCCTGAGGGGTGCCCCTCTGCAGAAAGGCAAAAAGTGGTCCCGCAGCATATCCGTGCCCCAGCCTCTCTCCTCTGCCACCAAAGCTACAGTGTGAATCCACAGCAAAGGGGTTCTTTTTTTGTGTGTGTGTCTGAATTACTGCTGGATCTGCAATATTGATTGATAGCATTCTTCCTTGTGTGGTTCTGTTCCATACACAAGAGGAAAACCTGTGTTAATGACATACCTAGAGCTCACTGGGTGCCTTCTGCCTGGACAGGAATGCATGTGCCAGGGCTTGAGCTCCTCTCTCATCTCCAGGCCCTGGATGGAAATGCAGTAGTTCAGGTTCAAATCTACTGAATGGCCCTAAACTTGTGGGCTCAGCCTCAAGTTCCACAGCAGTGGCTTGAGGTTTCTGGTAACTGTGGGAATTTCTTGCCTTGAAGAAAAACCCAGGAGGGACGGACTGTCCTGGGGAAAAGGTGCTAAAGTCTGGAAAACTTGTAGAAAGTCTTAAGTGCAGCCAAATCTCTAAGTAAAACTTGAGGATAAAGTTTGCTCCTAGTTGTCGGTGAGTTATCAGCAGAGGCAAGCCCTTGGCAGAGATTCCTGGGCTGGGATTTCACATGGTGGGAGAAACAGCCTCCTTGGAGGAGAGGTGCTGGCTCGCCAGTTGGGTGGCAAGCCCTTCTTCTCACCTCCTGTGTTCCGGGCCATGCCTTGCTCTGAGCCTTCCCTCGCCCATCGCTCCAGCTCCCAGCCACCTTTCACACCACCTGTGATACTGGCCGTGGTGTGAAGCGACGGCTGCGTAGATGGGATCCCCAGGGTAGCACCCGTGAGATGCAGGTGTAGAGGGCTCGGGGGATGGCTGGTGGTGTGCCACGTGGGCAGAGCGGCAGCGAGTCCGCAGCAGGCTCGGCGTGCCCAATTTATGGCCATTTGCATGTGAAATTGCTCCGATCCAATTTGCATATGCAGTCATAGTAATCGCGGCCCAATTAAACTTGTAGTTCACAAAATTCCCAGCCTGAAACCTTTACAATTCTTACGAACGTACTAATCTGAGTGTATATGTCACTTCATCAAATTCATGAAACCATAAATTGTTCCTGTCTGGCATCACCAGCTGCACGCGGGAGTCGCTGGGGCTGGGCTGAAGGAGCCATCGGCCCCATGCAGCGGCTGGGGAAGATATTTTTAATGAGCTCTTCCCTATTCAAGGATTGAATCAGAGCTGTTAGGATGTCAGTGTAAGATTCATTGCAATATCTATGGGAGATTTATCTTTAGTCTTCCATTTTTTCAAAAATGTTGTTGTCCTGGAGGAGTTGTTACTATGTCAATAAATGTGTCGTCTACATTTGTTAGTGCAAATGCAGTTATAAAATGTCAGAGATTTGTCTCAAGTTCTTTTATTTCTACCTTACCATTGAGGAACAGAAGAGGTTTCCAAACGGGTGGTGTGACAGTCTTGTGGGTGGGTGGGGAGCGAGCCTCAGGCCACCCTGGAGACCCCATTTCTATGCCAAGGCTTGGGCAATGGGGTGTTTTGGGTCTCCAACTCCAGGACAGGGATGGTGAGGGAGTGTGGAGGTGGTTTCCCTGGGCAAGTGGAGCTGGGTGCTCCATTGGTACCCTCCCTGGCATGGCACCGTCCCACCAGCTGCTCCCAGGAGCTGTCTCGTCCCCAGCTGCAAGCACCACTAAGCACTCAGGCAGCGTTTGACCCCTGTGAGAGAAGACTTAAAAACTTTAGTCTGTGTCTACTTGGCTTTGATTGTCCTCTTCTTGACCCAGCAAGGCACGTGCTCGATACCTTATCCAGCCTTCTCAGGGCACTTACCACCTCTCCTTTTTGCAGTTCAACTTCTCAGGCACATTCTGCTAATTTAGCAGCGCATCTCTGAATAGTTGGTGTTGGAGCAAGGCTTTATCATAGCCAGATGCTGTTGACGACTTGAGGTTTGGCTTTTGTTCAGTGAGAAGAGCTCTAGCTATTGAAGCGCTGAGTCTGGGGCTGGCTATCGCGGAGCCAGATGGTTTCGTTCCAAATGTTTAAAATCTATAAATCTTTAATCTATAAATTCTGTTGTCACTATGAAAATGATAGGTTAAATTTTGCAGTCCTCACAGATAGTTACCCTCTGAGTAGATATCATCAAAGATTAAAAAGTCATTATTTCTTGGCTTTTTATATATTTTTCCTTCTTTGTCATTTTTGTGTAAGTTCCTACAGGGGGAAAAAAAATATTCTAAGCTCTGAGTTGAAGAACATCAGAAATCAGCTTCTCTGAACGAGATTTAAAAGAATTTTTTCCAATGTACTGCTCTTTTTTGGTCTAGCTGCAATGTTGAAGGCCATGGTGTATTTGTGAGATTTTTGTTATTTATATTCCAGCCAACTGCAGATTTTATTCTCTCAATGATATTTTACACGTTTTGCAGAAAAGTGGTTACTCACTTCATTTTTACCCTTGTACTTCTGGTTTGAGCCCTGTAAGCAGCAACATTTTTCTTCCCCCTCAAATCTTGGTAGGGGCTGTGGTGTGGTAGCGCGTTGCCTGTGGCTGACTGCTGAGGTTTAAGGGCACTGTGCTAAGCCTGTCTGCCACCTACACCGTTTTTGCAGAACAACGTGGTTAAAAAACTTTGCAGAAGTCATGTTTCTCCTCAGACTTGCTATGCTGAGAGGCAAGGGACATGGCTGCTGGTGGGGGACGGCGTGGTGGCCAGCCTGCCCTGATGAGCTGCCAACTGTTGACATTGGGGTGTGGGATGTGGAGGAGGAGCTCATGGATTTTTCCTCCCAACACCACCCTGCCCTCTCTGCTTGGCGTTACCTGGTCCATGCCAGTGAGTGTGTGGTGCCTTGTACCAAGTGGGACAGTCCCCTCTGCAGGGATGGTCCTGCTATGTAGCAGGTTATACCGTAGGCTGAGGGAATGCACCTCTGGTTGAAGAACACAATGGAGAGCCAGGAAACCCCATGCTTTTAAAACAATCTCAGTGTCTTGCAACAAATTTTATACCTAATCAGTTATGGATTTGGGAGATAAGGAGCATACCTCCTTCAAAAGAGAAATACTGGCTTGGAGGTTGCTGGGGGAGCCTGGAGCAGGTGGACTCGCAGATCTGACCTGGAGGCTTACTCAAGGGAAGAAAGATCTGATAACCCTGAACTTCTGTGCACACCTGAACTACCTACTGCTCAGTAACTGCTGCAGGCAGCACGGAGCTGATCAGCACCTCGGGGACCTAACGCTGGGCTCCAAAACATGGGAATGAAACAGTAATTCCAGGCTACTCTAAAAATCTGAGCCTGAGAACTTAGCTGCAGTCATAAACCAAGTCTGGCCTCTCCTAATTCTACCACCAAAGGATTGCTTTACTTCTAGTTGTGTGAAGGTACATTTTTGGCTACCTAGCAGTGTGTAGCATCTTGAATAGCCAGGGATGTGCCTGGTTTTCCCAAGCACAGGGTCCCCACTCCCGTGCCCACGCTGCCTGCCTGGGCCGGGGGGTGGGGGGGGGAATACTTGCCTGCTTTAACCAACCCCTCAAGGTAACTGCCTGCAATGAGCTCTCAGTGCTAGCATTTTGCTCCAGCATAACTTAAAAATTGTTAGGGACAAAGCCTTCAATGTATTTGCCTGTGTTTATGCAAATTTATTAAAATTAATGCAAATTGCAATCTATTGATTTTTTTAAATGATATTGGCAGGCACGAGTGAGGCAAAAAGACACTGCACTGATTTTTTTTTTTTTCACTATCTTGCATCTTTTCAAGCATTTTGCTCTTGTGCATAGTGAACAGAAGTGTCTGAAACTGTGTTTTATGCTCACTTCATACAGGCCAGAAAGCTGCACGCGCAGCGGAGATAAACTGAGCCTGAATTCATTAACCATTTTGAAAATACAGAGGTTTACTGTGGGCAGATCTGGGTAGCGGTGAACAGAAAACACATGTGGTGGGGAGCAGTTTGTGCTCAACGTGTGAGAACCAGGACAGCAGTAACTTGTGTCCGCTGGCAGGGACGAGCTTGGGAAGGATCCCAGGAGGGGGCAGAGGCACCAGACAGGCGGGGAGGTGCACAGGGGTGCACGGAAAGCCAGGCACTAAGGCAGCGCTCACGACGGGTGGATGCAAGGAGACCTCTGTGGTGGGAACACCAGCAGCTTGTGGCGAGGAAAGCTGCTGTGGAGGAGGCAACGGGTAAGGCCACATGAACCTGTGGCTGAGTTGCCCAAAATTGGGGATGGGCATCGGAACCGGGCTAAAAGCAGCCGGCAGACCCTGGGATGCAGGGGCTGTGCACCCCAAAGCTCTGCTCCTCCTTGGCTTGTGCAGGGGGAGGAGATGTGGCCCCAGCTGCAGCTTGTAGCAAATGACTTGGTAGTTTATTTTTGAATTCCTTTCTAGTTTATAATAACTGGGCTGAACCTTGGGTTCCGCACCTCCTCTCCATGTCAGTTTTTGAAGTCTTTGTTATAGGGTAATAGTGTCTATCAATCCCACATGGTTTTTATTTACATGAGTTTGTTAAAGGATACACAAAAAAAGGTGACTCTTGATATTGTATATAGGATCTGCAGGTTGGGCGGGCGCTGGTGGGGAGTGACTGCTGCTGGGACGTAGCTGCACGCTGAAGGACATCAGCCCCGTGGTCTGCTGGTGGGTCATACACAGGGACATGCCTAAAGCCTTTTATAATTTGACTGTAGTTTCTTTCTGTTTGTTTGAAGAACGGTCCTGTGTTTTCTTTATAAGGTGGAAGGAGTTTCCTTCGCAGTTGGTTTGCAGCTGGGGGTTGGCAGGCTCGGGGCAGCCCAGCATCTTGTGAGGGTCCTCTTGAAAGCCTCGGTGAGAAGCCAGGCGAGTCTGGGAGGTCACTGGGAGAGGCCATGCAGCAAAACCTGCACACTTGGAGAGGCTTCAGGGTTAACACTGTGCCCAGAGGCTGATCTCGGTGTCAGAGGGAAGTGTCTCTTTCTGTGACTTTCCTCTTGTTACATGGCACCTCTCACCTTGGTACCCATTCCAGCCCAGCTCCTGCTGGTGACCAGTACCAGATGATAGGTGCTTGGTGACCTAGGCAAGTGTTGTAATTTTAATACATTCTTCAATGGATAAATATGCACATTACAACGTGAATTCATGGTTTTCTTGTGGTTTTTTTTTTCTTTTTTCCTTTCTGGAAGTCCTTGTAGCAAGGCTTCAGGGGGAATGGGCACAGAAGTCAAACCTCCTTCCTCTGGGTAATTGCCTTTCAATGTCTGGGGTGCTAAGGGAAAGGAAGGTTTGCCCTCTTTCCAGGCTGTATGGGCTCCTGTCCAGGAGTTTTCATCATCACTAAACTTCCTTGGCAAGCTGAACTCAAACACTGGAGGAAGGGAAAAAAGCATGGGAGGCATGTTTGGTGTCCTCAGTGTTACAGATAACTGCCGGATGTGGTGAAAATAACATGGTGAAGAAGAATTGATGACCTCTATCAGAAATGTTAATGGAACATCTCTGTTAGAAGGGAATTACATGGTCGTGTTTGTATGGCTTTTCATAGGAAAATACTTCATATTAATTGGCTACAGTGCAAATCTTAGGATAGAAAATGCCTCCTCATGTCTGGTTCTATATAGAAACCAACGGGGTAGAGCAAATTTGTTGCAAACCTGCAGCTTATACAGTATTTCATTCATTGGAGAGTCTAGTTAAATCCTAAACCTGCTGTTATATACCCATTTATGGAGCAAACACTTGATGCTCTTCTACTGGTTTAATATACTATTTGCTTAATGGGCCATTGACATAATCATTTGATATAGATCCCAGTCATACCACGTTACCAAGCCATGATATATTAATATACCCACATATTAATGGTGGAGGGCAAGCATGTTATATTATTATCCATGACCAATTAGTTTCTGTCTATCTTAGGGACACAGTTATCTAGGTGTTAGTCTTTACGGGCTTGATTTTTAGAAGTCTGAGTATTCCTAGCTTCTGCTGAAGTGAATTGTGTTTCTTGATGGACCCATTATTCAGGGTTACACGTAGCCCTCTGTCTAATGTAATCTGGGAGCGTGTTACTGTAATTGTATATTTCCACTTGCAGTTGGAGATTTCTATGTTTAATTACTGTTAACCGTTTTTTTTCCATTTTTATCCAGTGGATAATCAAATAAGGCTTTTCCTTCCCTTTTTAGCGTTCTACTTGATCAATCGGAAGATGGCCTATGAAGTCAGAAGGGACTGTTTGTGTCAGGAAGGCATGACACTTTGCAGAGTTTCATTAATACAGGTACATTGAGTTGCTCACAAACAGGGTTATTGTGCTACAGTTATGGTATCTAGTGTAGAACTGTACAGCAGCAAATGTGATCTCTTCTGTCTTTCACCCCCCTCATGCTCAGATTATTAATAACAATATGAAAATATGAGGGACCAGCATGCAGATTCTGTTCTTTGTGGGATGCCTGCAGAATTAAGTGATCATTATAAATAGGAGGCGAAATTGGCATTTTATCTGTCTCATATGCTGTAATTAAGTAGCTGATTTCTTCCTGATGTGGCAGCAATAGTGGCTATACAGAGAAGGAGAAAGGGTAATAGTCTTCTTCATCAGTGCTGGGAGGCTGCCTCATGCAGAAAAACAAAGATATAAAGTATGGAAAGCGTAGGTGACAGGGGAATAGAAAAGTCAATTTTAAGGACTAAAACAAGGGGTTTGATTTGCAGAGAGACTGAAAAGGATGGGATGTTGAAATGTTTGGGTGGAAGAAAAAAGGGTGGGATGTTCTGGCCACTCCAAGCACTGGAGGCAGCGTGTATGAGGCACGAGGAGGACAGTGCCAGAGGGGAGGAGGAAGGAACCCAGATGGATGAGGAGCTCAGATGGATGTTTCGGAGTAGGTATTTTTAACATTCTGGGCTGTTTTTAACACTAAAATTCAAATACAAAATTAAAGGAATAGACTTCTTGAAGAAAAGCAGGCAAACTTTCTTGGTAGCTGCTGAACAGTTACCAGAGGAACCACCATCCTGCCCATCTCACCTGCTCTGAGGGTGATGCTCGCAGGGAGCGCACAGGCTGCTGCGCGAAGCATCCTCCCAGTGACGGGAGGCACCTCCTGGGACTGCCTTCTGCAGTGTGAAGACTGCCCTGTTTTCCCCGTTAAAGTCCTGGCTGTTTTCCCTAGGGTAGAATGGGGACTCGCAAGAGCATCGTTAAAAGAGGCTCTCTCTGCTAAGCATCTTAGATTGTGCACTTGGATAATGTCATGTGTAGATGTACATGTTTCTCGCTTGCTAATTCAGAGAGTGCTATTCATGCTGTGCGCTGGATAATGTAAAACTCTGTAGAAAGTGTAATATGGGAGAATATAATTAAAACTACATGATGTGGCTGCACCAAGTAACCAAACTGAGGTCTTGAAGGAAACCTCAACTTTGCCAGTTTTTAAATTTCCATGTTTGATTATTTTTTTTTTTTTGTAGCACTACCATTTACTTAATGTTGATGCTTGTAAATAACTTTCTAAGCATTTTAGACCGAGGAAATCGCCCCTCCCCTTCCTTCCCAATTTGTTCTGTTTAGATAAAGTCGGAGGAAAATGCATCAGGCAGGATCTGACAGCCGGAGAGAAGCGAGGCTGCGGCAGCTCCATGCTCCCAGGCCCCACCAGCAGCGAGGCTGAAGGTGTATTCCCAGTAGGCACTTGCATACACCGCATAAATATACATATATATATATACACACACACATCCATATGCACAGCTGGCAACACAGGTCAGGCATGTATAGAGTGCTTGCATAAATGCAGGCACCACCTACAGCTTCATCCTGCTTCTCTCTCTGGCTAAGC
This sequence comes from Tringa tobata, assembly GCA_033628505.1. Classification (NCBI taxonomy): domain Eukaryota; kingdom Metazoa; phylum Chordata; class Aves; order Charadriiformes; family Scolopacidae; genus Tringa; species Tringa tobata. The sequence continues at coordinate 2,447,875 of JAHREE010000265.1, read as the reverse complement.
AGGATGGAGGTCTGCTGGGCAGAACGAGTGAGTGGGTGTGTGTATGTGTGTACATATATATTTGCATACACACACACAAGGTGCAACCCCACAGCAGCAGCACTTGGATACCCAGTCTGCCCAGTAGCTCCCTTCCTCGGGACCCCTTAGTTTGGGTTCCCACCTGCCACCGCTGCCCTGTGCTCCTCTGGGCTTGCGATGGGCTGATGGCCCCAGGGAGTTGCCATTGTGAAGCAGGAGGTTTGGCACCCTTGCTGTCTGATGGAGGAGTCAATGAGGACTGTCAGCTCAGCTCATGGGGCTGGCTGGAGTGGACAACATCTCCTTTGTTCTCCCTGAAGCCTTCAGTGCATCCTACCTGGCCATGTCACCCATGGAGTCCTCATGGACCTGCTGTAGGATGGAGCAAAGATGGTCCGAGGCCTTCTCCAAGAAGTCCCAGCAGAGGCTGGGGGAGGAATAGGCATGTGCACGGATTATCCTGCTTGAACTTAGACAACTGGCAGCCATATGTGTAAGCAAACAAAGTTTTACTACTTCTCTCTAAAAGAGATCGTTTTAAAAGCTTTATTTTCTTGCCAGTTGGCTAAGAAGCGAACAAGGAACAATAGATTCAAGCTGAAATAATTTGCATTTATGATGAAGACAAGGAATATCTACCTTGCATTTTCCTAAAAAAGAAAAATTAAACCCCATTTTTAATTAACTGATAAACTATTAATCAAATTTTTGCAATGTTAGGTGACACATTATTCATTTAGATAGAATGACTGTGAACTTAAACTAATCAAATCTGATTTGCCCACATATGCTTGATTGAAATACATTTTAACTAGCATATACAAAGAGAAAATCTTGGATTTCTTACCTAATCTTCAGAGTATACTGCTGAGTTAATAAGGGCAGTTTTTTTTTAAATGAGACCACCATTTCTTAATCTGCATATCAAAATCAAGAGCAACTTAATTGCAAAACACATATTCCTGAAATCTAATCATTATACTGCTTTAGGGTATTTTATTGAAGCATGTTAAATTATGGACAGAATATTAATGATGAAGCTAATCAAACCCAATTAGTCACTTCTAACAATAGTCACATAAATATACAAGTCAGGTACTAAAGTACTGTAGGTATGGTTTTTAAGTTTTTTTTAATATAAAATTTATGTGGTATATATGAATTATATACTCGTTATTTTTAATCTAAAAATCTAGGACAAGTCATTTCAAAGAAAACATGATATGCCAGAAGAAGACAACGGGACTTGTCCCTTAGCATCAGAACTGACACTCCTGATTTTTGAATATATAAGTGCTGCTCCGACGTGAGGCTGCTGGGTGCGGGGTTAATCGGACAGAGGGGTGGATCTGCCCCGGCTCCCACACGTGGGGAGATGGACCCACACACACAGTTGTCCCTCCTGCTTGTGTTGTGATTACCGTGACCACACAAACTAGTCGTCCACGTGAGCGGTCCTGTCTCACGCTGCGACGTACAAGATTTGCCTATGCTGCTATAATAATTGCAGTATATAATAATTACAGATGTGTTGTGTCTGCATTAAAAATTGGCATCTTCCTTTAAGCCCAGATAGAGCATCTTGTAGAGATTTAAGCGTTGTGCTTATCTCTATGCTGATTCCATTTGAGTGTACTTTGATATTGGTATTTTGGGTGGCTTTCAGTTTGTTTCGGCTTCCTACTTGCTAATTATGGGAGGGCAGCTGTCATCTTACTTGAGTTCTATCTACTCTATCAGAAAAACCCACACAATGCAGGGGTCACAGATGACCTTCTACTGATGTGTCTTTTGAAAGATGTGTTTTGAAAATCCTTTTAAATTGCGACTCTTACAGTTTCCATAATTATTCAGGTCACGTAAAAGAATGACTTTGCGTGTTTGTAACCCCTCTTTGCACTTCCAGATTTAAGGACGCGTCTCTTCTAATTTGTAATCATCTGATTTCAAAAAGGGGTATCCATAAATAATAGGTATGGCTTTGGTGCCAGGCGGGGAGGCCCTGGCAGGATTTGTGCTGCCGTTGGTGGCAGCGGTTGTGCTGTGTCAGGGACCCAGCGGCGTTTCCCTCCTGCAAGCCCTGATTAGGGGTGGCTCCATCACATCGCTTCCACATGGCCCTGTGTGGGGTGGCCACCGGCCAGGGGTGAGGGCTAGCAAGGGTGCTGGGGGGAAAAGCGACTGGGAAGCCTCCCCTGCTAGATTTTTGGGGGAAATGGGTCTCGGATGATGAGCAGAGAGAGAGTGAGCTGCTGTCAGAGGTGGGAAGGTGGGAGAATGGCTGTTGTACGGAGCTGTTGGGTCCAGCCCCAGATGGGCACCAGTGAGGGGCAGGGGATGGATTTGGGCAACCATCACAAGGCTCTGTGGTAGGGAGAGGGTTGCTGTGCTGGGGCCAGCTGGTGAATGGCCACCCGGGAGGAGGTCCCCTGGGGCCACGTTGCCCTGGCAGTGGCTGGCTCCCAGGAGGGGTGGCCAAGGCACTGCTCTCGGGGGATGCTGCATGTGCTGCTGAGGGTGCAACCTCCTTTTCCACACCAATTCCTTCTCTAGTAACAAGATCATATGCAGGTGGTTGTGATAGTCTTGTGTCCTGAAAATATCTCCGTATCAGAGATGCAGGCTGCAGAAGATGCTGGTGGGGGGAGCCACCCCTGTCCGTCAATGACTGTTGGCAATGATCAAGAGCAAGCTCTCGCAAACAGTCTGTAATGACACTGGGATCTGCAAAGGGTTTTCTCAAATCTGTGTAAGATTAGTTAAAATCCACTCCTATGAAAAGAAAACACTTCAGTGAAACAAAAGCTGCCGTTAAAAGTAGCACTAGAGCTTTAGATTTAGACAAGATTTAAATTTCGACCTGCTATGCAATTCCAAATTAGACTGTCATAAATACTGCTCATGTCCACAAAGCACAGGCTGAGAGACCAAGGGCTATCTGAAGTGATACGTTGCTTACATGCTTTGTAATGTGAGTATATAGCTTTTTCCAAAAGGAACCAAAACCTTCTGGCAAGTTCGAAAAGTGATATGACTGATACTGCATCATAAGTAGTCAAATTAAGACTTCCTCTACTCCTTCATAAACTCCTCTGGAAACCTGCCTATGCTCTAAAGGCCACAGGCTGTTTTATTCTACCTTTCATTATGAAAATAAGATTGAGAAGTGACTCAATTATAATGTATAAGTACCTTCATGGGAAGAAAATACATGGTACTAGGGAGCTTCCTCACCTAGCGAGGAAACGCGTCAGAAGAACCCATGTCTGAAAACTAAAGTTGAAATTGGAAATAAAGCAGACACTGGAACTCTCTGCTGGGATTTTTTGATGGGTTCTACCTGTTTTGGTGTCTTCAGACCCTTGCAAGATATCCCTGAACAATATTCTTTAGTTATTAAAAGCTGTTAATCAATGTGTAAGTATTAAACAATGCAAAGGTATTTTGGTGGTCTAGTAGCTTTTGCTGTGTGAGTTGTGATAGCTGATCTAACAGTCCTTTCTTGCCTTACATCTTAACATCTCCAGACCTATGTTTTATACTTCCTTGTCCATCACAGTTGAACTTCAATAAATATTTGGTGCTGTCTTGTGAGTGCCAGAGGGAATTACTGCTTCCTTAATTTTTCTAGCATTTCAGTTGCATAACCAAGCAGTCCCAACCAAAAGAGCACTAGCAACTAAAGGATTCAATATTTATTTCCTCTTATTCCCAAATAATATCTGGTTGCTCCTATTATTGCTACATTAAGAGTTAATTTTCTCCAAAGTCTGAGTTTGTGCAATACAGCAAATACACTGCAGCTGTGTGTACTCAGTGGTGGCTGCCTTCAGCCTTGCCTTTGCAAAAGGGACAGTGACTGCCTGTGCAATCCCCTGGACAAGGGCAGGTCTGTCTCTCTCAGCCAGCCCAGTGTCTGCAGGTACCAAACATCTGCCTCGGTGGGAGGGAGCAAATCAGACCATAGGGTAGGGCAGTCTGGGGGAAGAACCGCTTCAACCATAGCTTACTATAGCGTTTTATAAGAATAAAAGAATAGTCACTACTAACTAGTTAAAGCTTATTAGCTGGGTGGTTATTACATCATGCCTATACTGAAAATAATAAAAAAAAAAAATTCTCTGCTGTAGCTAAACTACTTCAGCATGGCTTGAGTACAGCTCTGCTCCCGCTGGGTGACTCTTTGGACCCAGCAAGCTGCATATAGTGGGATTTGAATTCATCAGTGTTTCAAAAGAACATTAAAATTTAACAAGTACATTTAACTAAAAAATCTATATCTAAATAGCATGGAGGTAGTGATAAAAAGGAGGTAATTCAGGCTAAGATATTGCATTAACTTCCCTGTGAATGGACCTTTCAGACAGCACGGAGCCAGGTCGAAGTCACTGAACTGATGCCAGTTTCTTTACTCGGAGCCTTGCCTCGGTTTAGAGAGGCGTCACGGGCTCCTCTTTGGCTTTAACATGGGTTTTTTTTGACAGATAAATTTTTTTTTTTTTTTTTAAAAAAACCAACCAACCCCAACCCACGAAGAACCCCTCCCCAATTTTTAGGGGTTTTTCTTTGCTAGTACTACAAAGGTATTTTTCTATTGGAATCATTTTTCTTGAAAGCTTCTTTCTTCCCCAACAGGTCCAATGAACCTGGGCAAGAGCATGACCAACCCACGTACTACTCCTGCTTCATCAGTGAGTTTGTTAAGATTAGTTTCTATTTTCCTAATAAGTGAATTTCATATATTTTAGGTGGGGGTTACAAGTTCTGAAATATTAGAAAAATATTACTCCATGTAACTGCTTGGTTCCTTAAAAGTGTCTACTGCAATAAGAATGACAAAGTCTGTCCATTGCTACCTTCTTCCCACCTCATGCTGAAACACCTCCAAAGTGCTAAAGGAACAAAGCCCAGATCCCTTGAATTCTTTTAATCATTGATGAAATTAAAGTGCTTACACAATATTGTAGAGTACCCTGCAAATACTGAGTCACCACAGTGAGTTGTCAGTTCTCCTATAAAAATTACTGAAAATCATTATTGTGTGATTTATTTCCCTGGCAGCTTATCTAAAAATAAAAATCGGACCCAGATTTCCTCAAAGCCTCCAGTCCTCAGCTGTTTCAAAACTGAAAGTTAATAGTGAGAGCTGCTGCCTGACAGTTTTAAATCCCTTTTCCTCTGCGAGCCATGGGTGTGCAGCGTGAGTGGCTCCTGGGGGGTGTGGGAGAGGGTGAGAGCTCCGAGCCCAACCATCTGCCTGGACACTTCCTACCTAGCACTTCTACACCACTCTGTTTCCATGTGCCCTTTGTCTCAGAAAAGCCCAGCAGAACTGCAGGTGAGGTGTTGTGGAGCAGCTCTTCTTCTGTAAGAATCTCCTTCTCGGCTTCTGGATGACAGCAAGGTTAATCAGGAGGCTTGGCTATAAGGAAGGGCTGGAGAAGGGTTTGTTGCTGCTCGGCGTGCAGCTGTTTGCAGCTGTGGGATGAATGACACATCCTCTTCCTGACACCAAGGATTGCACCCAAGTTTCCAAGCGATCCGGGTCAGGCAGACCTGGTTGGGCTATAGAGATTTGTGTGCACTCTCTTGTGGGGACCCATGGGTTAAAACAGAGACTCTGAATAAAAGCCTGACTCTATGGAAATGAGTGGCAAAACTCCCATTCACTCTGGATTGTCAAAATGATCTGTAGAGCCCCCTAAGATTTGTGTTCTGTTAATAATTATTACTTCTACATAAAAGTAAACTTCTATATTTAAAACTTATAACTTGGCAACCACAAAATGCACATGTCTATAATGAATAACCGTGTGAGCCTATTACTCCAGCTCTCCTCCATTCTCACCCTTCCTATGTTTTACCTGCTATTCATCTGTCTAAACTTAAACTGTAAGGTCTTCTGGGCAGAGACTGCTTTTTTCCTGCTGGCAGAACAAAGCACCTCTGTGGCTCCGTGTTAAATAAGGCAAGTATTTTAAATCTGGGGAAGCAAATGTTCATGCGTTTGACAATTTCAGAACACGAATGCAAGTGATCAGGGATGCGTGTCTAGAGATGTGCTTTCTACACACACATATTGTTTCCTTTTAAAGACATCTGCATCTACTGAATTCAGTCCAGAATTTGGCCTAGAAGTTTACCGTTATTATGCCTCAATTCAGCAAAGCGTGACTGTAGGGAGACTTAAAATTAAGTATACATGTAAGTGCTTTGTTGGATGGAGGCCTTTAAGATTTTGTGCATTTGTGCTCTTGTAGTTTTAAAATGAAACATATTATTGAAAGTCTTCAGTTCCTTATTCTGTCACTTACTCGCTTATTTTGATTTATTATATATAAATACACATCTCCTAAATTCTAGATGCTTTTGAAAAAAGATATAAATTCAAAATACACTGAAATAAAGTGTAAAAATAATATCTGCTTTTCACTGAACTGCAATAATATCCTCTGTTCATCAGCATCACTTTTGTATGCAAACAGCAGCTCCACTTTCACGGCCCTCTCATGTCAAAAACTTGGTTTTTAGCTAAGAGCAAATGTGTTGGCTCCAAATTTGGGGGTTCTTCGTACACAATCAGCCCTACCTACTTTGCTTCCTGAGAATGGTAGATGCTGCTGCATCTGCCCTGCATTGAGCTACCACTGCTGATCAAAAAGCTCATTGAGTGGGTGCTCAGAAGTGCTGTCCTTCCGCTCCTGCCATTGTGGGTGATGATGTTTTGGCTGTTGGTTGGGCTTTCCTTTGGGCTAGCTATAATTTTCCACGCAAATTTTAAACCAAGGAGATGCCAGCTCAAGGATGTCTGCTAGCTGCTGCTGTAGCAGGGTGGACCAGGTTTGGGTGGTACTTTGAAACAGAAGGGGGGTAAGATGGCCAGCCAGTAGCTTCCTTGCAATGTAAGGTAATAAATGCATCTAAACAGACATAGATTAAGGCTCATCTTGTAAATTGATATAGTGTCCAGTTCAGGTTGATTAAAATAGTTTGAATGTCTCCAAAACTATTAGTCAACTAAATAAGTTACATTTGAAATGCCAAAGAATGTGGAAATACCTATTTATCTTTCACATAGAAGAAGTCTAATCAATCCTAATTTGTTGTGTTGTATGAAATCGGATCTATCTGTATGTATGTCCTGAAAACACAGATGGCATCTTTGGAAGCATTCGCCTCTTCGGGGCCCATGACTGCTAGCATAGATGGCTGTGGTCATCTCACTGAGGTTTGCTCAAATATTTGTCGTTTACATCATTCCACACAAAATATGTACTCCTTAAAAATCTTTTTTTTTTTTTTCTTTCTCTAAATAATGGTGATAAACAGCTAGTGGAAATCTTCAGGGGCTGGAAAATACAAGGCTAAATGACTTTCTTACATTTTCTTTGCAAAAGATGCTGTGTGAATTCAACAGTGGTAAAAAGTGCTGGATTTACACCACTGAGCCCAGAAACCTCCATTTTAAGTGCCACCTGCAGTGGTGGTTTATGAGATGAGGTTTGCTCTCCGAGAAGTTATAGCGAGACCACCCAGTCCCGATGACATATGCCATGGATTAGAATTCAGATGGTAATGATTTGTCACTATTACCAAGGCCAGATTTGATCTGGTGATGCAAAAAAAAAAAAAAAAAGAGTTCAAATTGTGCTATGATTCTCCTCAGTTTAGAGCCTCCAGAGAAACTCTTTCTTAGACAAGTTATCTGAATTTATCTCCATGATCATGTCAGTACCTCCATTGAAGCCACAAGGACTGTCTCAACAACTGGGATTACATGCTTAAGAAAGGGCATGAAGAAGTAAATCGTAATATGCTTTTGGTTTTGTAGCAGCAGAAGTAGAGGAGAGTGGCTTCTGGCTTCCTTCAGTTTGTCATTGCCCTATCCCACTTGTTTTCTTAGAAACTAATGCAATGCTCAATATCATTTGGAATTTTACTTAGAAGAATTCAACAAAACTGGTAGGACATCAGGAAAACAAAGATGTCTTTACCAACAAAATGTAGTGCTTTAGAATAGAATAAACGTCAAGAAATAAAGCAAGAGGTGAAATGAAAGGGAAGTTGGATGATAACGAAACGGGTTTAAGCTTGTCAGGGAAATGCCCTATTTTCATGTGACTACATTTGCTAAAATGTATAAATAAGTATATGTAAATATATGTAAATAGTTCCCTGAAGTGAATAAGAAATTACAATTAAAAGGATAGACAAAGTTATTAATTGAAAGTAATGATAAACCCAACCTTTGTAGTTACGAGCCTTACTTCAGCCCCAGAAACTCAGGTAAAAAGTCTGGGAAGCAATTTAAGGCTGGGATGCTGGCTTGCTGCAGTGTACAGGAGAGAATCCACTTCTTCAGGGGAAATGCCACTTTATCACTTTGAAACAAGACAGTGTGAAATACCCAATTAGCAGGCACACCTCCTTTTGGGCCTTCAAATCGGAAACCAAAGGAACAGCTTCCTGGGAGTTTAACAGTGTCAAACTGGCTGTCTCTGCTACGGCAAAAAATAATGGTGTATTATCTGCCCTTGATCAATAATTAGCAGAAAAACATACCTAGTAACAGAGTATTTAACAAGGCCACATCTGGTTGAGAATTCTTCATGGGTCTGGCCCAAGCAGCTCGTGCCTGGACCTGATGCACGACCTGTATTAAACACGCTGGCACGGGCCAAAGTCTGACAGCCTTATTTCAGCTTGCAGAAGTGAAACGCAGACCTTCATACAAATTCTATGTGCTACCAGCTTTGGTTTGTGCTTGCAGGCTGCGTGTGCTTGTTTTCCTACGGTGATGGGATTTGTTTGAGTCCGGGCAGTAGAAAAGCAGTCGTGTGTCTGCAGTGGGGGAGAGCTCTCAGTCGGCTCCCCCGTCTGTGTAAGGAAGGATCTCGCCCCACCACCCTCATCATCACCTCAGCAAAGGAGCACGGGAGTAAAGAGTTTTGGGAGAAAGACATCCTTAATGTCACAATCTCCTCTTTAATGGAAATGTGTACTTGGCACTGACTGTTTAACATGCTAGAAGAACAAATTTCGTAGCATCCCTCATAAAAAACTCAGAACTTGATTCTCTTTTCACTAATGCAGGTATAAATCACCACTGAAGTCAACAGAGATATACCAGCTTTAATTCTGGGACATATGAGAGGAGATTGAGGCCCTTAAGGTATTCAGCTATCTAGGCTATCTTTACTAATACACTGCCATGATCACAAAGCTCTCCTCCTTTACAGGGAAAAGATGAGGGGAAAAAGCAAAGTGACACTAATCTTTTCTGAGTCAGGCTTTCCTCTTGGGTGTGACTACATGCAGAAAAGCTGGGATTTCCAGGTGATACTAATCAAAGATGGCAGAAGCAACTACAAAGCATACAAATAAAGCATCCAAGTTTCATGTATTAAACCAACCAGGACAGCGCTCACGGTCTAAAAGCTAGGATACAGTCAGCTGTGTCGCTGCGAGGGCCCTGGAGCTTTACTGCATGATAGTAGCATAAAAATAAATTATGTTATTATCAAACACATAATAAGATTAAAGCATAATGTGCACTAATAGTTGGCTATCTCGCCTTCCAAAGATACCATGTATTTTACATAGATGGCCTTTTGGATCAGGAAGCAGAAGTTCTATAGATGGTCCCACCAGAAAGCTTATAGCTTGTCCCAGCTTTCTTAAATCATGTGTGGTAAGGCATATATGTGTGTGCATATGATGGGTAATTTCTGACTATTTTCTGTATCGTGACTGAGTCCAATATGTCCAATTCAGGCTCCTCTTCATCACCACTGTAGAAATGCAACATGCTGTATTGATGGACTTTAAGGTCCAGTAGCTTCAAGTTAATGTAACAGAAAATCAGGCCCCTTGTTCTTCCTGCAGAGGAGAAAGAAATGAACATCAACCTGCTTAATACATGACCCTGCTGAAAAACTGAAACTGAGGGTGCATTGGTTTGATGGTTCTCGGGTACCACAGTGTTAAACTCAGGGTAGTTGGGTGGATGGATGGCAAGGGAGAGGGGAAGTTGGCGACACTGAGTAAATAAATTCTTAGCTGTCACCTAGTGCCCCTAAAACTACATTTAAAGCATGAATTAAAGTGTTTAAGTATGCAACCAAAAAACGAGTGGCATGTTGGTGTCATCCCTGAAGCCTCTTACCTTTCTCTAATGAGAAAGGCGTGTCCTAATGTCAGTATCATGTGCTGATGTTTTGGACCAGCAACCACCTCAAAACCTTACTCATTCTACAGCTGGACAATGAAAGGTGTCTGGTAGTTTGACTCCATTGTCATCATCCCAACACAGAAACTCCTGGCCATTTCAGACTGAGCAGGCTGAAGGAGATGCAGGCTTTGGCCATGGCTCTGCAAGCACGGCATAGCTTCACTCCTCTAGTTCCACTGAGCCCAGAGGGACTTGGGTCTCCTTCCAGATTCACCGATGGAGGGAGACTCATGGCCATAATTTTTTGCAAGAGGAAGCTCCAAAAGGATGTATCTGCAATCTTAAGAATATTCATTAGAAAAGTTAACAGTAGTCTTGTTCAGAATAAAACTTCTGGATAGGAAAAAATTCAGTTATTGCTGGTGGAGTGGTGACAGTTATTCTTAAACATTTGCTGGTGTGCTTATCATCCTGGCAAGTCACAGCAACAAAGAAAGGCTTTTAATCTTGAAAAGGAACTTCAAGGAGTTACTAAAAGTCCAAAATGAGCGTGGATGGTGTTATAGACAGAATGAGATAAAATTCTAAGATGGACCTGGTCTTATGGCATTTTGATTATGAGTTAGCTTTAGCATGATACTGTGTGTGTGTGTGTGTGTGTGTTTTGTGCCAACTGCAGCAATATTTTTCACAAATTGTCCATTCGAATTAGTTCAAGTCTTGTAGTCAGCCCTGTAGAAGGCAGGTTTTCTACAATCACAGTGATGCACTATGCTCTAACGGTTGCAGTTAAAAAAAACCATGTGAAAACACTTAGTTCAGAGTCAGATCCAAGGAAAAACCCAACAGTTCTAGCGTGTCCGTTTCATGCCAGAAGACCAAGTATGAAATTTTCCTCAAGTAGATCAGGGAGTCTGCTGTGGGCCTGGGGAGCTCATTCACTGCTCACGTTATCAGACTGTCTCCATGTGCTGACAACAGAGGTGATGTTCGTAGGTTGTGTCTTGTTTTCCAAAAATGCATTCCTCCTGTGGGAGGTCCGTCTCAGGATGACTTATTCTCCAAGTTGATAGCTATGAGCTCCTTTTTGTGACTCTTTCCCAGTACCAATCTTCTAGACAAGCAAAATGCAACTGTTGTTCTTTGCATAGCTCTGCGTGTGCCTCCACACGTGCGTGAGCTCCAAGGATGAGCTGGTTCCTAACTTTCTTGCCCTCATCCATGACTTTTTATTGCAATTCATGCTTTTAGATCTAAGTTTCTGGTCTTGGAAAACAGAGGGGTCATGGTTTCATCTTTGTTTCTTTCAGCAGAAAGAGTGGCTGGGGCATTTTCCCCAGCTTCCGCTTTTGTCCTCTCGTTTTTTTCTCTCCTGTTTTGCCCACCCTCTTTGCAGGGTGGTGGCGAATAACGTTTAAGGAGTACAGGAGAAGGCACGGACTTCTTGGCCAAAGAATGTCTTTTGACTCAGAGTCCTGGTGTCAGGTTCTTTGCTGCAAACTTGCTTCTAATCCTCTGCTTGCACAGGTAGAGCTGGCCCATTTATACCAAACCCAAAAATATGACACTGATTTCTTATTCTCAAAAGCTCATCCAATCTAGCTAGCTTGGATTCGGGTAGGAGGTCTGCCAGCAGGCGCATCTTCGGCTCCAGTACAGGCGTATCTGTTGACTGCTAAGCCATCCATTTGGAAGAGAACATGTAAGCTTTGCTTATTTGCCTTCCCCTCACTTAATTAAAGAGAGTTCTCCAGAGTTTTCCCCAAGGTTTTATGGAAATCATCTGGTAGGGCATCTAAAAGATTTAATGTAGTAAACAAGTAAACAAAAATCTGCAGCTTAGAAGGCCAAATTTCAGTCTGATTTATTTTATATTCCATAGAGTTTTGCTGGTGACAATGGTTTTGTACAGGTTATAAGTGCAAAAGATTGTGACCCAGGGACAGGCTTCGTGCTCCACTTTGGCAAACGCTGTCTCCCATCTGTTTGTCACTATTAGAACATTTCTTCACTGGCAGATGAAAAACAAAATGTACAAAAGGATCCAGTAAACTATTCCATACTATCGTCAGTACAACCAAACGCATACAGGCATTACCCTGATAGTGATATAGCCTCTTATTTTGGCCAACTGTCAGAAGTCTTCAACACATTTAGCAACTAAATGGTGTACTGGTGCCACATGAAATGGCAAAGTCTTTGGAGCAGGAAACAAGAGAAATATTGCACGCCTTTATGCTCTACTTAGAAAATAGTGTCTTGTGATATAAAATTCCTACTGTGTGACTCCACCGTTAATTAAGTGCTTTTTTTTGTATGTCAGGCAAAAAATTAAAAATCTTAAATAAGATATATCTTTATGTTCTGCATCTGGTTTGTCCTCCAATCGAGTTGAGATGAAATGGGATCAAATTAGAGCATTTAAAAATGACCTGTATTTGTAGTATTTCCTCTGTGAGCCCTGTTAACTGCAGAAGTTTAGAAGAGGTTCTAACCAGGCTGAAAGGAATTTATTTACTATGAACATTTAGAAGGATCCCAAGATTTGTGTAACCTATTTAAACCTCAGACATTCTTTTGCTGGTGAGCTGTTTTCTGATGACAATATATAGACCTCTCTTGTCCATTCAGAGGATCCAGAATCCCTCAGTGACAAATACGTGCCAGAGATTTCAGCTAACTTTCAATTATTCTTGAAGATTATGGATGTAGCTATTTCATAAACCAAACTACCCAGCTGCAGTTGCAAATTTTTATTTGCAATATTGGAAGCTGTATTAAAGTCTGGCTAAAAGCTAACTTCCAGCTTGAGTAACCATGCTTTGAAAATTGTTTCTAAATTCCTCATCTGTAGAGCTTTAACAGGCTCTTTAAGGTGGGGGGGGAAGGGAACCTGGATTTAGAAAAGTGCACGGCACATACTAGGTCATGAATATAACACAAACAGTTGTTTTGTGGTGTAGTTGTTTTGTGGTTAGTTCTGCTCATGGAAGGAAGTGGTCCTTCTTTTTTTGCAGGAGAAGGAACCCCCTGATCTAAACGTAGGGAAGATGCACCTTTGAACTTCCATCTTATGACATACCTGCCAGTCTCTGGGTGGGGGGAGACCATATAAGCCCCTCTACACTGCTGGCAAATATATGGTGGGTGTTCGCAAGTCCCTGTTCACTCAAGGGAAAGGTGCAGCAGTAAACAAAATGTCTATCTGCAACTGAACCCACCCATGTGGTGTTTAGTGTGTAGAAGTTAAAATACACCGTCCAGAATTGCTGCAGCTGACCAGGCACCGTGTGAAGTCACTCTGGTCTTCAGGGGTGCTGTGATCCAGCGTGTCATTCAAAGTATGGCTCCATTCCATACCAACACGTTACTTTGCATGTGTCTAATGCCACTCATGAAATTAGCTAATGAATTTACTGCACGTAAATTACTCCGTGGTACTCCAAGAGCGCCTGTCTGCCACTCGCTTCCCAACTTTTCCACGTAGGCAAGCCCGAGTGCTGCTCTCAGTGATCTCAGTGAACCTAGAAACATTTTGCAATCCTTTGGGTCACGGCAACCCACTGTTTATTCACCGTCCGACGTCCCAAGAGTGTAAACTCCACAGAGCGGGCGTTCCG